>OU612079.1:6000000-6600000 GCA_914767735.1 Anoplius nigerrimus | reverse complement strand
CAACGAACTAATCTCAGTATCCTAGCTACAAGAGATATTTCTAATTGTAGTTCATATAGTGTCAACGAGTTATGTAGATTAATCACAGTTTGCTTCCGCAAAGTAGATACAACTGCACTTTGCATTACTGGAGATATCTCCTGCGAATGCTCAAGAATTTCCTCGGGAGAAAGAGGATATTGCCCCAAAAACTTTGCCTTTACCTGCTTGGTAATTAACTGTTTTGTCAGCCATAGCATAATGTACATGAACACAATTAATGCGATTATAGACTTTTCGTTAAAGGATACTGAGCCCCTTCCGTGTGAAGAGTCATTGCAAAAATCCGACCGGATGCGTAATCTATACGGAATTCGAAAAAAACGCTCTATGTACGTACTAGCTAATAGCCTCTTACTCCAATTTTGTCAGTGAAACAAAAAATGAAAGTAGTTTTGGAGTAGCAAAAAGTTTCCCGGGTAAAAACTGAAGATTACACGAGCGAGGGCGAGTGAGAGGAAGAGGACGGTGAATGATGAATAGAAGGGAGAACGGCACAAAAGCAATGCAGGTAATAAAGCAATCAGCCGATCTTGTCTGACGCAAAAAACTGAACCAACCGGCAGGCACGAGTAGCAGCGAAGGCTTATTTTCTTCCGACAGAATGTACTCCGAGCGCATCGGGTGAAAAGCTATAAGCGCCGGTCTAATGGCGCCGACGGAAAAATCACCGTAAATGGCACCTTTTAACATAGGTGGCAAGGGAAGGCAGAGGTATGCGGAGATCTGCGTGATTGAGGCCGAATAAAGCCGATTTCCTATCAAATAGAGGAAATGATCGCTGAAGTTTCCCATACCAAAATATTCGACTTTTCTACGTAGACGCCACGCACTTCTTATGTTCGTTAATCCTATCTGCCGATCTCATCAAACGAGGCAAGAATCAGAATCATAAAATAAATAAAAAAACAGCTCAAATTATGCATCGATATCAACAGACAAAAATACTAACTGCATTGTCTACATCAGAAAAAAATAACAGTTATGGTATCTGATACGCAAACTTCGTAATCTATGGTAATATTAAGGATAATGTTACATTTTGCCTGGATTATTACTTTACAAAATTTAAAGTACATTATTAACACTGATCTAATCAACAATCTTTTGCTGACATCTAACAAATTTTATTCTATTTATTCTCATTTCATTCGTCACGCGTCACTTCTTTGCTACCGTAAACAATCACTCAAGTTTACCAATTTGTGCCGCATTGTGAACAATTGTGTTATGTACGGATTAGGGACAAAGAAAGTGAAAAAGTGAAAAATGTACATACCACTGGTCGAGCTGTACTCGCCGATGTACCTCCTCGTTAAGTACCGCACAACCACAGCTGTAACAGAAATAACGACACGATTGAGTACGCGAAGTTTACTCAGCCAGAACGGGGGGTAAAACGAAAGCGTAGCAAATCACTGAGTAGAAAACGTACAGCGGAGCAAATTAAATTCATCGCGATGAAAATTTGGCACACGTGTGAAATATTAAAACGCAACGTACATACGAACAACTTCATCTGACGACTGAACATGAATATCTCACTACATCAGTCGATACGTGAATAGATGATATATACGTACTTGAATTTAACGTGCAGTAACACATGGACGTGTTCCATCACAACTGCATAAGCAATTAACGTACTGTAGTCGATTAACTTGATTTACACTTTGTTTTAATGTGCCTATTATGTTAATTAAAAGTTGAAAAAATTTACATATGCTTTTGAATGAAAGTTGTAAGGTACTGATAAAGATGTGGTGAATAAAAAGTTCTTTAAGAAGAAAGAAGGGCCATGGAAATGTCCACGCTATTTTCATAGAAAATCCTTTACTGCATCTGTAGTCAAAATATGAAACAATTGTACAGTGCCATACGCAATGTTTTGGCTAATGACGAGCAATTAGATTTATGCCATTATTATTTCATTAGTTTCCAAAAAAAAGTCGACCAATAGGAAGTCAATGGCATTGACTGTAAGAGACTTTGTAACAATTGGATAAGACGTTGCTGCTGAAAATGTGCGACAAAAAAAACCCTTTTGAATAAAAGGCCTTTCCGCAGAACGAAAAAAAAATGTCCAGGTTTCTTATCAATTACTGTTTCTTACATTTGGTTGTTGTAAAACTAGAACTCAAATGGGATAAGATGTGCAAGTACACTGTGATGAATGGTATTGGTTTGTGACATAGAACAAAAAAAAAAGGAATTGGAGAACAGTGGTCAATATGTCATCGACAGACCATAATTGATGCCATATAAATTTTTGGGACCGCTCACTGATCGTACAGTCGTTACATGCTGTTTTCATGAACATCTTAAGCAAAATGTGTACATAAGTAAATGCAATGTAATTTTTTCTTTTTGTACTTTGAAGACTGTTCAAACGCATTTGATACGTTGTATCTACGACTCTAAGAAGGTCTGATAACAGATAACAGATTAACAGAAAATAAAAGTCTAGCCTACGAATATTGTCTGAAAACTGAAACAGTAAAAAAATAAGAAAATCGTTAAATCGTTGAAATTAAATCCGAAAAACGTGAACAAGACATATTCAAACAGGAGCAACGGAAATAACGACAAATGTGATCATTAACTTTGTAATTAAAGTCATCCAACACCATAACTAACTAGTACACATATTGCTAATAAAATGAACCTGTTTTAATTGAAAAAGAGTCACAGTTACATACCAATAAAATTTCTAACTGACAACTGTTAGTGGCAACAAAAAGTCATAAAAACGAAAATGTTACATCATTGTATCGTTCAACAGAACCTCTGTGAATCTTTACCCTGTTTACAAGTGAACATCTGCCCAGAACAGATTATGCACAAAAACGGACATGTAACAAGAAAAGCGAAAGATCCACGCAGTGCTTCATATGGAGATATCGCCAATCGAAAAAGTGGATATATCCTCGTTTTCGTGACATAAACAATAAAAATAAATAAAAACCACACGTTCACTTTCGAAGTTACAAAATATTTCCCGAAAGTTAAAAAATCATGCCGGAAAGTAAAATCTTTAAATATATGACCATTGCCATGAAAAATGCCGACGAAACTAATTGTATTGAAAGTATAGGCTTCCGGATGGTCGCCGCGTTTGGGATCAGCTGCTTACCGACGTTTCGCAAACGTTATAGTTTGCATCATCAGGGCAGGTTGCTCCGATACTGAAGCTCGCTAAAAGAAGAAGATGGCACAAGTGCTCCCGCTGAGTTCATCAGGGGTTTACAGGATCGCCTGCTCTTGCGGTAAAGTGTAACGTAGGAGAAACCGGGAGAAAGATAAGTACACGCATTAAAGAACACCAGCGGTGTACCAACCTGGGCCATATCACACTATCAGCATTGGCTGAAGATAAAATGGAGACAGGAAACTCCATAATGTTCGACAAAGCTGAAAGATTAGCCACCTCACAGAGCTACTTTGCACGAAGGCACCGTGAAGGTCTCGAAATCTTAAAGCACCCCAATAATTTCAACAGAGATGGTGGGTACAGTGTAAACCCAATTTGGCACCCCATCCTCCCGGTTTTTTAATTGACCGGCTGATCAATTAAAACATCTGATTGGCTAAACCGATGATCCGGAACGGAGATCACGGTAATATAAGGACATCCTAGAGTTAGGAACCTTCAGTATCGGAGCAACCTGCCCTGATGATGCAAACTGTAACGTTTACGAAACGTCGGCAAGCAGCTGATCCCAAACGCGGCGACCATCCGGAAGCCTATACTTTCAATAATAATGACCGCGAAAGCCTTAAATCTCGAATTAATTGTATTGTTGCAAGTAGATTATGCGACGGTGTTCAGAAGTTTATACAATTCAAAATTAACTGAACATAGTATTGTAGTACACATAAACACGAATCATATAACATGGATTTATAACACACTGCGTTTCTGTTCTTATAACATTATAAAATGCGGTCATATAATACAGTACAGTTACTTCACCTTTTCGCACGTGTAATTCCACTGTTTTAACGCATTTAAAGTCACGTGATCCGTGCATTGAATAGACGACTGAATAAAACGTAATAACCAATCGTCTCACGTATTACATACTGCCAATTAAGATTTTAATATCATCCAAAGAAAAACGGTTAAAATATCTATTTCACATTTTTCCTAAACGCATGTTTCCATATACCTACGTGCATTATGTTCATATTTTACGCCTACGATGTTTGAAAAGTTTATTTTATTTTTGTTCGAACAATGTTAGAAACATTATTTTAAATTGAATTAAAATTAGTATTTATTTAATTATTCATTTATTTAAAATATTATAATTTCAAATTACTCTATATCCGAGAAATAATATGACATAATTTAAAAAGTGCATTATTCATATGAAATGTATAAAAGGCGTATCTCTGTTTCTTGTGAATGAGGGTGGCTGTCAAGTAATATTTAATTATTTCTAAAATTGCTATACATAAACATATTCTTCAACTCGTAAATGAGATCATCGATACATATACTATTCGTACTTTCATATAACATGATCAATTATTCTTTTAATTATAAAGCAGATATTGCGTAGGCTACATTATTAAAGAAATCGACAAGAAGAGGTGTTCCAATGTTAGGTTATGAAGAACAGAGCAAGGACGATGTGGATCTGACCTTATAATACCGATCAACAACCCAATTTCTGGAGTATGTAAATCGAAAGCATCCGTCAACCGGCCAAGGTGTCGTATACTGCACGACGCACACTTGCATACACACACCACACACATCTCCGTCGGACCAATCGTCCAGTATACACGTCGAAACATCAAGGATAATTAGCACGCTTTTCCAACCCGAACAGGCTAATTGCCGCCGATAAATTTGACAGGTGTTTTATAGACATTAGAAAGCAATCTGAACAGGAGCTGAATCGTTAGTAGGGAGCGTTTACCTTCAATTCCAATATCTAAGATGTTAAAACTGACTGGCAGATAGATATGATTTTCATGTTTATGCATAAAATTGTGAGGCTCATTTACCTTTCAGTGAAAAATGACATAAAACTGACTTCAACTTCTAACATTGTTGACGAACATTGGGAATAAAAACTTGACTTACGACCGTCTGTTAACACATGTTCGCTCGTCTAATTAAAATGTACTTAAATGATCTTGACGGGCGATTCGATTCTCCGTAAAATGCAAATGCCAGTGAAGTAAAAATCAGTGAATCAAACGCAAAAATTTACCTATTTTCTTAACATGTACATTGATCGAGTACATAAACACAATACAAGATACGTTACATTTCCAGAATGAGTCGAGGATGCGTAAAACAAACTTCCTTAAGATAAACTTTGATGAGGAATGCGCAGGATCGCAGAATGGATTCTAGCTGAAATTCACAAATACATCAATGCTATATCAGAGTTAATTCGGAGGAGAGGACTTCCGCGAGATTAAACCGGGCAGACGAGGTGGCTTGTTCGGTAAAATTTACATGAACCGGTGACCGGAGGTTGATCTCGCTCCGCGTCCCCGCGTTGCAATTTCGGTCCGATCGTTCAGCGCACGCTCCTCGCGCGGCTGAATTAATGATTTCGCAGAAGCGACTGACCGCGATAAATATTGGCGATACCTCCGAGTGGCTGGCCAGCAGCCGTTTGAACGGGTTCAGCGTAAATTACGCGGCATATCGCGCGCGCTATGGATTAATTACTTAACGTTGCCCGACGTCAGGCCGATCCCAGCGAAATTATACACGTATCCCTGCCAATGCAAAACCCAATCACGCGATACGCGCCTTCCGTGCCCACAAAGGAGTCCGTCGATTGCGTAATCTGGGCGTCGGGTGGAATTGAAAGAAAATGGCGTAGGAAAAAAGATGCCTTATTCGCACGCCATTCGAACTTCTACTTTCTCGCACTTTCTAAAGCAGCGCACCCCGCCGGACAATCTTATTATAATTTAGACATTTACCTTTCTATCGGCGTTCTTTATCACGCGTTGCCGGAGTCGCACGCAGTGGTCGTCCGCAGGAATTATTTTCAATTTCGCCGAAGGAGGAAGCTGGGAAGTGGGTAGGCGCGGCAAGATCGATACTCGCTCTCGTGCCTGGTGGCTTAATTGAATTTTCGTCGAGTCCAGCTAAAAGAGTAGGCGTTTACCCGACGTGGACGGTCGGGCATTCGTGTGTTCCCGGGCATGCACCTTCGGCGGCGACGCGATCGAGAAGCGAGGATCGTACGTCATTAACCGTGATAAAAGTATTCTCTTACGAGTACCACACCTCCTGTCGACGGCTCGAACGTCGCCGAAGCGCCTCTCACGCACATCTCTGCACATATCTGCACATATCTGCACATCCTCGCAGATCCTCGCACGTTCACGAAGCGTCTGCAACCGCGCTAACGCGGAATTAAGCACTTTTCACACTCGAGATATATGAAACTGCTCCAGGGCAATGCTCACGGTGTACGGTCAACGCAATTATCGGTGCCGACGCTTTTTTCAGCTCAACGTAGTTCCCTTTTTGATTTTCACTGGGTTCAGCACCTCTGACCGCATCATTCGAAATATATTGATTTATTCCGTGCAACGTACGGCAACGCCAATTTGACACTGCGGGATTGACAAGTTCGTCGAGTTGCTTATCTTTGAGTTTTAAATCGCGAATGCTTGAAACGACAACAGTTGCATTTACATTCTCATGTGATTCGGTAACCTCCGTCATAATGTGCAGACATTTCATTATTATCAATATATTCGATTTTTACGCATGTGTATGGTGAGTGCATAAATAAAACATCTTAATGTAGGCAACTGTACTTCTATGCAATGGAAACAAACTCAAGCTTAACATTATCCTGCGTGACTTAGATACTACTCGAGCATGGAACCATTAGTTTACAAATTGTCGAATTTAAATCGGGCGAATTCATCGTACGTCAAGATGATCAACAATGAACAGCTTGACCGCGGATGTTGATGCTTTAACTTAATCTTGTCAGCTTAGAAACAATTTTTACTTTTTCTTTAATTATCTAAGCTTCCTTTACCTGAAGAAGAGTTAGACCCTGTTTACCAATATAGGTACAATTAGCAAAACAGTAATGCCGTAGATTGTCCGAGATGTGTGAATCAACCTTTACCCACAATGTCCCCTTTCCTTCCACCTACCCACCCCCCATAGCGTCATCCTGGTATGCGGCTGAAGTTTGAACCCTGCAATTTTGCATGAAGCGCGAGATTGCGCCTACATATCGATCCATAATTATACCCTGTAACGACCTAACACCTCGAAAAATAACCCCGCGATCCGATTGCCCAATGGTCGGCCCGCGAACGACGTGGTACAAATATAGGTATAAATACTGATGCAAGTCAGTAAGTGTGTATACCTACATACAAGCACATGTACTCTAGGCAACGGCGTCAACCAGACGTGCCGAGAAAATATCGTGCACACGTCATCTCGTTAAACGTTTGGATTTTTTTAGAATGTCTTCGCGAATGGGTTGCAGTTCATCCGTACAATATATCCAATTGTCGCGACTTCAGCCAGCCACAAGCTGAAACGACGTGTTTCCATAAAACATTCCTAGTTACCTAGTTAATACCTAGTTAATTTTTTTCGCACTTGCAAAGTACCTATGTATCTCTTGCAGTGTTATCCGTTGCGTACACATCTGCCAATAGCGTAGTGTCCAATAATAGGACTTTGCGTTAAGGCACTCTTTATTTCGAATACTTATGATAATATGCATCAAAGACACCATTTCCTAACAACTCTCGGAACATTGCTTCATAATCTATGCTATTAAATACGGCCACTTCAGACATTTTGGCCATTTTGAATATGCCTGCCCAGTCGTCGTGTCTATTTTACGAAGGCATGGCACACGCTATACTTTTGCGGCTCACAAACGGCGATTAGCGAACGCTTTCTAAATGATTCTTCAGAATAGTTTTCCAAACGAAAAAGCGAGCGGACAACGATGTCTGCCATCTCCGTCGTCCGCGCCAGAAATCTCACTTTCAATTACCTCTGCAATCGTTTCACGTGCCCCGATCGTGATGACCGCGGAAAACGAATTACAGCGAGCTGGTACATACGGACTATGCAAATCTCTGTCGACCTTCTTCGAGCCGCTCTCAGGCATAGCGAAGATCTCGACTGATCTAGATGCGCCGGCGCTCGGCAATAAGGTTACCCACGATCGTTCGAGGACCACAGAAGGAGGCACCGGCGATTTGTTCCAGTTCGAAAGATCTTTATACGGCCACCGAATTGTGCTCGAATTTAAACGAAACTTATCCGTTCGAAGGAAAACACGCAACTACAAATTCCTCATTCACTGCAATCCATGACAGTCGGTGCACAGCGCGGTAACGTAAACAACACTTTACGTTACATAATTGGCGATTTTATTTTAAGGAATTTGCAATCAATTTATGCCTCGCGCGATAACGAATGATGCCAGTGTCATAATGATGTATGTGTAACCGTAAATGTACCCACCCATGCGATTCGAAAGAACGAGCACGACGCAGCGTTATTAATTAACAAGACAAACCGAAATCGTTTCCGCGAGCTCACGTTATCGTAACCTGCGACCGTTTAAATGTCATACGTGTAAGCCGCTAGATCGGGGAACATTTTTCCTAAACCATCCGTGTAGAAACGCGAGAAATGTCCCGAGAGGAAAGTGCTAGCATTCTTCCACGTCTATTCGACATCGGTTGTCAGTGCCATAGCAAATTTGTGACAATGTACAAAATAACCGATCCTATCCGATCCCTTATCTCCGTGAATTTAAGCGTTAAGCGTCCGGGACCCAGTCGGGCAGCATCGCGCGCCGCATTCAATAAATCAGGCTGTCGCTCCGTTACGCAATCGGCTAAATGTGTATCGGCGATTCTTTGAAGATTACGACAGCGCATTAGAAGGGCGAATGGTCGCCTTCGAAAAGTATGCAGAGACGCGGAAAATATACCGGGAACAGAGGGCCGGCACAATCTTCCGTGAGAGACTCGCGCCTGTGTCCGTGTAATACTCCTACGCTAGCGTTACAAGTGCGCTTCATAAATTTCTTCGTTAGTTCGCGAAACGCTGTGAGAGGACTTAACATGTCGCCAGCGTTCGTAGCCCTCGCGTTCGACCCCTCTAAGACTTATTGAGTACATAGATCCGTGTGCCGCTCCGTACTCGTCGCGCTCTCGTATATACACCGTTTATAAATCTGTCGACACCGGAGTCGGTGACTCTGGCAAGGGTATGCCTCTCGCTAGTAGGAAGAGGGCATAGAACACGAGAGTGCCGCTACGAGATATGAGACCAGAAGGATAATGTGACTTATTCTTCCCTTATTTTTAATAAAGGTCAACATTAAATTCGATACAAATTTTGCGCTCTGCCTTCTTTCAGCTAGGCAAGCGGGCGACAACGTGTTTCCATTGTTGTTCATATGATGGTAGAGGCGCTTGGAATTTATTTCTAGCCCAAGGAGAATAAATTAAATTTGACGAATAATTTTGTGGTGGCACTCTGTAATATTTTATACAATTGAATAATCTTATGACCTCGACCGTAAAAAAATGTTACTGCGACGCTATATGGTGCATTATCATCGAAGCTCTATTAAGCAGGCAAATATACTGATGCAACTGTAGTTAAGAAAATAGTAAAACGAAACAATTTGTAACATACCAGTACAAAGTAGATAGTAAAGTAACGTCAGCTAAGCGCTACAAAGCCCGCCAAGGCGCATAAATCTTGTGAGCAAGCCACATGACGTAAATACTTCCCAAAGAAATCGGTGAAAAATGAAGTCAAACGGTTCGACTCTGCTCAGATCGTGAATGGTTGGTTCCTGGCCAATGCGACGGTATTATGTCACCAACTGTTCGGTTCGAAAGAAAGTTTGTGCCCGTGGCGAAATACAGCGCGCCAACATTCGATCTATGGAAGTTGACCGTCGGACGAGAAATTTATGAGTCTTCCGAACCGTAGGAATCCACTCGCATGCGGAGCATAGACGGTGCAAAAGAGTATTGTTGATGCCCGTTATATGCGGAACTTAAGTGATTCGAGGGTGGGTGCCCGTGTAAGCATTCTTTCGGCTCGTAAGTTCGATCCGCGCCGACCGCAACGCTTATCGAATAAATCCTAAGTGTCGCAGTCACGAGAATTATAGTCTGAATGGGGCACACTATCTCACTGACAATACGTCAGAGCGTGTGTTTCGTTTGGCGAATATCGCCGATAACGCATTTCGCAGTTAAGAACATGCGTATCGCGATAAGATTTTGTTTTCTTCCCGGCATCCATGCCCGCGAAACCGAATTCTGCCTTGCTTCGCCTGTGTGTGCACTGATTTAACCAGTGCTACGTTTATTGAAGCTGTGTTGGCTCACGTGATAAACCGACCGTAGACAGAATCGCATTGAGGCTGAGTGTAGTAAGACGCGGCACTACTGCGTGCCGTCTATATCATTGAGTACATTTTGCGGAAGGGTCACTGATATCACACAATTCGTTGTAATATTCTTCACGGAATGGAATTAAATAGGTGCGGGAAACGAGGATAGCGTCGTTAAACGATTTATTACGATGTACATTGCAAACCAAATTACTACCTCCTCTACGTACCTTTATCCCAGACAGCTAATCAAATCAACCGCTCGATGAATGTGGCTTACTTCCTATCAGTCACACAAACCCATTAAACACCGCAGTTCAAAACGGCATTAAGAAACATAATGTTATCGTCGCTCTCACCGAACATTAATAATATTCGACACAAACACTCGCAGGTACACTCAACTCTAGGAAAATAACCTGTTACATAACCGATGCGAGCACATGTAACACCTGTTATCCGATATTCAGCCAAAACGTGAGGCTCGCAATGAAGTATATATGTACGTATGTGCGTGCAGCGCGACTGCCGGTGTCGATTGCCGTGCCAGCAGAGACGCGTACGTACCTACGTAGATGGCAGCCCATCGTGGAAGGACATGCGAACGTTCGTGTATTATCGGCGAGAGGACGCGCTCCGCTGATCGCGCCGCCGTAGATCCGCTTCTTTTTTTTTTTTTTACTTCTTCTTCCACCCCTTCCTCTGCTTATCCGCGGTGATTGCGCCCGTAATTACTATTTTCTTGCCCGGATCCCGTCTTATCCGGCGTGGATCTATCTATAGATCCCCGTGTGCCGTGCGCACGGGCAACCATTCGACGCGACGTCGGCTGGAATGGCACTCTTCTACCAAGCAGAAGTGGCACCCGGGGAATCGCGGCAAACCGGCGATGGCAGCATTTTGCTCCTGCGCGAGAGGCATCCTCCCTCCTTTACCGACGTTTCTACTAGCCGGGTGACTTAATCGAGTTCGTCTTCGTCCTCTTCTACTTCTACATATTTTTCTCTTCCACCTCATTCGACAATGCTTTCTCGTCTAAAGTCCGTTAGACTCCCCCGCCTTGCGTTTCTCAGATCCATTCATTGGTCACTCTATTTTTCGTTCCTGTTATGGTATTTTCTAAAGACGTCGCGATTATTTGAAAAAGGCTCCGCACGATGAAAGGTTTTATCGAATTTTAATCCGTTATTTAAGCACCTTCATTTAACGAAAGATGGTTGTCTTGCATTTCGAGTTTTCTTAGAACTCATCCAATGTAAGTAACTGTTTAAAGTATGTCTTTTTCATTAATGTGATTATTGCATTTACATAGGCAACGGCTTACCCACGTCTTAAGAACGTATTCGTCCCTGAACGAAAAATGTTATTAATGTGTGGGGTTTTTCTAATGTATATTGTCTAATACCAAATAACTGATTTCTGCGGTTCCGTTACTAAATGAACCCCACCTAAGGAGGGCGGCCAAAATTCTAAAGACTATCTCGGGAGTCTAACCAAAGAATGTTTCCACTTCTCAAAGTTCTCTTTATTAGTGACGTCGTCAAACGCCGTGACCAACCTGACTATCGTCGAGTGGCCGGAACGCAGCGGGGTCCCATGCGTCCCAATACAATAGACTGTCGGTCCTCCGCCATCGCCCAGGCGACAAAACCCTATCACCTACAAATGTAATATTTTCATTTTCAATTACCGAAATATATCTGGTCTAGTAACATTTAGTGTCGTTTTCTAGTCAGTAGTCAGTAGAAGTGATCAGGAAAGCACTTCAGGCTCTTTTCGTTAAAAATCCTCAAGTAACGCAACAAGAGCTAGCGACAGCTTTAAACTGTTCGCAAAAAACTATTTGCAATCAATTGCGGTCACTTGGCAAGGTCCAAAAGTTTGAAAAGTGGGTTCCACATGAATTAACGGAAAACAACCGCAATCAAAGAGTCACAATCTGCAGTTCGCTTCTCTCTCGACGAAACCGATTGCCATTTTTACAGCAAATTGTTACTGGAGATGAGAAATGGGTGCTTTATGTCAATCTGAAGAGACTGCCACAATGGTTGGACCAAAGCGAAGCGCCAAAGCCTGACTTGCATCCGGAAAAGGTGATGTTTTGTGTTTGGTGGAATTTTAAAGGAATTCTTCATTATGAACTCTTACCAACCAAGCTAACCGTTACACGTGAAGTGTATTGTGCACAATTGGAAAGGTTAGACCGAGCTTTGAGAGAAAAAGAACCCGAGCTGGTTAATCGGAAGGGCGTAATTCTTCATCGCGATAACACACGACCGCATACTGCAAGAATCACGGCGGAAAAACTACGCCAGTTGGGATGGGAAGTTGTCCCACAACCTGCATATTCTCCAGACATTGCCCCATCCGATTATCATCTGTTTCGTTCCTTGCAAAATTTTCTTCTTGGAAAACATTTCAATAATGAAGAGTGCCTCAAAAACGCCTTGACCGAGTTTTTTTAATCAAAATCGCAAGAGTTTTACAATAGAGGGATTAAGATGCTACCTGAGCGTTGGGCATAAGTAGTAGAAAACAACGGAGACTATGTCGTTGATTAATTTGTTCTGTTTTGTTTAAATAAACCAGTTTTAAAAATCTATTGAAAAACGACATTAATTCTTACTAGACCTGATACTTCTCTTTCTTTTCAGTTGCCGTTTCAATTTTCAACACCCAATTGTTCGCATATAGTGGGATGAACAGGATTCACGCCGCACCATAATTTACCGTACGATCGTCCAACTGATTGGATTCCCATCAACGACCGCCATTTGCGTAACTAACACGATATGGAAGCTTCTTTCGCTCGCCTTTTTCAAGTCCACGAAAGCATTGGGACTAAGAAGAACAAGTAGCAGTCAAGTCTGCAGACGCCGAATGAGCTGATTATATTCTACTCAGGATTCATTAGCGCAACGTATGGTAGGCCTGAAAGGTGGGACGTATCGATTTTTTTAGCGTCATTATTGCGCGCAAGTGCGGACTCGCGTACAATGCGTTGTTCGGACACTCGATCATCTTGCCGCGGTCATTCGTATTTGTGACTTCAGGGCTCGACCCAGTCATATGAATCAAGATACGTGCGGAATGATCGCTCCGGGCTGCGAATTCAGCCATGATAATAAATCGTCGGAAATCGCTGATTCATTCCACGGCAACTGCGCGAATCCGCGTGCGCACACATCAATTTCCTGAAACGTTACGTCCAGTATGCAGCCTCTTCCAACCTGTCTCTGAATTATCCGCGCAAACTGTTTACATCTGTCAGAAGTGGAGCAGACCGTTCTCTGAAGCAAAAGTATAGAGTATTTTGAGGCCAACAAAATTAATTCGCCGAACTTTCTTGCCCACCGAAAGGAAATCTCAGGAGATGTTCTTTCGTTTGAAAGAAAATATTTCAGTTATTTTTAAATATTTTAATTATTTAAATATACTCTGTTTTCTTAATAATTACAAATACCATTTAAAAGGGAAAATGAGGATTCAAAACGGTATATTTTTATATGGATCTGATAATGTTACAATAGTTGTTGGATAAATCATTTAAAAGCTGCATTGAAATTGCCGTGTGATGCAATTTAACGGTTCGCATCTAAGATATACCTAATTCATGATCGCAAAAGGTTATTTCCAATTCTGATCTTTTGTTGGCTTGCTAAAGAGCCAACTTTCCAAACGAGCCAAATCAAAGGAGCTGCATCTGATGTTCCGATATGTACAAAAATTCTGCTAGACGAATCAGTGTCCAAACAAACATCAAACGAGTGAAAAATTCGTTTGCCTTTCAGGAAAATTGCTGGACTAGTCTCGGACCATGGAACCATAAAAGCTGTTCGCGCAAATACCAGTTACGTTCAACGCTTGCGCTCATTTCGTTTCGATTATCATTTAACGGTATACGATCCTTCGCTTGTCTGTCCCTTTCCATTCTCGAACTACAGTGAGGCCGAAAGGAGTCACGCTTATCGATTTACTCTCATCGTTTCTATTACGTATCGATAAAAATCGTAACGCGGAAGAAGCGATTGAGGATAGGACTATCCAATAATACATACTTTTACAAGTTTTGTAACACACCAATTATTTATTTTTGAGGCCTTTTAACAAATAGTCAAGACTACAAACTCTTATGGGTTTAAAAAATCTTACAATCAGTAACCTTGAGAGCTTTGTAATGTCATCGTGCACGTTAAACAGCGATTACAAAATGGTAGCAGTTTATAATGTTGGATAAAACAGGCTTGAAGAAAACAGTAGTATTGCGTTATGCGAACTTAGATGTTCCTTGAAATAGTGCTATTGCCTTTCTCCGTATTAGGAGCATTAATATCTTTATTTCAAAGATAACTTTAATGATGATGTATCAAAATACCTTTAAATTCTAAGGTAGTTAAAAGGCCTAAGGTAGTTAAAAACCATATACCTATATTGGATGTTATAGAAAAGTGCAACTTATAATGTAACCCTTGCGAATACAGTATAATGTGTAGCATGTGTAATAAATGCCCGATAATCTGTAAACTCTTTTCAAATGTTTTATAATAACAACAGTATATCAGAAGAAAAGGGCTTGCGCTGATGAAAAATAGAGGTAATGAAACCATAAACAATCTGGCATCGCACATTTCTCCTTTGTACTCTGATTGTGAGTTTCTTTCTGTCGGAACAATAAATCACATAATTTAGTCCAAATGAATTTATGAACATGTTGCGTGAGTCAGTAATGTAAACGGCCATCCAATTGTCGCCTCAATAGGCGTTAACGCAGACAAATGGTCATCGTGATAACAATCGGTATTCTCGACGATTTCGCGTCCTTTTCGTTGTTTTCTGTGAAGTGCAGGGCCAACTGACACGCGCGCACGGTTAGCACGACCACTCCCATGACAGATTTGCATGAGTAGCCTAGTAACGTAAACTCCACGCAATTTTCGCGATTAGAGTAACGAGTATTGAATAGAGTCAATCTACTACATGAAGTCACAGAGAACTCCCGTGGCAACATATTAATTTTACAATTCAAATAGAAACTTTTTGTGACAAGGCACTTTACGGATTGCTTATTAAGTCGCACTTGTAACCTTAAATGTGTGTTCTGCATGAAATTTTTCAATCATCTCAATTTTGAATTCGTGTCGACGAATACTTCAATCATTTTGATGATATGAAGATTCAAGTAAGCAATGTCTTAATCGCACCGGAATTTTTGTTATTATTACATGCATTCAAGGTAAGGAACTTTCACTTTACACGCTGAGATTAACGAGTAATATTGGTGCGGTCGTAGAAAAGACAGGAATTTTTAATGTTTCCATTTGATTTTCATATTTAAGATTACATCTTAAACAGCGGATACAACATATGTGAGAGGAAGTAATAAAGATACTTCAATGAAAGTTACGACCTTATACCTTATCAATGAGAATGTTTTAACATTTAAATTATTCTCGTTCATCACGAACACTATTTATCCATAATTATCCGGTGTGATATCTTTTTTTTCTTAAACGATTAACAATTAAAGTTCAATAGTCCCACATATCATTACCATCCCATACACCATCCTCTACTAAGTTAAAAAGAGAATACTTCGAACATCTAAACCGGGATTCTGTGTTTATTTGATCAAAAATAGTACTCAGATAAGATACTTCTAATGAAAGTTACAGTTTCATGTCCCGTCATTCAAATCACCCAACAACTGACTGAATCTCCTAAACGACCAGTGCTACTAGTTGTTTTCAAGTTACCAGTCGGCGAATTGTCGTCGGCGTCATTGGTTCAGAACTTAGGCGTTGTATCGTCAACTAAACGGCACTTAACATTTCTTACATTCTTTGCGTATCGACTTCGGCCCGCGTTGTCCTCCAATCGAGAGACAGTATTTTGATGATCGCGCCCATTCTAGTTTTAGATCAGAAATCAGATGATGAATCGGCTCTTCAAATATACCGCATTTTTCACGGAAACCAAACTACGTCGTAAAACACTGCAAATATGAGAAAATTGTTGAGACAAGATTTACTTTATATGAAATCTGATGCACGGTGATGGAAATTGTGTGTATTTTGAAATGATCTATGCACAATAATGTGTCATATAAAGCCTGTTGACGAATTTTATCAATCTAACGCGCATACTTGTTATTCCTTACGTAAATTATAACTTTTACTGCATAGAAGAAAATGCACGGCAAAATCTTGTACTGATTTTAAATTCAATTAAAAAAAAATATTACATATTACGTGAATACAATTATTAACGCTGAAAAAGGACAAAAACTTTCGTTTGGTACATTACTACAAAAACTTGTACGTATTACAAAGTTTTAACTAAAATAAGAAAATGTAATAAGTACTTAAATGGTTATCTTTCTGATATGACACAAAGAGAAAGAATTAATTTTATTTTTGTTATCCCTATACCAAGTCATATCAGGCATTTTTTGATACATACAGAACTGATATTTACGAGGCATTGAACTTATCATATTAAATTTCTAATACTTTTAGCACTCAGTTATTATATTACGATTTATTTAAAACCGTAAACACACACCACAGTAACGTGAACAGTTTCTTATATCTTTGCTCACAGAATTCCTTCGTGTCAATTTGATGGAAAAAAACGATAGATCTCAGCTCAACAATAATTGAATGAGGAGCATACACATTGTCTGACTTGAATCTGCAGCCGGCAAGAGTAATTTTTTGACTCCAATGAGTATGAAATCGTACGACGGTGTAGAAACACGCATTCGGTGACAGTAAACAGTATTGATAAGGGTAGGTGGTGGAATGTGAGTGCGTAAAGTCAGAACCGAAGCTCGAAACGAAACGGCCAGCGCACACGTTCCTTCTTCCTCGGCGTTCTCTCT
Organism: Anoplius nigerrimus; assembly: GCA_914767735.1. Classification (NCBI taxonomy): domain Eukaryota; kingdom Metazoa; phylum Arthropoda; class Insecta; order Hymenoptera; family Pompilidae; genus Anoplius; species Anoplius nigerrimus. The sequence continues at coordinate 6,582,684 of OU612079.1, read as the reverse complement.
TGGTAAACAGGACGGGATGTATCGGATGTCCAGATCTCACAACCTGCTGCCGTGTAGAATTTTTCGTGGCTCCAACGACCCGCTGACCACTCTCTGTGTGATATCCGATAACATCCACGGAGATCCTTATTCTACCCAGCAGGACGCGAGCGCTCTCACGATTTTTACGGATTCCCAACGAGGGATATCCACTTCCCCGATCGCGCCCGCACGGATATCAGCCCGATTCGAAGGGTATATACCCACAGTCCTCGGATCAATTCGATGCCGAACAATAGCGGCACATTCTATCAGCAGGTTCGATATTCGCTGTCGCTTACCGTTTCGAATCAGTTTAGACGATAACTTTCAGAACCTCTGGCGGATTAGGTTACTACGCTTGTATACGTATAACATGAATTTCGCTATGTGTTTATATAACCTACTTGTTGAACTCAACAAATAATATATTTTTACAGCAGTTGTAGAATTGTTGTCCATCAAAATGTTGTAAGCATTTTTTTTACACAAATTAGAGATAAAGCATTCTGAGACGTATCTCCTTGTTGCCAAACTTCATATAATGACAGATGATATAAGCATAAGGCTGGGGTAGAAGAAACTGGTCAACAGGCGTAGGTTTCCACATAATAAATACATATGCTTCTCGCAACAAAAACAAAACACGATGATAAGCATTTTTAATAATGTACGTACGAGAATACTTGTTGATATTACGAATGAGACGTGAACGAGCGCATTATGCTACAGAATAAAATGGTTAGATGCGATAAGACTGCGCAAAAATTGGTAACCTCACCCCAACATAGTAGAAGATCAAGAGCGGGAATAATAAGCCTTGTTTTATGACACGTTCCGGTCATATAGTGATTAATAGAATTAATTTTGAGGTCGGCGAACTGCCTTATCGCCATCATTTACGCGCTTTGTATGCGTCGTACAACTGTCGAGCTAACTAATGCAGTGTATTATGCCGAGGACTATATGTATTCATCTTAACGGCACTTTCATTCAATTCGTAGGCGTGCCATTAGAAGAGACATACAGAAATTGCACGTTGTACATGACATAATATTAGTATTTCCACTGTAATTAATGTCCTTCTAATACGTCTAAGCGTTACACGCTCATATACGCAAGTTGCGGAAGAACAGTTCTTCCACAGATCGTCATTGGAATAACTTTATATTGGCCCCACCCGGATACCACCCGAAAACAAATTAGTGGCGTTTCCAAATAAGGATAAAAGATAAACAAAAAATGCGGATAACAACTTTATCCTTACATTTCAGTTCCATAATCTTCGCGTGAACACATCCATTTTCAATACAAAGATACACAGAACGTGTACAGTTGATATTGAGCGACGCACGTCAATCTCAATACCTCAAACGTCAAAATCAATTGCTTCATCGTCCGCAACAAGCTACCCATATTCATTAAACGCCTCGTTCCGGAATAAAAAGCGGATTACTTACCAGACTTGCCAACTCTGGGGCCGCCGAGGACGACCACCCTGATCCTGTTGACGTTTGTCATCAGGCGTTGGAGGCTAAGTGTCGTTCGACTCGAGCGTGCGCATGATACATACAATCCTCTCACGATCGGACCTCGATCACACTAGTCACAATGTACCTTCTTGCCACAGGTTGAACTTATCTACCGTGCGAACAATACCACCAAAATCTCTCGCATGGAGATCGGTGATAGAATTTGTTCCCAGATAAAACACTAGCTACTCGCTCATAAACCGAACGGCTGACGCGTGTTCTATATTCCTGTACAAGGAATAATAAGAACCTTTCACACACGCATTAACACTGTAAAAGAATAGATCCACCGTAGCGCATTTTCGAATCCGGTCCGAATATCTTCGATCACACAATGCCGTTCGAATCACTTCGATTCCATCCGTTGAACGAATATGCTGATTTCTTCACAAAGAGCATTGACACATTTGACAATCGCGTTCAGTTTTGCACCTCTTCTTTCCGCGCAGGCCTCGTATATTTTATTTGTCACTCGGTGACAGTCAGAATAAGTGCGTGCGCCACCGGTACATTTACGAAGCGTTGACAAATAGCACTGATTTTACTTCACAACACTGCGATAGTACAAGCTACGATAATCCAAATCACGATAACGACATTGGTCAATTAAACAATGCTTGCGGCAAACAGAACTATCCGCCTTCAAGCGACACTTTCCACCGAATCCATTTTCCAGGTCACGGCCCCTTGCGAAAAGTGTGGAACTCCTTCTTTTACGAGCGACGGTTGACTATTGAACTATAAATCCTCTGATGTTGCCTTTCACTCTTCACCGAAATCATGAGTCGCCGTCGTGTAAAATCGTTGCGCACCCAATCCAGCACTGGTCCGCGTTCCGACCCCAATCGTGTATCCGAGTTAAGGACGAGTTCACTTAGCACTTTGTCCACATCGGACGGATACGCTTGCTCATTCTTTTCGACGCTTCTCGATGTCGCGATAGCCTGCGATTGAGCAAGAGACTTTCAAAACAAAGTTATAACAAGCTCCAACTCCTTCCTAACGCCAGAAGTTTTTCCTACTGATCGGAAGAGTGAATCCGTCTCTTCGAAGGCACTGCAAGTTGTCAGACTTTTTCTCCGTCAAAAGTGGTCCGGGACTCCGTTTAATTGTACCCGTCGAATCGGTGGACGAATTGCCGATGGGAGTGTCGATGATGAGTACGATGCTGAAGCGGGCGGTGAAAGAGCGCGCACGGTTTTTCACGGCACAGCCTCGCCACTCGACACTTACACCCGGACAGCGAGAGACGACTGGCCTGACTGGCAAGGAGAATGCGACGAAAGTCTCGGTAATGGAAGACACGCCGCGACAGCCGTCGTCCGTCAAGTCCGTTGGGAAGTGCCGCTCTCAGCGCATCGCGACGCTCCTCCTTCGTCAGAGATTCTCTTTCTCGCTCCTCGGGAAACTTCACTTTCTGCACTTAGCGCCGCTCATCCGGATCGGCTCTCGTCTTCTCACCCGGTAATTTCCACCTCCCCAGGCTGAGGTTCTAATAAATAGTGGACTGGCGGCGGCACATGCGTTGACACCGCGCTCTACGGATAATAACACAACAAACAATTCGAGCAATGTTGTCTCGCTAGTTCCATTTATAATAGGTCGACGGCCTTCTCCCTCCTCCTTCGCTTCTTCTTATCCGCTTTCTCTCTTTCTCTCCATTATTTTCTCCCCCCCCCCCCCTCTCCGTCTCTCTCTCTCTCCCTATCTCTCTCTCTCTCTCTCTCTCCTTTCCATTCACTCCCCTCATAGCTACTCGAGCTTGGCGCCGCCGACGTCGACTCGTTCGGATTACGAAAAAAGATCAGTACGTGTGTGTGTGTGCGCGCGCGCGCGCGCGACAGAGAGAGAGAGAGAGGAGCGCGCGCGCACGCTTGCACGCGAGTTCACGTTCCCCCGGATGGACGGGTGAATACTGAAGATTGAGAATAAGGAACGAGGAGGAGAGAAAGACAAGAAGAGACTAGACTCGAACGCCGCCCACGTGCTTGCCGATGTGTCTATGTCGCGCAACTTCTACTTTTTCCTCTTCCATGGGAGATTCTTTCGACGGGCGTAGACGTATAAATCGTCGCGGACAAACTGCGATCCCGGAGAGTGAAAGTTATATGAGACGTCTCGTGCATCATCGCAAATTGGAGTCGCAAAACTCACGGATTACGCTAAGGGGCGACTAAGAAAAAGAAGTTGCTAATAGAAGTAACACTATGAGCGCCAGCCGAAGATGTACATCGAATTATCCTGTTGCAGTACTGATTAACCGTCAAATGTTTCTCGCCCAAGTTTGTAATTAAATTAAGCTTCGTGTATACGCGAAATAATTATAAAATTATTATACGAATATGCCTAATTTTACGCTAATAGACGAGTATAGAGAAACCAAGAAAGAAGATATGCTAATGGCAGCTCAACATCAAACTGTGAGTGTTTGAGAACACTTGTTTATAAAATTATTGTATAAAAAAGGAAATGGTACAAAATTGTATTTTCATATATTTGCATGTAAAATCAGTAATTTTGCTATGAGTTGTGGGGATGGGATACTACGTTGTTGTTGCTATTCCTGTAATTTTGATATCTGTGGACACATTTGACGCACACTTGTGCAAGATATAAGAAAAGAGACGAAAATTACTTTGGCCAGGTAATATTTATGAATGCACTGGCGTGAAACGACACCTCATTGCGATAACCTTCACGTCGCAGTTAAGACTTCGTGACAAATCGCCCCATTTCGATATCAGCATTTGTTTATCTCAAGCATGGCAAAACGTATACAGAGAATCAGTCGTTCCCCAGTTTCGGCAGAAAGTTTCCACGAATCCTTACATACATTGCATTCTATGTTTAAGTCTTTTAAACCGTGAAGCAAGAGCAAACAATTAGTTTGCGAAAGTTTTCGAAGGTACGCCTAATTATCTTTATCCGCTGCATTCCTTTAGCGACAAACCAAAAATGATACAATACACGTAAACAAATAGCTATAGCAAGGAAACGTCAAGGATTTGACGGAAATCCGAGGAAACACGCATCGGTGAAAACTTTCAGTCAAAAGGATTCAGTTTCGAAGTTCTACGAATTCCAGCAGACGAATTCTCAAAATGTGCGTCAAAATTAGGATTACGTGTCGCCAAAACAAGAAGACAGACGCGAAGAAGGAGTGGATAAAGCTGCCGACAAAAATGCACCGATCGATGTACACAGCTTGGATTTCTACGTACGCGCGTCACGAGTAACGTGAGTTACGATCGCGAACTTTCATTGACCGAACGGCCTCGAAAAGGTCGCGCGCGACGGAACAAATATCGCACTCGACCGCTCAGCACGACGTTTCCCGAGTTTACACAAGACCTCCATCGACAAAACGCACGTACACGCTAACAGGATTCTTAATCATTTCTCTTCACTCGCTTGGCGTCTACCGACCGATGCAACGCTATATACAGAGCAATCGAACGAAAAATCAAATTAAACGTCACCAACTTTCATACAAGTGTGATAAATACTGAAAGACTGAATTATGATTTATAAATGGTAGACGATCTAACTTTCGTGACACGATTCTCAGAGCACTTGGCGCAGACATAGACACATGGGTAATATTAGAATTTGTGCAAGAAAATTGAAAGCATACGCTATTACTTAAAATGCTTCTCAACCGGGATAACGAAATCGCGGCGACTAAATCATTTAGAAGACGTACCGATAAACTGGATGATTTTTTTGTTGAATTTGACAATTATTGTTATCGCCCGTTATCATACTGAAAATGAATTAATTACAACAGTCACGTTGTAATTAAATGATAAACGAAATTTAATATCAGCCTTCGCGTAACGTCACGCCCGCAAAATATGCGAGCTTAACAAGCAATTCAGTCGAGACATATGAAGCACAATTGCACAGACAGCGTGAAAATCTCCGAAAACTGACAAAATGCGTTCAACACAACATATAAGAATACACTTTTCTTCGGCTGCGAACTTCATTACCCGCACCGCCGTCATTCAATCGAACAAATCACTTCCATTGAAATCCCTACTGAGGAGCACAAACGCGTGTAGAATCCGAAAATAGTGGAAAGAGTAGCAGACGATACGTGGGCGATGATTCGCTAATAGAAGCAACACCATGTCACGAAGAAGAAGAAGCGAAGAGTTGATCCGGGCGCAGAGTGTCTGCTCTACATCTAAAATTACCTGCTATAAACGGACACTCCAATTTGCAATATATAAAGAAGGAGAAGCACGAGCGGAGAAACACGTCGCGAGCGTCTCCGCGAAAGACAGATGTGCAGACGAAAAGCGAAACGTACGATACGACGAGCGAAAATTCACTGACGACTGGAGTGCACTGTCGAACGGTCGAACAGGTTACTGGCCCTTCTCGCGGTACGTGCGCACGCGCAAATCACAAGCCGCACGCGCACCAGTCTCGACGAGCGCTCGCCGGCGAATGCTCGTGCCCGATCGCCTGGCGGGGTCTAATATGCACTCTCCGCTGTGCCGGCTGCACGCTTCAACCGCAGCATGGCGTACCACGCTCCGCGCGCTACAAGGTGACTGCCGTGTTAACAGGTAAGCACGGAGAGCGAAGCGCGAGTGCGAGAGCATGCGCGAAAGCATGCGCGAGAGCATCCGCGAGAGTGAGTGAGATAGCAAAGGCGAGAGCGAGCGCGTGTCTGCCCGCCGCGGCTTCTTCTTCCTCCTCGCCGTTACAGAAAGACCCATACCGACCCTATATCGACTTCGCACCTTTATCAACGATTCCTCAACACAATCTTTTACCTTTCTTGAAAATCCTATAGTAATCTAATTTTATTTTTTGCTAAAAAGGGACTGTCAATTGTCGGTAGGTTTGTTAACACGTTGAGAATAAAATATGTTTTTTTTAAACATACCGAGCGACTGATTATTTTTAATTTTTTCTGGACTGTTAATGATATTAAGATTTTTTTGAAAATTTATAACTCTGAACTAAATTATTAATTAAAAATGGACGATTATTGAAAATCGTCATTAGTTTGGAGCTGATTAAATGTTGTTACTCTCGTTGCAATTATCCACATATATTTCTCTGATGTACATTAATTGCTCTGGCATAAATTATTATATTGTTACTTCGCTACACCACTTTCGATACGCACGTACGTAAACCAAGTTATCTCGTCATTGATGTACCGCATCATCCATTCACAATGTGTCATAGTGAGGATCTTTTCGACAATTCGGTATCATATCTTTCGGCTGTGGATGTTTCACATTTGCGTCAGACTTTTCTGTTATTTTCAAATATACATCTATGGAACTTTAAAACAACGTAGCAAAGCGGATAAAGAGCAGCATGTATGAAAAATGTAATTTACTCTTAAACCGAACCCACCGACAAATGGAAAAGTTTCTAGCAATGCAGAAAATGGCAGATGATCTCATGCTACGCGTCATGAAAATTCCTTGTTAAAAGATGCGAAGTGGTAACAGCTGACAAAATATTGTGAATGAATGAAACGATTTGAAGCGCATTTACATTTCTTTTAAAAGGTATCGTCAATACAGTCTAGTGGAATCACACGCGTTACTAACCGTTCTCAAAGATAATTTCCGTTTAATCACATGTGCGATCCAGATTTTGCAACTTTGCGCGGATCACACAATTTTATGGTTTCCTGCAAATATGCATTATAAGACACAAATAGTATGCAGGTAAGATCTTTAGTTGTTCAATACATTGTACTACGCAGCATGTACAGCAAAGTAGATGTGATATGTTACCAATTCGCAAATCGTCGATCCAAATCCATGACATTTAAAACGTGTTTTTCTTGTTGAAAATTTGTAGAACTAAATTTATATACGCAGTACCTCGGATCAGGAAAATGAGCAATTGCAAAATGTGACTGATCTTATGTGTATACGATATTTAATTACTAAGACAATAGCAAATTTATGAAAATATTGTTGTTACCAGCGAAAAATGTAAGTAAAAGTCGAATAGTTTGGAAACCGGGATATCGCAATATTATTAATGTTTTAGAAACCAGCACGTAACAAGCATAAAAACTTGAAACATACTTTTTAATCTTTTGGACATGCAACTAACCATTCTCTACAAGATAATACTGTATTGTTTATACAACGAAAAACAAAATTTTGGAGTATTTCTAACGTTTTAGTGTATTATGCGTTACGTGATAGGTACTTGTTCTGCGCCATTTACCTTCGTCCGATCTATATTTCAGTGTATTAAAGCATTTTCATATATGGTTCATTCATGTTTACTTTTTTTTCGAGTTGCCCTATATGAAAGATCTAATAATATCAAGAGGTTATATCAAAAATACTACATATTCTTTAATGTAGCAATTCTATGTATTTTATTTTGTGCTAAATTATACAATTAAAGATTGAACATACACTATTCTGATCGCTTTGCAGCGATAAATTCCTTTTGATGCGTCGAACCATAAAAGAATTGGCCGTTCAGCGATAAGCTCTTCTCAAGGTCTTCTAATTTTATACGTGAGGAGACTATTGTGCTCCGGATAATAATGCTAACGTAAAAAAATATATTTTCAGGTGATTCACCCTGACTAAATCTATTTCATTAAAGGTCGTTTAAATCTTTACGTAATAAGTTTAAATTCCATCACTGCTTGATTATATTTCTTCATATGTGTCGTATTTTAAATAGAAAAATTTCATTTTATATGAGGGGTACCTACTACATTGATTAGCGCCATTCAACATCGGCACAGTACACAGCCTGTGAATTCGATAACCATGTAACCATGACAACCGATCTAATAAAGTAGGTTGCAATGAGAAGTCACCAGTGAAAAGTGTTATTATTTGTCTCATTATGGATGAAGAGAACGCGGAGTTTAGTCAAATTAATAAACCAAAAAAGAAGTCTCTGCTTGAAAAATATGACATATTGATTGATCATTTATCTTTCGAGTACATATCAGAATGTAAGGACACGAAAGAATTGGAACGGATCGTCACTATATTACGGTACGTAACAGCTATTTCTATACTTGCGTTTGTGCTACTACATTATGTTGCATATTGCATAATGATCATTATTGTTATGTCATAGTGCATAGATTGACGTGTTGAATGCAAAATTACAGGCCCTTACTATATTCTCGTCACTGTGTACTGTGTAAACGTTAGTAAAACATTAGGTTAGATTTCGAACGTATGTGACAGGATTATACACTTAACAACCGCTCTGTTAAACGTGCGATGTGTTATTTTTCGCACATGTAGATCGGGCGAGGAAGGAGTTTATCCGGACTTGGCAAAACACGCAGAAGATCAGCTAACCATTTTAAAACCGTCTAGCTCTGTCCTACGGAAAACCGAACCAGTACTCAGGCGACACATGTTAGAACCACAAGTACGTATGGAAGTGGAAAACGATATCAACAATTGGAGGCAGGAAATGAAAAATCGTGAAAAGGACTTGGCCGGAGGAAAATCCTCTGCTACGTGTGAACTGTTTATACATCCGGATATTAGACAAATTGAAGATAAAAAGATAAAGGTAATGCAAAGCACGTACTATAATTATATGAAAGGAACTCTGGCATTTTACTAAACAGATTGGATAAAAGAACGAAATACGTTTAATTTTCTATGAAATATTATTGTAACAGTCCATAATTCACTCTTACGCGAATTTCCTCTGACAGAAAGATAAATCTTCTTGCAAACTTCAATATATATGACATATAAATAAAAATATTTACATCTTTAAGTTGCATGTCTTAACATACATAATTAGAACAGATCTGAATGCAAGGAGTTAATGCGATAACAATTTCGAAAAAGAGAGATTCTATGTACCGACATAGCAGAGCATGGACTAGTGTAACTTTCGCAAGGAACGAAATAGTTCTACTTAAATCTAGTTATAACGCTGAGTAAAAGAAAATATGGAAGAAATGTTAAGCAAACCAATAATATCAGTGGTACGCGTAGAAGATAAGAGATATATGTAGGAGCTCTTCATAACGCACTAACACACGCACATCTTGTTCCTCCGCAGAAGAGTACGTATTCGGACGCAACTACGCATAAGGCAAAACGCATCTCGTCGTACGATTATGCGGCCTGGGATAAATTCGACGCGGATACGGAAATAAACAGAATAGACCTGCAGGATGAGCGGCAGCAGATCGAGGCAAAGGAAGTCCAACGAAGGCAGCGGGAAGCTGCGAACAGGGGGAGGGAAGTGCCGAAGGAAGTGATTGTTAACGAGCGTAAGTCGGCAAAACTCCGTGGCCCGAGGCGGCCACGGCGCGAATGTTAATGACCGCAGCGAGTAGAATCATGAGTTTATTAACGTGTGCCAGCATCGTTAACGGGAACCGAGATAGACGTGATGGCACTGCAAGAGAGAGAGAAAGGCAACGAGGCTTACAGAGCCGGCGATTACGAAGAGGCTCTGCAACGTTACAACGCTAGCATCGTCATCGACTCGAACCCGATCACTTACAACAATCGCGCGATGACACGTAAGGAGCAAATTCTTATTAACCTGCAGCCCCATTACCGACGAAGTGCGCACTGGTTAAACTTTTACGCTCCGCAGTGATAAAACTCTGTCGTTACGAGGATGCGATCAAGGATTGCAATACGGTGCTGACTTTTGATTATAAGAATATCAAAGCTCTCCTGCGACGAGGTTTGAGTTTGGAACATCTAGAAAAACAGTCTGAGGTAAGGAGAGTTATTATGTGGCAGAATTATGTTCTGCAGAAGATTTGTTAACTATTTGGGTAGAACTGGCATTTCTGGAGTTGTACATCTACAAACTTGTAATTTTTACATTTTTTAATTATAGCAAATAATTTGCATTAAGTTAGATTTATTCTAATCTGTTACTTTCACGTCTCTTGTTAGCATGATAATTTAATGCTGATGAGATTGAAAGATTATTAAAGCTACTTATTTATCATTGATTGGCTGTTCTTTCAGGCTTTAGCAGATTATGAATCTGTACTTAAACTAGACTCAAACAATAAGGTAGCAATAGCAATGGTCAATAAATTAAGGAAGTCTTGTAAATCAAGGAAACTTAGGTGAGTATCAGATTTGTACGTTTTGCAAAAAGCATAAAATTAATGGAATTTCTTATGCATTTTAGAATGAAGATAACGGAAGGACACATTGATGCAATTAAGAATTATGTGCAACCTATAACATCAAATAATAATAAAGAATGTTTAAATGTGTTAAGGCCATCCAACAGATTTAAAAATGCTAGAAGCAATGTTTGTTTTTGCGATAGAGCACCTAGTGTTTCTCACAACTCTACTCCTTTGCCGCATATTAAATCAGAATATTGTGTGGACTTTGAAACAGTTCAAAAACCTTCTCCTATTGAGAATAACAATCCGTTCAAGTCTGGTTCAAATATACAATTCAAAGATAACAATGTAGACTCCAGATTACAAAACCCAAAATCAATTTTTTCTTACGTGACAAAATGTACCAAATCATCAAATGTTGTAATTGAAGAAATTCCAAATGACACATGTGAAAATGAAAATGCTTCCCAGACTGTATTCTCTCAAAAAGGTTTGGAGAAAATACAAACTAAAATAGCACACAATAAGCACATAGAATATCAAGACGAAACAAGAAAGACAATTGTCAAGGATTTAGACTGTCGCGATAACACCAAGGTGCCAAAATCGGAAAACCATAATGTCACATTAAAATTAAAATTATCTCATCCGCCACAAACAGAGCATCAATTGTCTAATAAAGATTACAAGCAATTTGTAAAATCAGGGGATCAAAGTATGGAATCGTTCAAGGTACTACAATCGTATTGTTGCACTATTTAATCATTTATACATTCAAACGTAATACACGTTAATTATCATATTCATTATAAAATTTTGAATGATATATAAATGACTTATTCAGTCGGTATATTCTTCAGAATTTCGGAAATGTTAAGACCCCCTACGAGTACTTCTGTATATGGCAATCAATTAAGGGTGAAAATAATTTAAAACTGCACGCTCAACTATTTCGGTCTATTAATCCCGATAAACTTCGTGCATGTATGTATATTTTCTGATTTACGGAAAAGCTTCATAGAGGTATGTTCATACAAACAATTATATATAAATTGTTCAACAAATTCAGATATAGGTAACAAACTCGACTCGTCAATGCTCAGTGTAATTCTGCGCTGTTTGAATGAGCATTTTTGTACGGAAAACGATATGGAGCTATTACAACGATTTTTAAGCGCCCTTATAACGGTTGAACGCTTTCACATCCTAAACATGTTTATCGATCAAGCTGATAAAAAAGGTATGTTCGTGACTCTTAAACATGACGCAAAACTTCAAAAGTGAAACAAATCGTTTAATGATGTTTACTTTTTAGCTCTTGAAAACATGATGCAACTACTAGAAGACAATAACGTAGGGGATGTTCGATCGTTGCGTGAATCGTATAACATTAACAAATAAGTATAAATGCAATTTCGAAATACTGTCATTTTAATAACACACTATATGATCAAACCAGCCAACAATCCCTCCATATAAACATGCATATACTGGATATATTTGAATTTTTAAATATATAAGATTCTATATGATGACATGATAATTTATTTTGATTCACCTTTTTATACAACCTTAAGCCTGCATCAAATTTAGTTATATATAATGGAAATTTCGGAACAACCTAATATTATTATTCTATGTATGTATATGTATAAGAAATTGTCTAGTGCTGTAGTGACATGATTACTCCATCTAGTGTGTAATTCTAAAATAAAATCCACCCATTTCTGCCTTGATGATAACAAAGATATCTTGTATACCCGATTTACGTATCGCACATGTATGTATGATATGAGAATGACGATTTACTTCCTTTTCTGACTTACAACAAATGCATATGTATGTATATGGACAATAGGGATGGCGATTAATGGTGGTATTTACAAAAAATTGGCATTCAGAGGAAACTGCACAAATACATGTTTCAAGTTGCATTTTCTAAAACTCTAATCACACGTACATATACATATGTAACTAAACGCAAATCCAAAGTTCGGCAGAATTATTTTATTTACAAACATGCATACAAATCCCTTTCTTATCATACTTATTTTACAATAAAAATAGAAGGTAAGTTTGTATTCCGTAAATAAACCAAATGGGGATATAAGTGTAATTATTATTATTATTAAATATATTGTACGGAGTTGCCATTAGTAAATAAAGAGTGTATAAAAAATCGTGATCAAATTTTATTTACAGTTCATGATATAAGATAATGATTGTAAATGAAAAGCCAGTAACCAATAAAATAATTTTTGTCGTATATTATTGTATTTAACAGTAATATTCATATTGTGATTCCTTTCGTATACAACATTACGTGTTACAAATATGATTTTAACTACTCGTTTGATGAAACTTTAGATGAAACTTTGTAAGAGTTTTGATTCTTATTCATACGCAATATGATTACAATAATTAATTGTGATCTCCAGCAAAACACGTGTTCAGATCAGTCTTTGTTATTGAATTTAGTACTAGAAACACTTCGGAGAAAAAAGTTTCCTATTTCTACATAGGCATATGATGGAACAAGGCGACTATGATTTAATTTCTGCTAAGTAAAGCTTGTATTTTGCAATTTTCAAACATCCAGCATCGTGAAGCGCTAACGGACTTCCATTGAAAAGAGGAAGCAACGGAAGATGGTCTTGCGAGCGAACTTTCCGTCGTTGAACTGGATAGTGCGTGCGCACTTTATGCTTATTGGCTGACTGTTTCACTCCCCCCTGGATTGTGTGTTGGCGGGCAATTTAAACATAACTATTCAGTTGCATCTGCTTGCATAGGAAAATTGTGAAAAAAATAATAATGATGGTAAATGGGAGAGCGCACCGCAGCCAAATTAAGAGTCACGATATTATGGCGATAGCTTTGGACGTGATAGAGTATGGGTAACGGACCGTGGGGACCCACACGGCGCTGCTGCCATGTTGGCGACATCTAGCCATCTTGTGAATCGTGGTGGAGCGAAAGTTCTGAATTTACCGCACTGTGCATATGAAAACATCGGGTGAGGTTAATAACGTAGTGCCGCGAAGGACGGAGAAATGATCAGAGAAGAATTGGGAGATTATTGAGTGTGACCGATAGCGGCAGCATAGTCCCGCGCGCATTTTCGACCTGTGTAATCGCGTTCGCAGATGGTGCCTCCACTGATGAAGCACGCGAGTGCGCGCTCTGTCTTCCCTCACATCCGGACTCCGTGACTCTAGCGCATCGTCCGCCGTGTACTCTTCCGTTCGAGCAGCTTGTGACATTTTTTCTGTTGCTACAAGATGTTTACTTGGATGGACCGTGCGAATTTTGACGAAGATCCTGACAATTCCGCGTGCAAAGCCGCCATGAAATTATTGAGGAGGCAGCAGTAACTGGAAGGTACGTGGTTGGGCGCGATTACTGGCGCCCCGGGTGTGTTTATAGCCTGCAGACCCTGACATAGCAATGGCGTACTGTCGCCGTAAAGGCCGTGCCAACAAAATCGTCCGCAGCCTTATTTAGCCCAAGTCAATTGTACACGCGGCTTCCCAGCGGGGAAACGATGCCGCGCACGTAGTGAAACGACGCGTGGTGATGATAGCCCGTTGTGACTTTCCGTGATGAAAAGTGGCTTCGTTTCGGTGATAACAAAGTGTCTCGGTTTTCCCCAGTGTGGAATGACCGCCGATTGCCGAGCGGCACGCCATCCTACCGTGGCCGAGCTCTAGACCCGTAGGGAGACCAACTATGTGAGTTTAGACCAAATCACGGCTATGATGCTTCCCCTAATACCTTCATAAACGATTGGTACCAGTACGCAATTTTACATTGGATTTGACCGTTACCGCGATACGACGATTATACCGCTCTGTATGTATATATATATGTATATACGTATGCGCGAGGAAAAAGAAAAAAAGTCGGCTGACACGTAAGGTGCAATTAATTGCTCTAACATCCATCAGAATGGTAAGCCGAACTACGTTTGCCCGCGAAATGGTTCCACAAGGGGTTCAGAGGGTATACTTGGGCTTTGATCCTTGCACACAAGACGTGTTGCTGGGTGAACACCAATTTGCTCGGGGCATTTTAGTTACTCTGTTTATTCACTGAGTTGTATGTAAATGTTCTAGAAAGATGGCTAAGTGTGTGTAAACGCAAAGCTCTAAATGGTTTGCATAAAATGTTTAGTGCCTATGGTTATTGTAAACATTGCGTTGATAAAGAATATAACATGCATATCTCTTTTCTTCAAAGATTATCCGTTGTAGACAATCTAATATGATAGGTGTAAGAAACGTTAATATACACATTACTATGTGGTTAAATATATTATTCTAGGAATTTTTCAATTGCTTAATACATGGACAGTTATAAAGGTTTGCCATGCAAGATTATTGTCCGGGTTAAAACATTTATTGACAGATTTTCTTTCTCCTTATTACAACTACCCAATTTTAATTTGTGTATTTTTATGTAGGTCCACTAAAGGTGCCATGGATGATGAAGAGCGTCTTGAGGGTGAGGAGGAAATGGAGCTAGATGAGGCTTCTGATGGTGAGGATGAAGATGAAGAAACTACAGGGATTCCTGTATCACCAGCAAATTCAGATCAGTTGCTTGGACCAGCTCCTACTCCTGGTAAGAAATATTGGTGTTCATGGAATAAATCTTGAATGCATTTGAAAGAGCTAATGTCTTCGTCTTTGCTGGTTAAGTGTAGTTGTTTTAAAAAAGAGCATAGTAAGTTTTTTTTCTGTAAAGTGGATTGGGAGAGTATTGCTGGCTTTTTTTTATAGTAACCCCAGATGAAGCTTTTCATGATCCGTTGCGATATCAAAAATTTCCACTACCTGGTGGTAAGCCTTTGAACATAAGACGTGGTCCCGGAAGACCAAGAAAAGAACGTCCTCTTGGTACAACCCGTGGCAGTGGTAGAAGATCTTTTAGGGGCGCTACCAGGGGAAAAGGGTTAGTAATACAAATAAGTGATTACAAATGAACCATATGCATTTATATTATCATGTTTGAACATAACCCCAACATTACAGTCTTGGATATGGAAGAGGTGTACCTCGTCGTACTAAAAGTAAAGACGATGACACACATTCAGAGTCTCCGAGTCCTCTTCGCATTGGTGATGACACAACTCCAGATGGAGAATCATCCAACAATGAAAGATCCATGCCTGCCCCGGAGGAACCACCATACTTTCCGGAACAATGGTAAAATCTTGAATCCTTTGTACTGTGTTCTCATTCTTTAATTATGTTTTTGTTTGTTGAATATTTATTTACAGCCTTTAATCTCAATACGCTATGTTAGTACTTGAAACAATTGAATTAACTTATGGATGTAATAGGTCAAACATGTTGTTATTAACAATTAAATTTTTCTAAACTTTTGCACTAGGCCAGGAAAAGTATGCGCTTTCTGTAACTTGGGCGAACGAAGTCAGCTGGGTCAAGGGGAACTGCTGCGATTTTCATGTCCCGAAGGTTTTACTCCGGAA
Organism: Anoplius nigerrimus; assembly: GCA_914767735.1. NCBI lineage: Eukaryota > Metazoa > Arthropoda > Insecta > Hymenoptera > Pompilidae > Anoplius > Anoplius nigerrimus. The sequence continues at coordinate 6,566,543 of OU612079.1, read as the reverse complement.
AAAAGTACCAATCGTGACGAAACGACCGATCATCTCGTTGACGTTACCGCTGGTGACAAAAGTCCACGTACGGCGGGTCCAGGTGCCGTTACTTGTCGCAGGCAAAAGAGTTTAGCCAAGTGCAGGTATCAAATACAAACAAGAGGAATCCATTATTTCAAAGAAATTATAGCACCCGATTTCTTAATACCTTTAATTGCAGAAACACAAATTTAACAAATTTTTCGGAACCGGTGGAAGAACTGTCTATTGTCGGCTACTCAGAAGAGCCAGAAGTGGGAATTCTGTTTGAATCGACAGGGCACTATTATGTTCATCAAACTTGTGCAATTTGGTCGAGTAATAGTCAAGAATTAGCAACAGAAACTTTAAGTCGGGCAGTAGTGCAGGCTTCATCTAGACGCTGTGCTTATTGTTCTCATTATGGGGCCGGAATTCCTTGCAAAGTATGTAGAGTAGCATATATTATGTTAATTAATTACCTTACTTCAGGCATTTGTATTCTCGTTGTTTTAACATTTACGACTTGCCACAGGTGGCATCGTGCAATCGTTATTTTCATTTACCATGCGCAGCAGCTTCCAGTTGTTTCCAAGACACCAAAAGTTTGTCCCTTTTTTGCAGTCAACATTTGGGACAAGTTCCGCTAATGAGTGAGTTTTAAATTTTGCATCCATACAGATGTCTTAGTACTTATAACTCATAGTCAGTTTAACTTTTTGTTAGCTTTTGCCACTTGTCTATATAATAATTTCTTTATTTTTTCTAGTGAACGGCGAGATTACTTGTATGCATTGTTATGGGATGGGAGATGTCTCCAACTTGGTAATGTGCTCCGTTTGCGGACAGCATTACCACGGTACTTGCGTCGGCTTAGCAATGCTGCCTGGTGTTCGGGCCGGTTGGCAGTGCGGATCTTGTCGCGTGTGTCAGGTGTGCAGGCAACCGGAAGATGATTTGAAAGTGATGTTGTGTGAACTGTGTCACAAGGCGTATCATCCTAGTTGCTTACGACCGATTGTAACGTCAATACCGAAATATGGTTGGAAGTGTAAGTGCTGCCGTGTATGTACAGACTGTGGTTCACGTACACCGGGCGCCGGTCTCTCATCACGTTGGCACTCTCATTACACCGTTTGTGATTCGTGTTACCAACAACGAAACAAGGGGTTTTCTTGTCCGCTTTGTAGAAAAGCATATCGGGCCGCCGCATATAGAGAGATGGTGCAGTGTAGTGCGTGTAAAAAGTTTGTTCACGGTACCTGCGATCCCGAGGCTGACCCATTGACTTATCAACACCGTAAAGAGGCAAAGCCTGATTATGAATATGTTTGTCTGCAATGTAAAAGTATGGCACTGGTTAAGCGGAAGGATAATGTTGACGACTACGGTGGTGATTTGAGTTTGAGCGCGTCGCAGGAAAGTTTATATGGTGACGGAGATTCGTCGGAATTCGATTATCAAGGCGGATCGGAAGAAGCATTGTATTCTATAGGACTTGGCAAAGGGAAGCCATTCTGTGCGTCAAAGATTGCCAAAAAGCGTCTGGGCCTTGGGGGAGGAATAATTGGTCGGCCGAAAGGTGTTGGTAAGCTCGGTTACCAAAAACGTCAGAAAATGACTGAATTTGGTAGAAAAAGGGGTCCAAAAGCGAAGATGAGAGGCATCTTTGGAGTACCTGGTGTAGGACTGCAAGTACGTTATGCTTACGTTAATCAAACATTTATCCTAACTCACCGTGAAAACGAATAAAGTAATATTATTATTTTTTTTTTTCTTTTCTTACTATTTCAGAGGCCAATATCTGATTCGTTTTCAAAGGAGGACGAGCCAGGCATTGAAAACAGACTAGTTTTGTGTTCCGCAAAAGACAAATTCGTATTAACCCAAGACATTTGCGTTATGTGTGGTGCAATAGGTACCGATCAGGAGGGTTGCTTGATCGCTTGTGCGCAATGCGGTCAGTGTTATCACCCATACTGTGCTAATGTCAAAGTTACTAAGGTAATATTGCAGAAGGGTTGGCGGTGCCTTGATTGTACAGTTTGCGAGGGTTGTGGAGAGAGAAACGATGAAGGTCGTTTAATACTGTGCGACGATTGTGATATCAGCTATCATATCTATTGTATGGATCCACCGTTAGAATATGTACCTCACGGTACCTGGAAATGCAAATGGTGTGCCCAGTGTCAAACGTGCGGCTCGAACGATCCGGGCTTCAACAGCAGCTGGCAGAAGAATTACACTCAGTGCGCACCGTGCGCGTCTCACACCGCTTGCATATCCTGTCAGGAAGCTTATAATGAGGGTGACCTTATCATTCAGTGCATTCAGTGTGAGAGATGGCTGCATTGTATGTGTGATTCGATCAAAACCGAGGCGGACGCAGAAAAGTGCGCCGAGGAAGGATACATCTGTATACTTTGCCGCCCGAGAGACGTTCCGCCGCCTCACCTGGCCTGTAGTCAACCGAAGCCTCAGACAAATAAGTTTCCCCGGTCTCCACCTCCGATTGTTCGCAGTCCGGAGCTCTATAAGCCATCCCCTCAGCAGTATTTAGTTGACGGAGTGTACCTGTCCGAGGCCGGTATGAACCACATTAAGGGTCTGACGTCGGAGCATCAGCAAACGAGAAAGAAGAGGAGAAAAATGTTGCCTTTAATAGACAAAGAAGCCGATATTATGGCGACTATCGAATCGGTCGTCGCTGGCGGTAGTTTAGATAATTCTTTGGAGGAAAATGGTGGCAAATTGGAGCTTGTAGATGTTAAGGATGAACCTACCGAGGTATTGAAGGAAGGCATGGTTTGGACACCACGTGGCGATCAGCCGCCTCCTGAAGGTTTTAGCATCTATACGACCGACAACGGTATTCCTGTTTTAAGACGGAAGCGTCAGCGGAACCTGCAAAAGCTTGGTATTGGGGGATTCGTTGTTAGATTAAGGGGAACACGCAAGGATAAGGAAGAGGATGGCGAACCCGAAAAATCTTCGGACGCCGCAGTAGGAATGGGAGATGATAAACCGCGCAGGAAACCGCAGAGAAGAAAACCAAAGACAAAACTCTCTGAATGTTTTCCCCTTTACATGCAAGAAGCATTCTTTGGAAAAGATCTTATGGACACGACCAAAGACAAAGATCCCGAAAGTAGCAGCGAATCCGAGAGTGAAAGGAATGCTTCTGGTAATGCAGATACCATTCAGCTGTCCCAGGACGAATTAAAAGCAATGGAACAAGTTAAGGCAAAGCAAGAGAAAGAGGAGGAGAAAGTCTCTGCCGACCCACCGATTAAGCGTGAAGAAATTATGGACGATGAGGCAAGCGATACCGAAGTCTTGGGAGATATATTGCCGATATCCGGTGATCTCCTCGACAGCGACTTGGTAAATACCATCATGAATGAACCTGATGAAGATTTAGCTAAAGCCAGTGAGGCACTCGATGAATTGGACGATGCACCTGGTACCAGTAAAGATGAATTGACTGATATTCTCAGTCCTCATTTTAACCTGGAATCAATGGTTCGGGATACCGGTAAGGACTTTTTTATTATTTGTTACAGAACTTCAATGAGTGATTCCATTCGAATAATTGCAATTCTTTAATTATTAAAAACCTTTTAAAGTGGTATTTATATTTTCTTCTATGTTTCCATATTAGGATTACCCAATATGGATAGCAAAGACATCGAGGAAATCTTCAAAGGAGTTTTAACTGATGAATCTCAGGAATCTCAAGAGTCATCGGTATTTTCTGTTCAAGCTCAACCCACCCATCCTTCATCTTCCACAACACCTTTGGTGTCACCTTCACCGCATCCTGGTGCGTACTTTAATCTTTCGAATTTTGGTCGCAAATGAGATAGAAAAATATGGAACGTTTGAACTATTATAGCATTTGTTTATTTGTTTTCTTGTGGTCGACATTAGGTATACAAGCAAGTCTACCACTGGCAAGGCCGCAGGTGCCCGGTTCATTGCCACCTGTTGGTCAGTCAAGTCTAAATTCTCCTATGAGTTTTCCACCGCCTTCGCCATACCATTCGGAGTACAGCAAGTACGTGAAATCGAAAAAGTGTTTACTTCTCTGGAAAATAATTCTCATACTACATGAAATTTCAATTTTGTAGTAGCCCTCAATTTAGTCCCGCGTTTTCGGAGCCACCAAGCCCGTGGGTAAATCCCGATGACGAAGGTTCAGCACCGTCGGGTAGTGCTACTATTTCGTACAACCAAAGAAGTAATCTTAAAATGGAAGCCGATGAGGCCTTAGGTACAGGGGCGACCATATCCTCGGTACTTTATGCGAATATTAATCACCCAGAATGGAAAACGGAATATCCAGGTACACTGAATCTAATGAATATTTAGAGCAAGATTGCTTCCGATAATGAAGTCAGATGAATAACGTTGTCAGACGTAAATAATACATAATACAATGTTGCTAATAATATGTTTAGCTTGGTCTGAAAGGTGTAAGCAGATACTGAAGAAATGGCGTGCGTTGCCCAATGAAAAGAAAGCTCCATATTTGACGCAAGCGCGGGATAACAGGGCTACGATTCGCATGAAAAAGACCCAACAGGTAAGACTCTATCTCTCTCTTTCTTTCTGTCTCTCTGGGATAGTTAATACGGTGCAAATTTTAAGGAAACTTTATTATCTCACGTGTCACAGTTTCATTCTAAAAAGTGTTTGTGCTAACAGATGAGTCACACTAACAGCTCGCCCTTTGTGTCTCATAGTACATCTATTTATGTCATGAGTATTTATTGTTTTACTACATATATCTCTTTCTTAACTAAGCCAGTAACCAAGTAAAAACATCTGCGTCTGTCTTTGCGTGTATGTGTACAATTTCGAAATTCATATATTATTGCCGTCTCAAAGTTTCTGTCCAAAGAACTGAGCAAAGGACCGAGTCAAAGGGTAGAATGTTACATGCCGGCGCATATTCCCACTTCCTAGTCGTGTTTAACTCTATTAAGCGAGATACTCTGTGCTTGACAATTTAACCCTCTATACATGTATTACATACTGGAACGTTCTATTTAAATGCTTTTTCCTTTGCGTTTCTCGTTTATCATGAATGTTACTCTCTACTTACGTATCCACACAAATACGTTCTACACTTAAGTGCACCTGTTCACAAAACGTCAACTTTCTAATGATACATGTTGTGCCCTATTAACCAATTATTTTTACTCCTCTAGAATCACAGGCCCTAGTCATAGAAATAATTTTATATATCGATCCTGTGAATAGCGTGTCCCCGCACTCCTTAGACGTCCACCCGGACCCCCTTTACAGAATTGAATCAATATACAATTATCCCGTATGACGTGTCTTGGAAAGTATATAAGTCCATGAAATACTATGTAACGTAAAAGTGTGTGAACGAGGCACCCCTTGAACCGACAGATACCCAAGGATATACCAAGCACGACCCCAGTCACTGCAACAAGCGCACCTACCATCATCACCAAACCTGTCACAACTATGACATCAGCTCAAGTTTCTCCAGTAGTAGCTATGGCCTCCAACCAAAGGCAAATTGGACTTTTGACCTCGGTCGGCAGTGAAAAATCACAGGAAAAGAGCGGACTGACCGCGTCCGGAAATGGAGTGACGGTGCCAACGGCAAGCAGTAATCATCATGCGGAGGTGTGTGCGGTGCAGGGACCGCCAAGGCAGCTAACATCTTCCCCAAGCCCTTCTCCAACATCCACGACACCCTCTTCTTCGCCCAGACCTAGCTCTGTCAATTCTATCAACTCCATTAACAGTCTGGCGCACCAAGAGATAGCTGGTGGTCAGGCTAGAGTAGCTCAGTTGCCAGCCACGCCTTGCACATCAGCAACTGCTTCTTCTTACTGCAACACGGGCGCCGGTGAAGGGCAGCATCAAACATCACCACCCCAGCAACGTCCTACACCCGCTCATATCACGATCAGTACCACCACTATCGCTAACAATTTGAGCATTCCTCAGGCGTCCCCCACTGCCAGTGTGATGGTGGGGGCGGCTCCTATTCGTCAATTATCCTCGGTAGACCACCAGATTAGAGTGCTCACCCCGTCTGAAATCATGCGCACCCTCCCTTCCCTCAGCCAGGAGCACTACGATCCGCCACCCACTGCAATTATTCACACTGTACCTGTACAGTCCCCGGCTATGGTGAGCCACCTATACTGTGCCTCTAGTGTCTTGCCTTGTGCCACGTGTCTGATCAGAAATTAGTGTCCTTTACCCGTATTTTTTTCTCGTATATTTTTTCCCTTTGTTTTTTATCTTTGACCTTTTTTTCTTTTATTATTATTCTTATCACTATATGGTTACTGTTATAATTCTTGTTAGATCGAGAATACTCACTGTCTTGATGCGATATCATCACGATAATATGCAATAGCAACCATGTTTGTCGTGTATGCTGGTAATCTGCAATACGATATTACAGATTTGATTGTATGAGTGATAATGATGCTGTAGTTGGCTCATATTTTCTTTTCAGGTTACATGTTGTATTTTGTAGATTACTTCCGTTGCGATTGCATTGTTGTAGCGAATCGTTTATCACTGATCAGTGGTCAATTCTATTTCTATAATTAGGTTTGGAATGGTCCAAACTCTACGCTCTTCAATTAAAATTAATTTTTATTAAATCACGATTGCGTGATTCAATACCGTTTTACACGTTACACATACGTGTCCTATTTTATTCTTCTTATAATTTCAATTTCCTCACTTCAACGCCATATTACATGGGTCTTGTCTATGGCATGTTAAAGGCATCAGGTAGCACATTTTGATTTTATCCCAAACCTCAGGAAATCCACAAATTTGTTGTTCATCACAGCAATATCCCATAGTCCTGTAATTAAAGAACCTTGCTTTTTACGAATCTTATTATGGGTGGTTATTAGTATGTATTATGTAATGTGTTGTAGTGTTGTTCTTAACAGTTATTAGTAACACTTATCATTTTTGCTTACTGTTATTTCAGATGCTTTAATCAAGTTCTAAAAACACTTACATCTTTATAACTACAGTTTCTTGACACTATTTTACGATTTAATGTAAACCGTTCACAGCCAGACAGTATACTATTGTCTCCACAACAAACATATTTACAATGAAGTGACATTTTCGGAACTGGTTTTCGTAAAACTATGAATAGCGCACAGGAAACTTTCTAAACGGGCAAAAATACACTTTCTCCTCTAGTAATATTCACTTAAACAATTATATACTTAAGAGCAATTTACACTATACTCGTACCAACGCAGAATACGCCAATGGCTTTAAATAATAGCATATTGCATAAAGAAAAAACACTGGTTTTCACATACTTGTATACTATACATTTACCCAAAATAGTACGTCTTTTTTTTTCCTTTGTAACTTCAATATTTGACGTGTTTTACTTCTTGCATGAGTACTACTTCCAGTTTGTGTTGTAAATTTTATAATTATATTTTGTGCTGAAAGATATATTTTATATATTTACATGTATAACGGTCTTTATTTTAGACGGTGGCTGGTTGTTGTCTCCAGTGTATCGCACACATCAAAATGTTAAAGTCTTGCTAAACATATTCATTTAGTAATATGCCAATTCCTTTTTTGTGAATGTTAATACATGAAGTGCAATTCTGGCTGATTGTCATTAATGCCTCATCTTATATACTACGTTGTTGGAAATGTGCAGGTCATTATATCCTACAACTAATATGCTTATAACGTAATTTAAAAAAGTACGGACAAACTGAAACTAGCGGATTAATTTGAAAGATTTTAAGATATTTCTTTATTAGGGTATAATGATCTTTCAACATAATCATTACGCGCATTCTTACAAATTGTTCTTTGGCAGGAACAAGACAGGCTTTCTAATAGGGATCGATCTACTAGAGAAGCTGAGCAAGAACGTCAATGGAAGCAACTGCAAGCCCTACGTCAACAGCAAGCTCAGCTTCAACAGCAAGTTATTCAGGAACAACGTGTGCATGGTAGATTATATTTTTTACAATTACAACAGTTTTACTGTCAATACAATCAAACAAAGTTCTGATGTCCCTGTTTAATTACAGCTATTGCAAGGGTACATAGACAAATAAGTGAAGACAATACGCACCAATTACCTACCGACAATACCTCAGGATTGACAACTCAGTTACAAGTCTCCACTTCACAGGTGGCTTTCAAGTTATCTAAACATTCCTCAGGCTGAAGAAACTTCTTGCTGATAATCGGTGCTACTTACTTATCCCATTCTTTTAGGAGGGAAATCACTTGGGACCATTAGCATCTCCTTCTCCTGGATCACGCGCTACGTTTGCGACCCCGCCAATAAAAGTGACGCGAGGAATGGCGCCACAAAGTCCGCACCAAGGTATATCACGTTTACCCAACCAACCTTGCGCAACAGTTACACGTCCAGTTGGAACTGTGGTCAGGCCCGGCATGCCGAGCAATTTCACGCAACCGCCCTCTCCGTTCTCTCCACAAGCTCCTCAATCCCCTCATGATTTTCCTCAGTCGCCAGCATCCTCGCAGCCGCAGGAGCATTTTCAACGCTTTGACACCAGCGAAGCTTATTCCCAAGGCTCGCAAACGCCCAGGTCGCAGATCCCCGCGACACCCTCTTATTCTACGTCCCCGAGAAACGACGTGTTCTCTCAGCCTCCAGGCACTCCTCGTCCTCTATTTAATGCTCCCACCCCACGTCCTGCGACCCATGTTTACGCCCCATCGCGCACGCCTGACCCTTACAATAGTCAACCTCCCACGCCATCACCGGCCCCAAACTATCCATCACCAAGACCGGAATCACGGCAAGATGCACAACAGCCGGAGGTGTTTAATCAGCAGCCAGAAGTGAACAGGCAGTTGCGTGATTTGTTGCAAAGACAGCAGTTCAATAAGAAAATGGAATCTGTCAACACGTCGTGGAATCAAGGTAATATAATTATATGGCGACCGACTGAGTGTATGTAGTGCTATGACGCTGCAATCGAATAATTGCGGAGATAAGGTTTTCACCTAACATTGTCTCCATTTTACGAGCAGAGGGGCAAACTAATACTGAGAGTAATCAACAGCAGTTTGAGGTTGGTCATGTGCAACTCTCTCATCAGGCACCAAGTGCTGGAAATACTGGCGAGGGTACATTCAGACATCCGCTCCCACCCGGTATCGTGAGACCGCGGATGCCTATTCAGCCAAATGTTCTAATAAGAAATCCAATTGGTACATTGTTGTTCTGTTTATTACAATTTTTGTTGTCCTGCATCTAAAGAATATTTTGTCTAATTATATATCGGTGTGTATTAGGAATAAATCCTAGGCATCCTGTTGCGGGAAACATTGATACTAGGCTTCAGGGACTAGATCCACGTACAAGAATGTTGTTACAAAGGCCACAAGTGGCTGCCAACATACCTCAGCAACACTTCCAGTCTGGAAATCAAGCTTTGCAAACACGAATGCCTGGTGCAAGGAATTCACTAACAGAATCTTATGATATCATTCAACAGCAGCAACAGCAACAGCAACAAAGGTTTCCAGGTAACGAGTCTTCTAATTTACTTTGCTGTAGAACAGTAGTGGGTATTTACACATGTAATTTGTACAGAATCAAATCAAGCGCAAACTTTGGGCCAGCGCGTTGTGCGAACCGGACAGGATAATTTAAGCCAAACAATCCGAATGCTAGGTACTCAAGGTATGGTCAGGCCACCACTGATACCAACAACTGTCCATGAAACGGCGGTCACTACGACTGAATCTTCGGAAATTCCTGACAATGTAACTGCCGAACTTGAAAAGCTAGAACAAGAAGGGGCACCGATGGTCGAGGTCGAGGGAGTCAGTGCAATACTAGGAGATTTAGGAGATGACGATGATGAACTTTTAGGTGAGTACTGCATCTGTATACCACGTCACATTACTTTATTCAATACAGTTAATCAGCAGTAAAGTTTTCAGTGTACCACTCAATTCTCATATAGATGTAGAAACAATGTCAAATTCATATACTACTTTGCTTGCTGATGTCGGTTCTGGACATAGTTATTATTATGGTATTTTTATAACTCCTGAAATGATCTCTTTTCAGCTGAAATGGGTGCGGATTTTAATATTCTGGAGTACGCCGACCCCGAATTAGACAATATAACTGGTGGCGAAAAGACGAACATTCTAGATTTGGATTTAGAACAAGTTGAGGTGGAAACAAAAGAAGAGAAACAAAAAAAGGAATCCAAAGACGAGGAACAAAAACCTGATACTTTGGGAGCTGCATCCGCGGTTCATACAGATATTGGGGAACCATGTGCCACGAGTAGTGTGAAAACACCTACGGACACCAGTAATGTTTTGTCGCAAGCACAGGCAATGGTACCGATCACAGTGACATCTCAGACATCTCAACAATCACCGACTATTTTGCCACAAAGCCATCCACAAGCTGTCGCGGTGCAACAACAGATGCATCAACATGTTCAACAGGCAGCCGCAATGGGGAGACCAATGCTGCCAGGAACGAGATTACTGTCGCCTGATGGGGCCGTAGGTGTTGTTACGTCTACGAATACAGTTACAGTCAGTTATCCTTCCACATTTCCCGGACATCCGCAAAGAATTTCGCAAGCACACATACAAGGTAGTGTTTTCGGCTAATTTCATAACATTGATAAGCCTATCAGTAAGAACATTCCATCAAATGACATAGAAAGTACAAATTTTTGTGCAACAATCATAAATATGGTAGTAAATAATAGTGAAATTGAAAGAGTAAGATATTAAATACAGGGTGAAACAGAAATTCGAGGGAGAAAATTTAAGGCGTGATAGAACACATCAATACAAGCAATTTTTGTAATACAATGTAAGGGTGGAACGCAAGGGTGAAAAGTTACAGGGTAGTTTTCCACCGCGACCTTTAACGCGAGTGTTAACGAATTATGAGAAGAGTGAGAGGAGATTTTTCAGAAAATATTTTATTAAGAGGAAAACTATTGATTTGTATGCTCAAAGAAAAAAAAAGTTAAAATGTAACACGCTAAGTGCCACGCGAATTTATAAGGAAATATCCGTCAGGCCACGCGCACTGCTCAGAACTGCTTACTGCTTACGCAGTGTACGGTGCGGCGAACGGGAGTGCGTACGAAGCGAAGCGATTGTACCGTGACCGGTATCCGGAGCATATAAATCAATAACATTCTTCTTAATAAAATGTTTTTTCAAATACCTCCTCTCATTCTTGTGATCATTTTTTAATACGTTTACCGCCAAGTCAGTTATCGACGACGCTTGTGGCAGTCAGCGCGTTAAATGTGACGGTGGAAAACTATCCAGTAACTTTTCACCCCTTGTGTGTTCCGCCCATACATTGTTTTACAAAAAATTGGTTGTATTGATATGTTCTATTACCCCTTAAATGTTCTCCCTCGAATTCTGGTTCACCCAGTATACAATAACGTTAATACCGACACGTTCTCTTGGCTGGGATTTACAAACATAATTTTGTTTTCAATAGTTTCACAGCAGCAACGGCTGGGCATGAGGGTAGGTGGGGTACCAAATGTGGCTGGAAGAATGGTTGCAGTCAATCACATGATTGGTCCAAGAATGCCACTTGCACCGCCGCCACCACCACCTCCACCACCGTATCCTGGACCACCACCGCCTTATCCAGGACCTATCCAGGTTCGTACGATTGTAATAAAAATCTAGTCCTTTGAAACTTCTGCATCGCTTTCATATTCAGTATTGTTACTTAATTATGTTTAACACTTTTTCTTCTAACCACGATAAACTTAATTTTGATATCAGTTAATGAAAGCTATCTGAGCGCTTGTTAGTACATATAACAAGAATGTTTGAAGTCGATCTGGATGATCTAATGCATTTCTTAACGGCGCTTAACATTGTCGGTCAGCGAGTGTGGCTAACAAATTGTAAATAATGTGAGACTTGTGATTAAATGCATCTGTTCGAAACACTTTAAGACTAATGACCGTCCTATTCGGGTTGGTGTTTCAGTGAGACTGATCGCCAAAATCCTTACTATGGATAGGAAACAATTTTTTAGTTTATAAATTTGTACTACAATATATCGAAAACACACATTAAATAAAAGCACATGTACCTATAGGCCGACTCAATAAGTCAAATGCCATAGCGTTGAGAATTCTTTGGATCAGACAGGTTTCGCCGATTTAAGCAACAATTACGGTACATTTAGAACATCATAATTATTAAGAACGCGTACAGTTTTCTCCTTGCACATACGATTTGCCGGAAGGCAAGACGGACGACACGAAAGCGAAAGGGGTCGCGTATTAAAAAAGTTTGCTATGAATGTAGGTGTAGGCAAGTGATTTATTTAATATAAAAGTATTGGCTGGTAACACGGTGTTTTGGCCTGGGTGTTTGCAATGCATTGGTGTTGGTGCATGTCTAGATGGGGATGTGCCCAGGTGGGCGGGGTATGACGCGGCCCCCAGTCCATATAGGGCACCCAGTGCCGGTGGCAGGTCCACCAATGTCCCCTGTGGTTCATTCTGTTGGTGCGCCCACAATGACACCTCACCCTCACCGACGACCCTTGCTTCTGCAGGTGAGCAAGACTTGGGGCATTTATGCGCACATTGCACAAACCATTAAGAGATTTCACCTGCCGTCTGATTTCAATTATCAGAACTGTATGATCTAGGGTTTGTAACTTTAACTTTCAACGATATTCGATCTTGAGCGAGTTTCTCTAATATCATTTTGTTGCAAACCCTGCTCGTACTCGCTGTGATCGTCTCATATATAATTGCACTCTTTCCTTTTCTACATTATATACTCATCGACAGCAAGATAAAACATATTTATAGAATTATTTACTTTTAAATTCAACCATTTAATGTAACCGATTGGCGAACAAAGATTTGACGCACCGTGTTTGCCAACTTACATGTGTACTCTGTGCTTTTACAGTATTCACGTCGCGATGCTACAAAAAAGTTATTGTATACTGGATAATTTTGATGTTTCATAATATGTTGCAGAATTGCTTAATTTGTAATTCGCTGTTCTTAACGATATACGAAATTTTATTTACTGCATTGTTCTTTTGTGTGCATGAAAATTAATTACGTGAAGAGACACAATCGGCTTAATTCCATACATTTGTGTTGTTTGAAAATGAGGCTATCGATTTGATGGAAATAGTTGCTATATATCAATGTTGAATATAATTAATTGGTTAGTGGTCGCTGAATAGTTTAAAACACTCATTGTTATGTATAATGCATATGATTAAACAGGAAATTAAACTGGTACACGTGCACTTTACACCCTCCATTGCCGTGTAAGACAAAACTACAGTAGTCTTGTTCAAACGTGCAAGTCATTTACGATGCATTCGTAATATTTCTGCATGTTTTCTCTATCATACTTCACAGTTGCCCAAGTAAATCTTGCAATTGTGCATTAGATCACAAAAGTCAAACAGCTAATGTTTCAATGGAAACATTAAACCGCATAACTTGTAATATATCTACCAATTTCCCTGGATCCTGTGTATGTCAGATCATATAATCATTGTTCGTGGCACTATTTTGTTTACATTTTTTAAATTAGCAAAGTAAAAATAATTAAATATAAAACCCAAATGTACAACGTTGTGCGATACAGTTGAAAGTAACCTTAACTGTGAGCAGTCATGTTCACAGGAGCAACCGTTGCTGTTGGAGGAACTCCTGGAACAGGAGAAACGTGAGCAAGAAAAGCAACAGCAGCAGCAGCAACAACAACAGCAGCAGCAGCAGCAGCAGCAGCAACAGCATCAACCAACTCAGCCCCAACAAGTAGAAACGTCCGCTACAAGTAGTCAGCTGCTGAGTGACAGTGAATTTGAAAGAATTCGGGCGGATGTACTGGGATCTGCACCTCTGGCATCACCACCGCAAGGAATTGTATCAGGACCTGGAGGAGTTCCCGTAATTAGGCCACCTTGCACGCCAAGGCCACCGTCAGCTCCAGGTACAAGTTGGCCACAAGCGGTACCCGATGCGACAAAACTAGCGGTTCAAGTGCCCAGACAGCCGATTGCTACGCAAACGCCGCCTGAATGTCAGTATCACAACTTATTTCGTTTAGTGACGTTTGACTTATAATCTCACTTATGTTTACAGCAAGAATAGCTACATTCAACATTCCTCAAATTCCGGCTCCGCCGACACCGCCTGACAATATCGTTAACGAACAGGATCGACAGATGCAAATGCAATATGAACAATGGTTGAACCATCAACATCAAGTTCTTACGCAGCAGCTGAAGTATTACGAGACGGAGGTACAAAAATTGCGCAAAATAAGAAAGGTACAAATGCAATTTTTGCTTTAAAACTTCAGTTTGTGTTGTAGATGTACAGTAATGTGTAAAATTAATAGCGTTGTACTTTTGAAATTTATGTTAGAAATCATACCATTACAAAATAAAAATCATATACATTCTTCGTTGGCGGTTATCAGAAGAGGCAATATGTTATAAAAATATAAAACCCAACGTATGAACATATAATGCGCATAAATGCCCCCCAGTTCTACTTGCAGCAGTTTTACATTATACATTTTGCAGTTTTTTAAATTTTGCTTTATGTTACAGTCCCTGAACAGCAAACAACGTCAACTCAGAAAATCTGGCAACGAATTAACTGAGAACGATGCTGCTGAGCTGCAGAGAATTTCCAGTGAACAAGCAATTCTCCAGAAGCATTTGGATGCAAGTCGAAAGCAAACCAGACAACATGGCATGCTGATACAAGAATATCACAGCAAACAACAACAGAAACAACCTCAAACGCAAACTAATGAGCCGTGTTCGCCTCTGATGTCTCCTTCTCAGCATTCTCCTATGCACTCTCCTGCGGCGCTCATTTCTCAAAGTCCAGGACCTGGAAGCGTACCCAGTAGTATGGTTCAGCATTCGCCAGCTGCGCCGATGATTCAGCATAGTCCCAATCCACCGTTGCTACAACACAGCCCGAGCAATGCGCAGTCAGGAAACCCAGGAACGATGTCTCCACACAATATGCAACAATCTCCAAGAATAGGGACGCCGCATTCTCAAGGCGAAGAAAGTCCATTTAGTCCAGGCCCCATGCCTTCTCCTGGAATTTGTGGACCGACGGTCACGAGGATGGCATCGCCACAACATCGGGCAGTGATTACGGGACGGCTCGCAACCAGTCCAGGAGCTTTCACTCCCGAGCCGCGAAATCAACAACAAATTATTGGAGAACAATCCGTGAGGGTCCACGGTTTGACTCAACGCTTTGTCAGACCACCCGCTGTCGGTGAACCTGGTCAACGACCTCGAATGCAGTTGCAAGGAGGTATTGTGTATGGGCAAAGATCGCCATTGGGAAGTCCCCAACCAACACAGCAGCCTTTGATGACTCAGCAGCAACATCAACAAATGCTACAGAGACAACAAATTATTCAGCAGCAGCACGAAGTTGGCGGAATTTCTCAGGACGGACAAAATACAATTACTCAAAGAACGCTGCAAATGGTACAACAAAGGCAACAAATATTACAGCAACAGCAGCAGCAGCTTGCTCAGCAACAAAGACAGCAGTTCTTACAAATGCAGCAGCAGCAGCAGCAGCAGCAGCAACAACAGCAGCAGCAACAACAACAGCAACAACAGCAGCAGCAGCAACAACATGTTATGCAAAAGCCACCAAACTCGCCAATGGTATCACAACCGGCGAATTCACCGAGTCCACAGCTCCATCAGCAGATGCAGCAGAATTATGGGCAACCGCCAAGTTCGCCGATGCCTAGAAGTCCCATGGTGCAGCAGACAATGGGATCGCCTATGCTACAACAACAACTTAGTCAACAACCATCACAGCCACCGAGTCCGATGAATGCCAGAATGCACAACCACCCACCAAATTCGCCGATGGTTTCTCAATATCAACCACCAAGCCCTATGTCAAGAAATCATCCCTCTACATCACCTATGCTTCAACACCAGTTGAATAATTCTCATCACCCCCCGCCTTCTCAGACTCCGAGCTCACCGATGCCGCGAAGCCCTATGATAGGCGGTTCGCCAATGCAAATGCAAAGGAGACAATCAACAGGAAATAGCCCAGCAATGCCAGATAGACCGCAAAGTGTTGAAAATCCCGGAACTCCAAGGACACCCCACACTCCACACACGCCCCATACTCCTCATGGCACTTACGTATCTCAGAGTTGCGGCAACCTGGGGGTAAACGAACAACAGCAACACCACCAGCAAAGCATGCAAGATCAGAGTGGATCGTCTGATCACGCGAGCAGAGGCGGAGGAAATCCTCATAACCCTATGAATCCTCTACCTTTGCCTGCCAGTTTCGGAAGGTTTGGTTACTTCAAGCTTGGACTTCGAGGAGGTTCGCCGATGTGGTCAACAAAGCCAGAGTCGAGTAAGGGCAAGAGTTCGGAGTCCCATTTACTAAACATCGACGATAAACCGAATACGTCCATGGTGATGCACAGGAAAACGGGAATATCTCAATCTAAGATAAATTCGTTAGTCTGTGCGGACTATAACGACTTCGACGACGATTCTCATACGCCACCTCAAACACCGCCGACCTCTATAGAGGCAAAACCGGTTCCATCCTTATCTGACAATGGGCCACTGGGTAGTCCGAGCGATAAGCTCGAACCAATGCCTGACACAACAGATTATGACGACGATAAGACAATTGTAAACACGGAAGTGACTTTAAGTTCAACGGCGCAGCGCGATAACGATGATATAACCGTTATAGAACAGTTCGGAGACTCAGAATTGGTTGACGTGATATCTGGGACTCTGGAGGCAGACATGCAAGAGGAATATGTTCTATTTGAGCCGGATATGGTGGTTGATCTTTCTGCCGATAGCAATGATGCCCTTTGTCACGCCCTCGTTAACGATGGTGGCCAAGGACATGATTTAGTACAAATATTACAGATTGAAAATCCCGAGCCTCAGACAGATGAACCTATGCTGAGCGACGAAGATCTTTTACCGACTCACACCAGGAACAAAAAAGGGCTCAGGCTGGATATAATGAGGACATTGCAATCCGGCAAGAGATTAGTCGCTGTTACAGATACGCCTGAATCGCCTGATCAAGAGGAATTACGTGTGGATCCTTCGCCAGGACCGTACATGGATCATTCACCCGATCATGATCTTATGGTCTCACTTGTTAGTGAATCAGAAGTGGTAATCATTGATCCTAGCACCAAATCACCTGAAGATAATTTATCAAAAGAATCTTGTGAAGAAGAGCTAGACAAATTGGAAAATGCAGTTACGTCGGATGTGTCGAAAGAAATCGTTGGAGAATCTTTTCATGAGGATCAATCAAAACGTGAAACTAACCAAAGCAAAAACTCACCTGATTTTATTTTTCCGGATACTGTGTCGTACAACCAAGTTCCGCCATCTAGTTTGCATCAAGCTAATATTGGTATTCCCGCTACTTTCAAATCCACAGTTTCTTATCCAACAATTTCAACTTGTGCTAGCACAACAATTTCGGCTGATATCACGCTGAAGGAAACGACGAAGGATTCAAGTTCAAAATCCACTGCGATATTTTCTGGTTTGAGTATCGGAAAGGAATTACCTGTTTCTATATCTTCATTTAACAATCAGAAACAGATAGCGTTACCGTCGACTATGGCCAGTATCGTTGCTGATGCAAAAATTGCTGCTAAACTCAGTCAAACGGCATTGGAAAATATTATCGTCAGTACCACGCCATCAGTATCAAAGAACGAAACGATGCCGAAGATCAGTACAGTAAATACAGAACTGTCAAAAGTTTTTCTTAGTAGTACTGACAAAGTTAAAATATCTCTACAGAACACGCAGTATGAGTCTTCCAACTTTATGCAGATTTCAAAATCGAGCGTAGTTGACTCCATAAACAGTCCAACAAAATTACTTGTAAGCGTTCAACCTACATCCGTGACAATGTCTACGCCAAAAATGTCTATACCTGATTTATCGAAAGAGAACACATCCCTTATGACAGCTAGAGACAATTCCCTCGATTGTAAAGATAATATGGCAAAGATTAAAGGAGAACAGGATGAGACCGATCATGCGAAGGGAAAACAGGGAGGAGATGATCATGTCACCACAAGTGCAAACTCTATAACGTCAATAGCTCAGGAAGTAGCAGCAATTGAAGATAGAAAAAGTGATCCATTGAATACGACGGACGAGTTGGAAAGCATGTTAGAAGCGATTCATAATCCAGCCGAGAATGCCGTGAACGGAGAGAAAAACTTACACTCTGATAAAGCGGAAGTTACTTTGAAGAGAATGTCACCGGTTGAAGACGATCTGTCACTAGTAAATATTTTAGAAAACGATGCAGAACCAGGAGACAATGAGAGTAAGGAAGACATTTCCGTAATTGATACCCAAAAAACGGATAGATCAAAAAATTCAGAAACACATATGGCTGAATCGAGTAACACAAATATCAGCATATTGGTTAAAGACAAGAAAACAGACGAGTCTTCTGATATAGAATCTAATAAATCGTTTCTCCAACACTGTCTTAACGATGAGAAACATTTGATGGAGGAAACATCCGATGATATACTTGACATGTTGCACAATATAATATCGTCTAAACCGGAAATGGTTAATAGTGAAATTCTACAAGATGACAGATCCAGAAAATCAAGCCTCATATATCAATTACCAACACCGCTGGACACCTTACCTCTTAACATATTGCAAGATTCTCTTATGGATCTTGAACAAGAACATATAGAGAATGAACAGCATATGGTTAATGCTGAGAAGGTAACACCTAAAGTACAAAAATCCAGTTCACCGCCATCAGAAGTGCCCAAGAAGAGTTCACCGGTTCCTCATCATACTTCAGCTCCGCCAGTTGTCAGTACTGTGGCGCAATTACAGAAGTGCACCACTACAGTTCCCCATCTGTCTCCACTCTCGAAACCCACCGAACTAACGTCAAATGTGGCAAACGTTTCTCATCAGTTAAGAACTCTATTGTCTTCTCTACAGACAAATCATTCGCAAAATTGTACATCAGTGAGTCAACCAGCTGTTACGATGGTGTCATCGGTTATATCCGGCTCCAAAATGGGAAATATTCTATCCACAAGTACAGCATCCTCGAATTCCATCAGTAACACGCAAAGCAATATGTCTTCTAGATTACAAACATCTATGGCAACAACAGCAAACTCGACCATTAACAAATCTGAATCGGATACAAGCAGCAGTTATAGTATTCATACGAAAGACACGACAAACAGCACGGTGAGCGTAATTTCTACACTCTGCAAAGTTACTTCATCAGAACAATTTTTGCGAGTAACGGCAAGTGGAATACCATCGCAATCAAATAATTGTCTTGCACTTCAAACGTCATCAGTTATCACCCCGAGAACACCGACGAACACAGGAATCTCTATCACGTCAAACGCTATGTTGAATGCTATGTTGGCTGGAACGAATTCGGCAAAACCGACTATGGCTGGTCACAGGGCTAATACTGTCCCTACTCAGGCCAGCAACTTATTGAGTTCTGTTATGCCGTCCTCTTCAGTGCAGCGTACGCAGAGCCTACAGGCGATCTTGCAAGTAAGCTCTGGGTGTTCTGTACCATCCCGTGTCGTTGTGAACACCACTTCCGCCACCATAAGCAGTACACCCATGCAATGCGTGCGAACTATCGTACCACCTATGGCCACCACTGTTGCCAACACCATTAACGTCACGACCAGCATCTTGCAATCTACTCTGTCTCAAGCGCCAACACTTCTCCACTCACAACTTACTTCTGGAAACCAACAATTCAAGTCTCCTGGACTCCTACCTATTGACAATAAGACCAGTGACCTGGAAGGATTAGTACCGAACGCGGGCATAAAAAGGGAACAGGACGAGACTCCTAATAAAATACAAACTGAGAAAACTAACAGCGGCAGATCGGACTTGGACGTAGCCAAAACTAGCGCAAATTCGCATCGGATGGAGGAGTCTCAGAACGTTTTGCTCAAACAGCTGCTACAGAATACAGCTTGCGCTACGACGACCATGTCGTCGGGATCAGCGCAAAGTAGCAGTTTACCGATTGTTCCTTCATTGGAGGCCCAATTAGCTAGGCCAGTCCCACCTACTCCTTCGGCGTTATTACCCCCTCTACTAAATGAGTCACCAGCCTCGAAGCCGCCGACGAATAAGCAGGTCCTTGCTCGAGAAACATCGTTCCTCTCACACTCCGTTGCCACCCCTATGAAAATGCAAAGTCCACCGACAAAAGAAGAACCGCCAAAACCACCTCCACCAATGTCCACTTCAGTTTCCATGCTAACACAGCAGCGTTCGACGGACTCTTTTGTGAAACAACAGGTATCGAGTCAGGCAAAGAATCCCCCTGCATCTACACAAGGAAGTCAGCAACAGCTGTCATCTGCATCTGTGGCGAAGCAAAATGCATTGATGAAGAGCAATGAAACATTGTCGACCGCTCAGCAAGATGTCTGCGGCACCAGTCAGTCTCAGGTGAAAACCACAAGTGTCGAGTCTGTAATCGCAAGTACGGCTTCGACACAGGTTCAGCAACAACAGCGTACAACAACGGCGGCTATGACTGTATCGAGGATAGTCTCACAACCGAAGCCAGCAATATCGACTGTTGTTGCTAAAGCAGCGCAGGGTGTGCCGCAAGTATCGAGTAACGTGCAAGTGAATCAACCATCGCTTGCCGCTGTCCCGCAATCTCAGGTTCAGCCTCAAGTCCAAGTGACTACAAAGACGGTGGTCACGACACAACAACAACAACAACAGCAGCAGCAGCAGCAGCAGCAGTCACAACAAACGTCACATATTAATACAATACAGCCGTCAGTGCCTCACACGATGCCCCAAACCGTGGGCCATCAACCCCCGGCGTCGAAAGGTGCGAATGCACAACACACAGTGCCTTTAGTGGAAGTGAAAAAGGAAATTCTTGACGAAGTTTTATCCAGTGGTACGCCTACCCAATTAACCGATACCAAAGACTTTCTTACTGCCAAAGAGGAGCTCATGGATGGATCCATAGATGATAAAACTGGTATGTTTCCTTGTTTTCTTTGCAAATGTTTCTCTCTACAAGATTTGCTTACATATAAGTTTTCCAACTTACAGTTAAGTGTTTCTTAAATTTGATACGTATGACATTAAAACATTCCTGGAGTAATTTGATAATGCGTAATTAAACACGTAAAATCGCTTCCTCAACTTTCATATATGGCTACATGGCCACTCTAATATGTATTATGCTACGATATAGATCTCAAAAAGTTGAAAAGGCGCCAATATCAGCAAAAGCGCAAACAGAGTCAAGGAAAAGATGCAGTGGCGGCACCTCAGAAGAAACGATCAAGGAAGGTGTCGCGTTTGGATGAAGATTATGACACGTTCATCGACAATCTGATGATACAATTGAGACAGCTACAGCCAATGGCAGTGTTGGAACCTCTTTTGGGCAGAAACTATGGTGTGTGCCCAATCTTCGGATCAGGAGACTTACAGAAAGTTGGTACACAAAAAGATTACAACACCAGAACCGGAGATTTAACAGGGTCGTATGGATGCGCTAGCCTATCAGGTGTATCCGATCATTATAACACACAGCCATTCGGCGAATTGGAACCTTTACCACCCCAACAGCCTGCGTCTACTCAAAGAGGATTTTACGACCAAGAATTTCCTCCTCTGAAATTAGATGACTGTAAGTATCTCTTATAATGGCTATCGAGAGTGAAATGCAAAAAATTACGAAAGATGAAAAACACTTACATTATTGTGTAATCTTCTTTTCAGCTGACGATAAGAAAGAAAATTCTTTATCAGTAAATCGTGATGTCGACTCGCCTGACACAATAGTTAGTTCGTCATCGCCTGAATGCGTTGTTCCGGAATTCATACATCGTTTCCCAGGACTGAGATTGATTGAGGAGGAGTCTGATGAAGAGTCAGACTGGTTAAAACGTGTATCACCTGTGATACCCTTAGTTTCACCTATTCCAATCAGGCTTAAGCCAGCTTACACTAAAGATATGAAGCAGGACAAAGAAAATCTTGGAGTGCCTAGGTATGATATCTTTACAAACAAAATGTTACGTGACCAGCTGTTTCATTGTATACTTATACTTAGGATACATGTTAACGTACTAGTATGTATGTGTATTATATTTAAATGTTGTTTCTTTGACAGGCTTGGAAAATCACCTCCTGTAGCATTAAGAGATAATGGAAACGTTACTGTTACGTTGACATTGAATAGTCAGGCTGCAGATGATATAATGGGAGTACTTAAAGATTTGGCTAATATTTTGAATATAGCTCCTCCCACTGGTTACCAGATAGTAGAACGTACCACTACTCCACCTAGTCAAAAGTTAGGACTTTACAGAACAAAAGGCAAAGATGGCAAAGAAGGAGGTGCGTATGCCTGAATGATGTTTAATATTTTCACTTTCTTTTTTAAAATAGCATTTCATTTATATTCTCATGTTGTTAATCTATCCATTGTTATATTAATAATTTCTTATTTCTGTTTACAGCTCCGATAGACATACAAAGTATTTTAAATGGCGCGGCGAAATTTTGTCGCCATTGTGATGTTGTGATATTGAATAGCTTAATAAGGAAAAAAGTTTCGGATTTACCATTTTTGAGCAAAGAAGAAGCAGAACCTGGTGATGAATTGTGTTTCTGTTCACCGGCCTGTTACATGCAATTCGCCCTCATGCACAGAACACCGTCGAATACACAGGACAAGGTTCGTCAAAAACTTGAATCTTTCACATTTCTCACATTCAGATTACAGTTCAGTCAAACTGGATATTAAATTAATCATATTATTTAGGCTGCGACGATAGTAGACCATTTGTGTCAGAAAGCAGAATCAAAATTAATGGACGATGAGTTTAGAAAAGGTATACAAGAAAAGAAATTCATGTTGAAACAAGCCATCGATCATACGGAGAGCATGGAAATTGACGATTTAGAAAAACCCTTGGAAGCAAGAATAAAAACCGAAAAAGAAGATCCGGACATGCACGATATTAAAGAAGAAGTGATTGACGAAAAACGACCAAAGAAACATCCTGCATCTGAAGAACAAACCGCTGAAGTGACCGAACCGCCGCCGCCGGCGAAAGTATGGAGGGGTCTTCGATACAAAGCGTGGACTTCGGGCGCCATCCAACCTGCAACGAAATATAAAAAGCCAACAGACCGAGAAATAACAGAGGTACATTGTCATTTTTTTCTTAACCAGCTAGTAACGATGGAAGAGTAAATCATTGGCGCAATAAACAATAATCTGTAACGTGTGAACAATGTATATTTATAATAAATGATGACCACTTTAACACGT
This sequence comes from Anoplius nigerrimus, assembly GCA_914767735.1. NCBI lineage: Eukaryota > Metazoa > Arthropoda > Insecta > Hymenoptera > Pompilidae > Anoplius > Anoplius nigerrimus. The sequence continues at coordinate 6,543,072 of OU612079.1, read as the reverse complement.
TCGCAGACAGTAAAAGTTTCAGCAAAATGCAAAAATTGACAGTCGTTTTATTTTTAAATTGGTTGTGATATCCGAAGTTTGATTAAACACAGTGTATAAGGGTAGTCAGATTATCATATTTTAACCGTTATATACAATGAACGCTATAGCATCCACGACAATACAGATCAAATTTTTCAACTGGGATGACATGCTAAATCGGACACTTTTGTACGTCACCGCTTCGATTTTTATCAAAATTTTATATGCTTTTAAGATCGATGAAAAACGTGTTCATGAATTTTTTCAGATTTTTTTGACCATCCGTTTCGGAAATATGAATTTTCCTAAAACGGGCTCTGTTTTTTTCAAATGCTCATAATTTTCCGAAAAATGCACCAATTGGATCGTTCTTTTTTCACAATTTGTGATTTTGAATGCTCTTTCAAGAAAAAAAAATATGATTTTAATCGAAATTATTGTTTTCATTACTTATTTTTAATTTAAAGCAAATAATTTGTAAATACACAGAAAAATATATATAGAGAAGATAATACGAAAATGCCTAAAGAATCAGTTAGTCATTACCATGACAGGTATAATAATTACAAAATCTTAAGGTTATATAAAATTAAATTCAAAATAATTGACTTTATGATTTGAATGCTATAGATTCATGTCATTCTGCATCATCATGAAAATGAATGCTATAGCATTTACGTCCGCGAACGTGTTAACTATTGCTTTACTTAGCTTAACACATATATTAGTAAAATCATAAATTGAGTAAAACTTGAGTGAAGTAGCGCCTCTACATGATTTTTTATGATTTTTATTTATTATGTATAGATGCTTTTCCGCATGGGAGTGACCGTAGTACCAGCTAAAACGGAGGACAGTCGACGTTGCATGTTCTGTCAGAGTCAAGGAGATGGTACAGCCGACGGGCCTGCAAGATTATTAAATTTTGACGTCGACAAATGGGTGCACCTTAATTGTGCCCTATGGTCCGAGGATGTCTATGAAACTGTGAACGGGGCTCTCATGAATCTGGACACTGCTCTTCAGCACAGTCTTGTATTGAACTGCATCATATGCGAAAAACCAGGCGCCACGGTCAAATGCTTTAAGATGCGTTGTACAAATGTTTATCATCTTGGGTGCGCCGTCAAAGATGGTTGTGTTTTTTACAAGAACAAGGTAAATATGTGTATCAATATTTTCAACCAGTAACATCAAAATTGGAATTCATTTACTAATGACGTTTTTATTTCCAGAGTACATATTGCTCGCAACACATACAAAAGAACGAGAAAGACAATGAGCTAACCACCTTATCCGTCTATCGAAGAGTGTATGTGAATCGCGACGAGAATCGTCAAGTGGCATCTGTAATGCATCATTCGGACCACAATCATTTGCTCCGCGTTGGTAGTTTAATATTCCTGAGCGTTGGCCAACTCCTTCCCCACCAATTGGCCAATTTTCATACACCGAATTACATTTACCCTGTTGGCTACAAGATTGTACGCTTCTACTGGAGCATGAGGAGGCCGAACAAGCGTTGCCGATACGTTTGCTCGATCCACGACGTGTCGGGACGGCCGGAATTCCGCGTCCTCGTTCAGGAACCTTCGCAAGAGGACGTTGAATTACGGGATGCAACACCAAGAGCTGTCTGGAGTCGAATTTTGGAGCCGTTGGCCGAGCTCCGAAAGTCGACGCACAGCGTTCAATTATTTCCACGTTACGTCTCTGGTGAAGATCTCTTCGGATTGACGGAACCTGCTGTCGTGAGGGTCCTCGAAAGCTTACCTGGCATTGAGACACTCTCCGACTATAGGTTTAAATACGGCCGCAACCCTTTGTTGGAACTACCTCTGGCAATCAATCCCACCGGAAGTGCAAGAACCGAGGCTAGACTTAGAAACCAACTGCCTTGGAAAAGACCGCATACGCAGAGGACTGGATCATCGGCGCGAGCTGCCTTTGTTCCTGCAGCAACTGTTGCCGGGGAAGTTGCTTGTCCCTACTCGAAGCAATTCGTTCATTCGAAGAGCTCACAATACAAGAAAATGAAGCAAGAATGGCGGAACAACGTGTACTTGGCGCGATCAAAGATCCAAGGTCTTGGATTGTATGCCGCAAGAGACCTCGAGAAACACACCATGGTCATCGAGTATATCGGAGAAATCATACGTACTGAACTGGCAGAGACGCGTGAGAAGAAATATGAAGCTAGGGTATGTATCGACTTTAAGTTGATTGATATAACAAGAAATTCGTATTCGCTTAACCGTTGGAACGAAGTTCTTTTTGTAAAACGTACACTTTTTTTTTACAGAATCGAGGTATCTACATGTTTCGTCTGGACGAGGAAAGAGTGGTCGATGCAACGCTATGCGGTGGCCTTGCGCGATACATTAATCACTCTTGTAACCCAAATTGTGTCGCTGAGATAGTCGAAGTTGAACGTGATCTTAGAATTATAATCTTTGCGAAGCGAAGAATCTCACGTGGCGAGGAGGTATGTTTATTGTAGAAACTGATCGTAGCGTGCGTGTAGCCTATTTCCTCCTTAGTTTTAGTAGAAAGCCACTACTTTTATTGATTCTCGACTTGGGTTATATAAATCTTTGACCAATGTACTTATCTTTGCAAAACGTCAGTGCATTTTCCTTCAAGATGGTAATAACGTAGTGCTTATTGTATTTCAGCTGGCATACGATTATAAATTTGACATAGAAGATGACCAGCACAAGATAGCATGCGCATGTGGCGCGCCTAACTGCCGCAAGTGGATGAACTAAAGAGCTCGATCCACCGTTGTTATTGTTACTACGTTATTGGGTAGGTTTTACATGGAGAAAAAATTATATATATATATATAGACACATTATTTAATTTGTAAAGTGCCATTGCAGTTTGTCTAATTGATTCATAGTGAAGTTGGTGCTATGCCATCACAACATTCCTCCAAAGTTGTACAATATTAGTTTTACTTTACAAATATGAAACATGATCGCTTGTATATTACGGACAGTTTTTGAGAGCACGACAAGAATGTATTGCAAAAAGAATCACAAACTCTTATGGGTCGTGCATATGTATACAAGAAGTTTGTATCTTTGTATGTTGAGTGGAGTCAACAAACGGTTGACTGATATTGTAATATAAATCGTTTATTAATTATTATTGCATATACATTGCACTGTCTCTGTACATAAGTAGAGGTCCATGTTATTTTGAATCACCAGATGAATTATGTAAAGTAACAGTATCTAATTTAGAATTATATACGATTATAACTATTTGATTATATAATAATAAATCGGTATAAAATCTTAATACCTCTGTTCTTTTCATGCACCCTTCTTTGAGCTGAAATTTCTGTTAATTAGTACGACTGTTAGGAAAAACATTACCGACGCATGTGCGCTAGTAAAAGGAATCAAAAAAAGGTTGTTAATTCCAATTTATTGAGAAACGTAATCCAGCACTTTTATGTCTACATCTTTTTTATTATTATATTGTGTAATAATATTTACAAAGTTTCGTAATGCATATATTTAAAATGCACAGTCATTCCTCTCCGGGGTTTGTTTCTATTGTTAGTATAAAAAAAGTAATGTCAAATTTAAGATAGTATGTACAACAAAGATAAACTTTACAATCACATATGCCAAACAGTTTATACAGAGTCTAGCTGAACGCATCATTTCCACTATATCGACAATTACTATGCTAGTGAGTTATTATTATAAAGCCTTTATAAGCGTAACACATAAGAAGCTATAATTAATTGTTAAATAAACAGTATTGACATACAATGCTTAAACACATCGTAATTAGCTACAATATGGGAACGAAAATGCGAGTAGAGAATACAGTTGCGAAGACGTATGTAAATGCAATTCTTTGGCATTTATGCACTCTACTACAGTTTGGAAGAAAACGATAGAGATTATGTCGGTTAAAGTTACCTCGTAAATAATATTCTTATATATACAAAGAAAAAGGAACAATTTAATCATAAATAAGTACAAAAACGAGGTATCACTCTTGTACGTTTATACAATAAGAAACTAGATTAAGTCATCATCGCGATGCGGTAGGCGTTGACAGGTATGTTCAACAACATTACTTATTCTGCCGAGTTGATGCATTCTTGCTTCGTACATGAAGTAATATTATTTATAACTTGTTACCACTGTGTATTTTACTATGTTCCGCGTATGATGTCATTTCTTACATGCTCATACTTATCATAAATATATCGATTAATAGCCTGACTCGTAAACTGATCAACAAGATGTTTCCTTAGCGAACTCTGTTAACCCGCGCGAACTCGCGCCTCGACCTGTCACGCGAGGACTCGCGTGCGTTATTTTGTGCCGCACTTACTTTAATGTACTTTTTAGCAGCATTTGCTTCGTTTATGTAGTATATTCTCTTACTACACACAAATTTAATACCATTAGACACAACGTGACTGAGCAGATATGTGAAATTTATTATTTAAATATAAGTTTTTCGGGTTTTGCGAAGAGCCTGCAAAGCATGAGAATGCGTATACGCGGTACCCCGCCGACTCTGCTGCTCTCCCCACTCTTCACGCTGCTTCTCTGACCACTAAATACACGCGCACATGTATTTGCGCCCACATATACGCGCTAGATAGGCAGGCGAAGAATGACGCAGAACGGCAGGAGAAATGAGTATGGTGGGGGAAGCAGTCTGTGCGTGCGATCGTCGTCGTTCACGGTAGTAACTCGAGAAATGTCGTCCCTAGATTATAATAAGTAAATAATTACGTTAATAATAGGTTCAAATGATAGTGGAGATTGTAAAACTCAGCGAGCCGGAACGCCAGTCTTCAATTTTTTCTATTTATTGAGATATCTTAGATTGTTTCTCGGCGCGGCACAAAATATCATAGCGCGAGTTCTCGCGGGTTAAACGTCATAATTTATCTGATGTTCCGCGTGAAAATCTATCTTACAAAAACATACTGTACGCATAATAGTATATAGCTTCTGGATTAAACGAAAAATTCTGCATCAAAGTTTCGCTGCGCAATACAAGGAAGATGCAATAACAATTACGTAAACATAACCAGACTATGGCAGACAAACATAGGTCTGTGTGCTTCACCACAAGATGCGTTGAAAGTCGAGAACAGCTGGTCTTCATGTTTGCGGTTGTATAGAGTCGGTCCTATGGCATGCAACAAATCAATATATTTCTTCTCGTAGTTGTAATTCAGATTGATACATGCAAAGAAAATAAAAGTCCAAAGTATCACTAGAATAGAGAATAGCGTTAACAAGGGCAGGAAGAAAAAGAAACGAAAGTAAAGACAAACTTATCTTACAAATATCTATAGTATTAATCTGAAGAACATGCACGGTTGCGAGAAGAATTTCTTGAAGTTAGGGATAATCATAGATAATTTTGTTGGATATTAACCTCTTAACGTGCACGCTCGAGTTTATTCGAGCGCGCTAAACAGGCCAAACTGTGCACACTCGAGATAATTCGAGCGGCGTTGTAATTGATGCTAGTATAATGTCTCACACTCGAATACAATCGGGAATTGAAAATAGCAATGCGAAAGGTAAGAAAAAAAAATCGTTTTTTGATACTTATCATTTATATAGGATTGTAAGCTATAATATGTTACTATTTCAAAGAAACCGTACGATAAGGGGTTAAATACTCTCATTGTTCATGCTTCATTCCCAGTAATAATTGCATCAAGCTTGATGTCAATGCGCGTCAAAACGTACATACAATATGTAGGGAGAATCACCACGCAATGATTTATCAACAAGCGCTACAAACATGCACATATTTTATTTTATTTTGGTGCTATAATTTTAATCTTGGAAGTCAGAACCACATATACGCATATATGAGTAGTTTAAAAAAGGTTATATTCGTATGACGAAAAATCAATGTGTTGAAACATCAAGGTTTGCACGAAAATTATTTTTCTATGTGTGATCTGGAGACTGTTTATTTTTATTGCCAATAGCATTATATAGTTTATAATAATAATTATATTATCCACATATATTACAGTTTTATGTACAAGAATCGTTGCTATACACTATGATTAGGTCGTAATCACTGAATTCTTTACGTGAACATACAAAGATCGTAATAAATACTGAACAGGGAATAGAAGATCTATCTACAATTAAAATACAAAAAGTAACCAAATAAGTTAGTATATTTGTAAAAACGGGGTAGCAGCACAATTTACAGGAACCATTTCTAGGATGCTATCTGGTCTAATCAGTGACAAAAAGAATGGAGCGTTTTCATCCGAAGAAACAATTTAGAATACTACAAACGCGTATTACAAAATGTTACCAAAGTCTGTTATACAAATATTATTTAATAGAGTTACTGCTGTATACTGTCTTGACTTTTGATTTAACTCCCAAATAAGAAAGCATAAGTATTGGGCATTAACACAACTCTTTCAATACAAAGCTATTTTTATTATAAACAGGATACCCTTGTTATGAAATCATTGCATATTGAGCTCAACAACGTTTTTCGCAGGCGTCGATGAAGCAATGCCGGTTTCCACATTTTTTCATTGCATTTGAAACCTAGGAAGTAGCAAGGCATCTTCTATGTAAAAGTAGAAGTGATATACAAGAGAATCATAATAATAATACAGACGGAGACATAGCAGAAGATAAAGGCCAATTTCGTTATAATTGTCTGCCATATATTAAATTTCCATTCCGCGTCACTTATCAATGGTCAATTCCTCATTTCAATTTTGTAAACGAGTTCTACGCCTACTTCCTGTGAAAGCAATGATCACATGACGCGGACATCCTACCGATAAATACACATACGTATTTATACATGTAAATATGATACTCTGTAATCTATTTGAAAATGAGTTAATAACCTTTTCTGAAATCCTTTGCTAACGTCATACATTCTAACCGTAAACTTAGAAATATATTCGCGATTAAATTAAATTTATTTCTTTTTACCTACGCCTTCTCTTCACTCCTTCAAAAGAACATGAAGTGAAAAAGTATACCGATATTTTAATAACATTATATTTGGCAACAACATTGATAACTAATATTGAACGACTTACATTCGTATCAACCAATTTACAAGATACAGAATGTTGTAATAAGATGAACGTACACATGATTAACATGTAAAGGTTTGCCTCTCATAGTCTCATAGTTTGTCAATATGGTAAGACTCATTGTATCGTATATCACTTAATTAGATCGGATAAAAGTTTCGAACGAGAATGCTCGTTATCGAATACAAGAAACAACGATCATATTAAAATACCGAAATACGAAAATAGAAATTATCTTATTAATGTACAATTGTAAAATGGCTGATACACGGACTCGTAGTGCCATAATCGAAACTCGGACTACTATAAATTTAACGCGAACATAACTTTCTTCTTATCCAGTCTTAAATTGACATAGCACGTTTCGAAGTCTTACCTAAACAATTTATCCCAAATCTTTGTAGTTTGCTTAAATTGCCATCTGTGCAAACTAACGTAATAATTTAATCGAAACAACGTGGTACCGCCATCTCAGCTAGTCGAACTATTCAGTATTTTCTTTTTTCTTCGTATCTTCACCTCGCGTTATATCCTACAATATAATATAACACGATACTTTTGCAGAAACAATGAAACGTTATCGATTTCGTATAGAGAAAAATACGACACGATATGATACAGTTTTTAAATTCCACCACACGGACTATAATAAATCTTTAATAAAACCTTCGAAGGCGAACGAAATAAAAATAAATTATGAAAATCTACATCTCGTTGGAAATTTGCAAAATATCACGGCGACGCTTATTCTTTACGATCTATTCTGTCGTTTCGGTACGCATACTCTAATAATGTTACGTGTCAACGATAAATCCTCATCATCAAAGAGCATTGGCGATATTATCTCAAACAAAACAGCTTTATATGGAAGTCAAATGGCGACAACTTTAAGAATACCCTACTGTCATCTTATTGTTAGGACGAACCCTTAAGAGACGCACAACTACACTGATTACCTCCTCAATTAACTGTTGCAACTTTCGAGATTAGCATACGAAGCGGGAGCCGCTTTGCAGTCACTCAACAATTGGATATAAAACCCAAAATAACAATAGCATTGATGGAATGTTAGTAGCAAAGGCAAAAGCAAGATTAGAAGCGTCGAGAAATGCACATAAGATGGTTGGTACAAGGAGGAGACAGACGCAGCTCGTTATATTAACAAAATTATATCTTAAGCCAGTTTTATGGATAAGAATCTGAACTTTACGTAACGTAATGAGTAATGTAATAGTGGCTCGACAAACAGTGCCCGATAAGTGATTTAACCTGCGAATCTCACAAAGACCTCTTACAATTAGAGCCGTGCTTATAATCACTGAAAAAAAGAAATCGAATGCCAAAGCAATTTTGATTGGCGCACGTTAGCGTTTACGCGTGCGGCGATGGTACTCTCTCATAGTCACGTAATTAGGCTCGAAAACAGAACGACATTACTCATTACAGGTATATACGATCGAATGAACCACTGTTATAACTATTTATTCGCTAACATGCAGATAACCATTCCGTTTTTCGCTAAATCTCCATATTGTACCTTCTTAAAGTCATTCTATACGCAACTGGTCTTGTCTTCTCTCAAGGCACGAGCTTTAATCGAGCCTTGCTAAGTCTTTAACGCTTTAGTAATCTATTAGGTGTAATTAGTGAACAATTTACATCATACTCAGTTAGCTTACAACTCTGACCCAATCACCGGCAAATATAATATATCTTATTTAATGGGCTTTTAATGTACGTTTATTACCAGGCAGACAAAACAGCAGCTTTCTTTGTGGTGATAGTGCATATAACGTCGTTACCGATTGACATCGCTGGCGTTAAGATGTATAAATTCTTCAACGTTTTGAGATAAAGTTACGTAAAATTTCGATCACGCGACAATGAACAACGGCTCATAACTATACGCGCCTGGAAACTTCATATATCCTCTCTTTTTTTTTCATTTTTATTTTTTTATCACAAACGAGATTTTCAACGGCACGTCAGAAAAATCTGCTGTGCAGAGACTGTCATATGAATTCATCTATCGTCTAACGATATCGAATATGCCGTTCTTCAAAACACACTGGTTAAATGTAATAAAAGAGAGATGCGAGTAAACGGTACACGTGGAAAGAGTACGGTCACTTAACGAATTTGATGCGGCCGAGACTACATCGTTTAGGTATTTTTGGTTAATATCTCTTGAAATTTCAGCTGATGCTTCTGTCTGCTGTCTAACGTAGGTCAGACTAGACCACACATGCTGAAAATACACCCATCACACGTCAACCAATATCCCCGCCGTAGTCCTGACCGTTTAGGAGATTACGGCTGTAAATGGCAGCCCTGTAACTGTACCTATTTATGGCCGGTCGATCGGGAACAGGTGGTGGAACTAACGCCACGTCGGCGTTCAACAGTGCGCCACTCCCCTCGTCAACCTCGCCGATACTGCTCTCCACCAATGACGCTTCCACTTCAGCGAATGCCAGTCTTGATCGCAATAAGTACGCGTACGTCTTATACCTTTTCAACTAAAACATGTGACATGAGCTCATGATTCGGTCCCGTACGAATGGGTGGGATCAATCAATTGACGTGCTCATTAAACGCAGTACCGTATACAATTTGGCGACACAACTCAAAAAATCTAAGACCGAGCTCGGCAACATTTTCATCAACGTGTTGAAATTGTTGGATTCCGTGTAGACAACTCACGATTCTAATAATTCTTGGACGTTATCACGAATAAGCGAAAGCAGTAGGAATGGTACTACCGGGCGCTAGAATTACGCCATACGGTGGGCTTGAAAGTAATGTAACAGAGCAGCGATTGAGGAATGCAATGTTAATATGCAGAGCTAATTTAGTGAAATGAGAATGATGTGAAAGTGAGATTACAATTTTATAGACTGACACTTCGTTCGTATCGTTTCTTGGAGGAAACAGTTTTTGCTTAATGCTATCTTGCATTAATTTTTTCTCTTCACTCGTTACGCATTCAACAAATTAAACAGTAGGAAAACGTTGCCGATTGTATTCTACAATTCAAAAGCTTCCAAGCGCATTTCTTGTACGGCAAATGTAGTTTTTACATACCAACACGAACGAGCTCTTGTTCAGTGTTCTCGAATGTTTACTAACGTGACTTAAAAAGAATCTTTGAAGGATTCCGTTAGCTTTACGAAGTGCTTTTTAAAGGTTGCTTCATGGAAGACGGTTAGTTTTAAAGTCCCTTAAATTGTTTTAGTGCACTGTTGACAGAAGTGTAATATAAGTGGTCTTTACCTCGTGATGCAGATAGGCATCTTTCTCTTTGTAGTTTTGTACAGTGAGAGCTTTCGCTCCCCTCTCTGGCGGATGCCGTCTGTGTTCGTCGAGTTCAGCTTCCAGTCTGCTTACCCTATCCTCGTGGTCCCGTAACTGTTCTCTCTACCAACAGAACGAGATGTGTACCAAATTGTCTATCGCATGTTTCGTAACTATAAGACAACGACATAAAGGAAAACACGTTCGCGGCTCTCTTAAAGCAAAATTGGTGCCACCCCCACGCAACAATAAGCGACATTAACAAAAACATTCATTCGTTCAAGTTTCATTTGTTGGCGCGTGATCATTTCGGAGATATGAATTTAGAAAATGCACCTTTCTTCGGGAATAGTGAAGGCAGGCTTGCAAATAAAGAAACAATGAAAATTGATTATATGCTATCGGACGGGCAGACAGCATGGTATTTAAGTTAATTTATTCGAAGCCGCTGTGTACTCACAGAAGATAACTTGGTGTGACTACACGGAAGTAGGGGTCGTTGAAACTTTCGCTGAGAACCAACGGCCCCCGCAAGGGGTTGGCAAGAAAAACTTGCGCACACGAAGTTGATCGTGTCAATCCATGATTGTAGTTCTTTGGAATCACTGAAACGGTGTTACGAACAATTAGTATCAATCGATTCTTTCCTTGATGGGATATCATATGCTAGGCGGATAATGAACCTTTACCTGGTTTGGAAGAGATATTCTGCTTGATCGGCAGTTTGCAACCTAAATACATGCTGCTTTTTCGTGTAGTCCGACGCCTTCGTCGCGAGCGCGTGATGAATACGAATAGCGTTGTGGAGATTATCGTTCGGGAAGCCATGTTCGTCTTTGTGCAAGTATAATACAAGTTCTCTCAATGTACAGTAATACATTTTCCATCCTCGTTTCCCGAACGGTGCTAAAATGGGGAAGATTATAATATATCCTTTATACAAAGGGAAACAGAGGTGTTTGTGGGTATATACTTTTCTTTCCATTTGAATCGTAACAACATTTCCGCATAACGTAGCCCTTTTTAAACTCCGTAGCACCCGTAACATTTGGCACATCGAGAAATGGATTTCCTGTACCAGCTATCGCTGGACTATCACCTTGCTGCATTACTTGAGCAGCTGTTTCATCACCCTCTTCATCCCTATTCGGAAATAGAGTATGAATGCAGAATACTAATAGCATCCAATCATAATGTTATAATCGCTCGAAACATCTAATGTGTACTTCGTTATCATACTTACAAAGCCCACACCAGCGGGAAAGATTTGATAGCGTTATAAAGCTCTTTGAGCACCTCTCTGGGAAAATTATCACCGTCGTTTAGTTCCGATAAATTCTCTATAAATTCGGAACATGACATTTTTCTACCGATATTCTGACCATGAAGATCGGTATTGAGCAGCATTATAGCACAAGTTAAGGTATGTACGGCATCTGAAAGTTAAAGATTACTTGGTACTGATAAACTTCTGCCTATAGTCAATTGGGTGATATGAGTTAGATGAATAGAATCTACAATAAATTATGTATTTACCCTGAGAATTGAAAGTGCCAGGATTACAATCGAGATACCTCTTGGAGAAATGTACAAGGACCCGCTCCCTTTCTTGGGTCTCCCCAGTCAAAGAGAACTGAGCAAGGAACTTTCTGACAGCCACGTCCAGCGTGTCCCGTTCGAAGTTGAAATATCTCAAGTACTCCTCGGCAACTGCTCTACTGAAGTCGTTGCTGAATATTAAGTGCAAGAAAGTGATCAGACTAGAGTAGGAAACATTTGCCTGTAATGTACACGAGGTCATACAAATAATTTAGATTAGATAACGTTTAGAACTGAAACTCGCAGAACGTAGAGTCAAATGAAAGTAGGTGAACTTTTACAGTTCACTTTGTACAAAAAATTATTTTTACATAATGGATGTTTTCAATGACAGCAAGAACTTTATAATATTTGATGCAACTTTTTCCCCCCCTAGGAATATAGTACTGGCTTACAGGAATGGCATTATCAATATTTGTGGCAGTAGTAGAGTGTCAATGAATGATGCTTCACCGTTCAGCTTTAACATGTATTTGACATAACCTGTACTTTCCCTTGTTTTGTATGTAATTAATGTAGAAATGTTAGTCAACGTCGGGCTAAGAACACTCACTTCTTACTAAGATGTCTGGAAACATCTGATTTCTTAAAGCCGTCTAAGGAGTAGAGCCTCTTTGCCAATCGAACGGCAGACGGCAAGTCAACCGCCTTTGGGCTATAATGGAAGCTGTGCAGACTTTCAATATCACTTTCTTCGTCCGCGGACTGCGGAGGAGAGGCGCCACTATATTTCTGATCGTCGCTGAATCCCGCGTTCAGCGCTTCCCTTTCGTCCTCGATATCCTTTAATTCCTGCCAGGAGCATGGAAGACAGCAGCCGTTAATGAACAATAGAAGACAGAATACAGAATGACGATGAACTGAAGCCAAGAATTTGTAACAATGGCTCTTTCTCAGTGAGCACTGTGACTGCCACGATATGGTTAGCAAACAAATAATTATTCGCTTTCGATATGCATCGTAATTGAATGAGAACTATCGATGCATCTAGCTGCAAAGGCGAAGAAGCCCTAATTTCCTCATAATAGGTAGCAGTAAAATTTGATCGGCGCCGCACCTGGTAGCCAGCGAATTCTGGCCCCGATCCGAGGTTAACCTGGCCTCTTTGTGCGCCCTGTGAGGTCGAGGAAGGCATGAGATCTGCCCCGGGATTGCCACGACGTCGGGCTTGCCTGGGACTGGTAGTAGTGGTGCCTCCTCTCCCCGAGGTCGCCGAGTCCTTCTCCGGACCTTTAACCTGTATCACTATTCTATGCTCGCTAGGGTCCTGCGCAGGGGTGGAGCTGTATCCAGTGGCAGCCGCAGGTCCGCCGCTCCCAGCCGCTTGCTGTTGTTGCTGGACAGCTTGCGCAGCCTTTAACCTTCTCTGTGGCGGTTCGCTCGCGAGTATCGTCGAGTCACTGTCACTCGGGTCACTGACCATCATAATATCTCGTGCACTCAATATATCCATTGTTTCCTCGTCGTTGTAGTCCGGACTGGACATGTTGCTGATGGCCTCGGATTGACTCAGATCCCCGTTGGTGGGATGAAGGCCGGACGCGGAAGACGTTCCGTCCCCGGACGGTCCACCACCACCTCCAGCTCCACCTCCTCCTCCTCCTCCTCCTCCCCCTGTTCCTCCACCGCCACCGCTCATCAAGACGGGAGGCGTCGAGACGCAAGACCCGGGTACCGTGGCAACCGGCGGGAACCTGCGGGATCCAGAATTGGAGGACATGACGGAGGACGAGACCGAGGTCGGGGAGGCTGGCGAAAGGGAGCGTTGGGGACTCGTGCCCTCCGTGGAGGAGCTACGTGAGGAGGACTGGGAGGAGCTGCCATTTGGGCAGCAGGAGGTTCGCTCGGAGGCGGACGGTGAGCTGACGGGAGCGTTGTACGTCCAAACGATCCGTTCGCTGGACAGACCCTGGCCGCTGTCCGGCCGGGTGTCAAGCAGCGTGTTCAGGCTCGAGGTGACGTCGTCGTCGATGTCGATGTCCACCGCGCTCATAGAGGGATCCTTCTGGAACTGGAGGTGGTCCTCTGAGCGCGAGGTGCGCACGAAACCGCTCGCGTAGCCGAAACTCGATGCGGCCGATTTGCCGCCCGGGCCGGCAATCATGCCGGCACTTTCCCCCTGGATGCCCGGGCATTGCCCAATTACGCCGCCACCGACGACGCCGACCACGCCGACGACGCCGTCCCGCTTGCTAAGGCCCACCGGCGAGGTGCTGGCCGAGTTCGACCCGCTGCACTTGTACGACCGGTGATGGCCAAGCATCTCGTTTGGACTGGTTGGTACCGAGTTGTGATGGTGGTGATTGTGATGATTGTGGTGATGATGAACGGTGTGGTGATTGTTGTACCTAAGAGAGTCCACCTTCTTCTGATATTTCGGCAGGAGCCCGCTGCTCTGCTGGGTGCGCGAGAGGTTCAGCATTAGATCGCCGGTCATCATGTACGCTTCAAACCTAGAACATAGATAGACACATCTTTTTATTTAGCAACGGACGTATTACAGTTATATAGTTTTTCTTTCATATGAAGGTTCCGTATTGCGCGAATTGATGTTAGAATGGTTGAATACCTTAAAAACGTCAAACAGCACCTTATAACACCGTCCCGACTATGTTAAAATTAAAAACGGTAGCTGCTCAAAACATACTTTAAGCATACACCCATAATTGCATTCTATCGTGCGGTGGCCGAAAGGAAATCTAAATCAGCCCAAACCGTCCCAGTTATTTAATAACGTCCATACAAACAATGATTCACAGGTCATTCGACATCGTTCACTTTCTCATGCCTTCAATATTCTCCTAAAATTCCAGCGCAGAATTATTCACACGATACTCCCTCCTGCGATAAAGGCAAACACTTTTATGACTACCAACGTTCGTGTATCAACGCAAGATGTTACATGATAATAAGATAGGTAAATGTGGAAACCCGTGAGTCATTGTAGGTGCACTCAATTCCTCATTGTAGTTGTCGCGGAATAACGCTTAAGAAGGCGAGAAGTGAGTATAATTAATTATTATAGGTTTTTTATTGAAAATGAATGGTAAATTTGTTAAGCCTGTTTTATTAGTTTAATATATATATATATATATACTAATAAAACGTAGATAATATATAAATCAGTCTACGTGAGGTAACACATCTGAAGTATGGTCGGTGGTCGTCTTCGTCTGTGTCATTGTCGTAACTATCGTCGCTGTACGTCTGTGCATCTATGCGTTTTGATTTCCAGTATAATTCTGACTGTCTCTGCAAGCCGTCCGTCCGATCATCACGTCGTCGTCAAACGTCTTCTGTCGCAGTCCTTAAACTTTACCTAAATATAACATTCACGCATTGACGAAGCCATTATGCATTGTCCCATGCGCTCACTTCGGCATTCATACAAAACGCTCGCTATCCTTTCTACCGCGTACACACGCATGCACACGCACACACGTTCCACATTATGTATTTGAAAATGGTTTAAATCGAATAATACCTAGGTGTGTTCTTTTGACGGTTAAACTTCTCTCCGGAGAGGGGCTCCCACTGCGCACGCTCTTCCTCTCTGAAGCTGTCGACGGGTGGCAGAGGTGCTTCCAGTTCGGAGGATCCGGAGGCATCACTATAGGATCCATTGCTTCTAGTCGTGTACTGGGTAGCGCCGGTCGGCCCCTGTGGAGAACCGACCGGTGCTTCCGGTGAGACAGATTTCCTCGGTTCCTTTCCCTCGTAGTTCCCCGAAGAGCCATTGCTGCTTCGCGAATCATTCGTTAAAGGTGTCTCTTCGCGGGAAGCGTCCGATGATGAAGATGTCGTCGTTGTTGACGCTGCCGTCGTTGGTGTTGTCACCGCCGCGGTTGCCGTCGTTGCACCTTCATCATCAGCAAGTTGACCGGGGGACAAGAGCCTTCGGACGTGTGCCTTTATCGCTGGATCTGTCGGCAGAATGCAAAATATTGCAATATTTTTCCGTATATTAACATTAAGTTAGGTTACATAGGGGTTGTGATACGAAAATTTGATACCGACAAGTGAAATGTTAAGAGACAAGAAAAGACACGAAATGTTAATTTTAAGCAATGTAACTGAACATAATAAGAGAAGGCCGTAGGATATTGTCTGATTGTATGCGATGGCCTCTACAGTGTCCTGATTTTCACTATTACAGTGATGTCAGCAACGAAATTTCTACATCAAATTCTTTTTTGGATTTCATTTAGTACAAACTTTTCTTCCTTCTCGGCAAATGTAGATCAGTTTGTTTCTCATATTATTCCTGTAATCGATAAGAATTTCGAATTTGAATAATTCGGTTTATGATTCGACAACCGCACGTTCAGTATAATTAATTAACAACGGTGTTCTGCGAGTACATGGTATTCGCAAATTGAGAAGACACAAACGATTATGTCATAGACTGTGGTCACGTGTAATCCCCTACCGCAAACTACCGTGTTGACGAACGGAATATTGCACTTTTCAGGTGGCGGGAGTGACAGTACGCGTACGATTTTGCATATCCATGCAAGTACAATCCGTATCTGGGACAGAGTCTTTCGGCGAAGTCCGATTAAAAAGCCGCACGCCCTGGCTATTCTGGCCCCCGGGCCGAAATTTATTGCCGCCGCGTGGAGAACTTCAAAGCGAGCAACGAACGTGGCGACGCTAAAGAAAACTTTCCGCGCCGAGAGGCCATTACTCGGCTCTCTTTCCTCGTAACTGGAAAAAGGAAAAGGCGGACCGGGTGAGAGGCGAAGCAGGGACGGACTGGCAAATTGAACGAATTTCAGGATTGGAATTCTGATGCACAAAAATATCCTGTCCAAAAAGCGAAAAGAAACATCTCTACCTATCCGTCAAACGGTGATGATGACCTAATAAGTGACATATACAGTCTTTCCAACTCCCTGAGTGTTTCAATCTAGATTATACTGCCACATAACCTAAATTTGTAGACTGTGAAGCATGTTTGAATGAAAATGTTCATACAGCTTTTTTCATTTAGACTGAATATACACTATGATTCAATTGTTCCAATTGTTTCTCTTAAGATAATATAAGTATACAGAGGATCGCGTAATCATTACTGCTTAAACAAGATTCTTCTGATAAATTAACAAAATACCAATGTTGATAACATATACGTTAGCTATCGTTAATTCTCAGCATTGATACTTAATACGTTAATATAATGCGATTTTCTTCAATCAGTCGGTCCTTTTAAGTCCATAATGTAATTTTAACATCGAAAAATAAGAAACCAACTCTCCATACAATCTCGTTGATGTGGCATGATTTTATTTACATTTATTATCTCAACTGAATGCCCATACTGTGCCTCAATAACTCGATTATTATGCAACTGCGTTCCAACTGAATGCGTTTACCTCTTTTATTCGTTCACCTAATGCACAGGATGCAACCACTACAAACGTTACCGTTTTATCAATAGTTTCCGCGTGTAGAAATATTCAAACATTCTGGTTGTCGAATCCCTGAGGATGGAAGTTGGAATGTTTTTAAAGCATCGGAAAAATGGCACAGTTTAAAATTCCCGAAACAGAAACTAACGACATGAAAGTGCCTCTTACGAATGGATATACATGACTCTGTGCATATTTATGAGAAGTCAAGCCCACTCTTAAATAACATACGTTTGTGTCTACAGCGTAAAGATGTCAAAGGGAGCGCCAAATGAGAATTTTGTTTGGTACATCACATGGCACTGACATTTACATGCCCATTTCGACTTTAAAACCAAAAACGATGGCCATTTTCCATCGTTTTACCTTTCACACCTACGCACCGCCACTCAGTGTAAAAAAAGTCATGACTTTTAACTAGTCTCGTTTAGTAAAAAGTAGAACTATTCTTGAAAGATTAGTTTTGTTAGATAAATATTTGTAACTTTTACGAAAAAGTTTTTCGAGTTAAACTAAAGCGAGGTCTGAATGCATCTTAGGTTACGAGGTTTCTTGACTGCATTGTCTGTATTGTATTGCGATTTTTCTTGACAATTTTCACTTCATCGCATGTTTGGTGGTATTATGTACCGAATATACTTATATTTTCCAACATTTTTCTACGATGCCATAAATATCGATCAAAAGTGTTGATGTATTTAGAAAATCAGTTAGGTAGCGAAAAGTAGTGAACAAAAGTCATACTTGATTGATATATTTGAATAAAGTATAAAAGTTAGTCAATATATAAACATAGCTAGACACTTCTGATCGAATGATTATTATATATCTTATTAATTCAAAATGTTATTCGTCACTACTCGCTTGTCATACGATAATTCCAAATCAATATTTTGCGACATCGGTGTGTGAAACATTTCCTTATCTATTTGTAGAATTATTCGATTCAGTTTTCGTTTATCTATCCATGCGAATTCAATATCGTCCATGCTTGTTTGTCCTCAACTTCTGCGGACTATCGTTCTTTTCTTTCTCGTAGAGTTTGAACATCAATGAGTCACTCCTATAGAAAATCGTTTGTTACTCTTGAACGTTGCACGTCCGCCTTTTGATCATTCAGCCGTGCACAGCTAATTACATGACCCACGTTATGCACTTTTTACCCTCCTCCCTCATTCTTCGTCCTTTTCCTGTGCTCGATGTGCACCGTTGACGGCAAAGCCTCGCAATTTCTGGTCTTCGGTTATCACAATCCACACTCCCCCCGTGTAGAGATATGTTGTCGATCGTGGTCGTGACCATGCGCTCTTTGTCACACCCGTCTCTTTATGTACAGGGTGTGCTATAAAATATGACCGTAATGAAGCTGACACTGAAGCTAAATGTAACGTATGAAATTTACGTGGAAAAAAAGGATATCTGTACGAATGTTTGCTGTGTCTCACTTTTCGTCTGATTCACAGCTGCTGTTGTAACATAGAGTGTTTGTATGCATAAGATGTCTTCAAAGTGAACATGACAGTACATGAATGGAAGTTTGCATATTCCTTGAATGGTATGATATTTAGATCTGCTACTTTTCAATGTGTATTGAAAAAATGTGCGGTTTGAAAAAAAAACTGTGATGCAATCGTAAAAGATTTTACCTGCAAATAGTGACTTATAAACCGTTTAATACAATCTGATTCGCCGACACAATCATCTTAAGAGTCAGTTACATATGAACATAAATATAAATCGTTTGTAACATACAATCGTTTACGCAAAGTCCTTCGGTATCTCCATCAACTGATCATATATCTGAGGTATGCATATATTATAAAACGACTGATTTACGGTACACCCTGTACATGCACACCTCTCTTTGTCATTTATTTAGCAACACTCCCGTGGCACTATATCGTTGTGTTATTATCGCGTAGTTCTATTATTATTGTCTCCTCAGGTTCAAGAGCACCTGTACAGCGCCAAGGCGTTCTATGATTAGATCAATCTCCGAGTGAGGAGAAAAAGAGAGAGACGGAGGTTCAGGAAACCGTCGCTGGCTTTGTAACATCGTCACGCTGCTGTCGATAGAATCGATTCATGCCGCTCTCAGCATCCAGACAAATGCTTGATTTTCAATCGTAACACGCTTTTTCGTGTTAATGACAGACGTCACAAACGAATGTTACTAGCAAAATAATCGGTATTCACGTCACGAAGTAATTTTGATAGGTATCGTGTTAGTGGTTTATCTTTTTTTATATGTAACACTACCCTTGTTTGGTTACACAGATTTTATTATTTCCGTATATTTGATCGGTTTTTGAAATATTTCTTCCTATTATTGCAACGGGTTGACTTTAACGATGGATATTTCGTGAAACGAGTCTGGGAAATAATGGTATTTTTTGTTTCCACATCGTACAGATACGTTTTTTCCGATATTTGTTGTAGCATTCACGCGTCATTTGTTACAGGAAATACCGCAATTGTTAACAATTGTGCAGTTATGTACCTGGATTTCGTAGAAAAATTCCATTTCAACATATAAAACTCTGCATTACTTTCATGGTTCAGATTGCGTGTAAGAATGTAATTAATGTATTTACTCCATGTATCATTTTACTTTTAGCTTTTTTACGTACATTGTACTATTTAGCTGTCAGGATATTACATTTCTAAATATCACTTCCGGTTATTGTTGCCAAGATGTTCTTATAAAATATGTAATTATATTACGATGTTTATCCGGAATAAATACTATTTCCTGCTGACTTGCCCTGCCCACAGGACATATGGAGCTACTTTTTATATTTGCTCACGTACTCAGTCGTCAAAGAATTGATAGAAAGGCAATTGGATCAAAATGAATTGAGATATTATTGGCTTAGCTTGTATTGAGCAATTGCTCCACCTGTCAGCGTGTTCGCGTTGTCTTAAATCATTAGCTCATAATTGCATGGCTATGAAAAAAGCAGAGATGCGATAAGCCGGGATGGACGATGTTAAAAGGACATTCTGCTGACGTACTTTGTTGTCAGCAAAGTCGATCCTCGTGGCATCCATCCAGGCAGCTGTCCTCTTTCTCTCAACGTTTCCGGTAAATTTTCAATACTACGTTTGTACGTCAGTTTCGTTGCCATTAACTCTTCGGTACTTAGTGCCTTCGCCTCGTTTCTGAATAAGGCAAAGCATGTATTTTAACGAAAGAATGTATGGTGGTACCGAAGGTTCGATTATAAGTTAACGTCGAAAAAGAGATCCTAGAAACTGATAAGTTTGAGAGGGAATGACAATTTGTTGCAATAACTCATAAACCGAGATTATGGCTTTAGATATTGCACATAATTGGTTGTAGTGCTATGGGGTCGTCAAAGCATGCAACAGATAAACTAATGTGATAATGTTTTGAATTGTAAAACTCTAATGAAGTTGGTCCACATAGCGTATTCGTGGATAACTTTTAATTTGGACAAATGTAACGCGAGCTTCTAATTGTGTTTTCATCTTTAAATTAGCACGGAAATACATAGTCCACTCGTGAGCAAAAGTCTCAACACTCTCTGGTAATAGTTGCAAAACATTTGTTTTGTAATATATGTCTTTCAGGGGTCATGTTTACCAACTAATTACAAATAAAACCAACTGTTTACCAACAATTGTTTACAAACTATTACAATTTCGTCAAATTGGATAAAATAAAGGAGAAGGATGTCTGTAGTACACGTGACATACACAGTGCGACAATTATGTATTAAGACTCGAATTATATCTCAGCAACCAAGCGCGCCATCTATGTGCGAGCACATGCGTTTTGAAGCTTCAATGATTTAATATTTATTAAAATTCATTTTGCAAAACACGTTTTCGTTTGATGTTGAAATTTTAACATCGAGCAGAGAGCGGTCATTAAATTCCACGCAAAAAGTGCATCAGAAACATTCCGAATGATGCAGCAAGCGTATGGCGATGCTTGTTCATCAAGATCAAATGTTTTTATATGGCATAAACATTTTGTGGATGGCAGAGAGTCGCTGGAAGATGAAATAAAAGAAGGAAGGCCAATTTCAGTTCGGACGCCGGAAATGATCTAGAAAGTTCGTGATTTTATTGCAGAAGACCGCATTGCTTCACTGAAAATTATGGAAAAGGCCTTAAACATCAACAGAGAAACTATCCGACTCACTCTTCACGAGGATTTGGGCAAAACAAAGGCCTGTGCAAAATTTGTTCCACACACATTGAACGAACTCTGTTGCACGATAATGCACCGAGACACACAGCACTCATTGTTCGTCAATTTTTGGCTCGGAATCAGGTTTGTGTGTTGAATCATCCGACGTATTCACCTGATTAGGCACCGTGCGACTTCTCTTTGTTCCCGAAACTGAAATTATAGTTGAAAGAATGCTTTTTTGACGAAATTCAAACCATACAACGGGCTTCGACGTGGGCACTGGAGGAAATTCCGAAAAATGAGCTAGAACACGCGTTTGAATCACTATTAAATCGATGCAACAACTGTATTGAATCAGGAGGGGAATATTTCGAATAAATATACCGAAAAATTAGCAGATATCGTGTTTTAATTGTGTTTTCTAGAGGCAGTCTTAATACATAATTGTCGCACTGTATATATCAGTCCTCCTTCGTGTTTGTCTCCTGTTTTCCACGATATTACCGAATACGATTTTATTAATTGTTTACCTTTTCATTGTTATTAGAACTCCCGAAATCGCGATCGCGAGGGATTTAAGTTTCAAGATGTCTACGATCCCTCAAATATGCATGGTGCTTTCTCAAAAACTGATAACGTTGGCACGTTTTGCCGTTATGGCACTGAGCCAATCAATTATTTCCTTTTTTTCTTATTCCCTTTCCGTGTAATTTACATACGCCTCGTAGATTTCTTCCAGTAGCTGTGGAAGTTTTTAAGATCGTTGCATTATTAATGCTCTAATAGCTGTATAACAAAATTCGCATATAAAATTGAAATTATTCAGTCATTTCCATAGTAGAGCAGATTTGTCTGTGACATTGTCGTGTTTGTTACGTGCCTGTGACATTATTATGCAAATACGTACTTATAAACATCACAAAAGTGTCCAAATAATAGATCGAAAATTCACAAGAAATCTGACATGGTTCTGTACTATCATTATGTTCTAAGTAAGTAGCCGTCGTAGCATCAAAACTAACCTTTAAACGCAACGATAATCAAAACATTTACAGAGGAAGGAAAAGTATCGGTGTCATATAGATTGACGTAATACAAAAAATAAACCGCAAACAATATACGTATACTATCCAAAGTCAGCAGCATATTTAACAATTGCTTGACAGAAGCAAAGGCCTCACGGTTCAATTCGCACGTCTCTTATCTCGATAGGGGCATTATTTGATAATGACAATAACTGTGTCAGAAGGTACATTTCGACTATTAGGCGTAACAGCTTAAAACTTTGACGAGTGTATAAAGAAGTAAATTCATGTGAACACTACGCGTCGGTTACACGTAGTTCTATATCGACGTAAACGTGTAGAGCGTGCGGCGTCAAATTGGTTAATTAACGAGCGACAGTGGTATCGACGTATTAATAATAGAATTGTGTAATGATGCCGTAACGAGCAATGTAACGTCAGATACGCGACATTGGCGCCACGTCGCAAAGGGTCTAGCCGTGTTACAATGCAAAAAGTGCCCCTAAACCAAATGAGACGTGTCATACGCCATTCGATAGCTTATGGAAAAAGAAACATTTTTGGAGATTGGAAATCCGAAATCTCAACTGGGGGGGTACTTATAGACAAAAATCAAAAATATGTTTCTTGCCCAATCATTTTTACTCCAGTGGATAAAAAAATTTGAAAAAATTCACGAACGTATCGGCTAACGGTGTACACGTTACAGAATTTTTTCAGATTTTTTGGTTGAAAAACTGAGCTGTAAAAAATTAAAAACAAAATTTTTTTTTGAAAAATGGCAATTTTTCATCGAAGAAGTAAAGTCTCCACTTTTATATTTTTTGTATAGGTACCTATTGTGAATACTAACATACTGAATTTTTTTCAGATTTTTTGTAAACCTGCGCCGTTATAAAAAAAATTAAAAACCGATTGTCCGGTTGCTTTTTGCGTGCCCCACCTATTTGTACAGTAGATCTTTGCATTTTTCCCAATCCACAAGTGTATTATGCAATGTGTAACGCTGCTCGAAGTCTAGAATTGGCGCAGGAGTTGATAAAGCCTTAAAATAGCAAATCATGGAAATTGCGACCAGTACGTTATATTCCAAAGTGTAAACCGAAATTCCAATGGCACCGGTGTGTACATTTTTGCGCAAGTTCGAATCCTTATAGGGTTATCTGTTTTTCACACATATTACTTTTTATTCAGAATTTAAAAATACATTGTTCAAATTAATGCTTACCCTCATACGTCGTAAAATCACATGGTTTTTTTAGTTACGCAACATTCTATTTTCAAGCACTTATGTGCTATCGTTTCTCATCATTATCTTTAATCCATTCTTTTTTTGTATTTGAAGTAACGTAAAAATAATTAAAATAGTCACTACAATGTTAGTTTTGGGAATTCCTCCCTTATATCCATTTGGACCTAGTTACCGTTACCGAAGCCACATAGGAATTATATGTAAGCTATGCGGTTTTTCCGTGCGTGATTGTCAACTAACTGCAGTAACAGTTATTGCAGTGCCGAGAGTTATTCATACGAATGTAATCAACTTTTATTGCATTTGGCAAGAATGGTTTTACTATGCAATAAATGAAACGGTCAAGTTGTTCATGGAATTAATGACTACCCCAACCTGCATTCGAAGTCAGGTAGTTGCGTGAAGACAATGCAAACATTCAGTCCAAAGGATATAGGTAGAAAGACCGGTTGACTGTACCCTTATCCTATCCTTAGTTTCTGGTGTATTAATGACGGTTCGAGACGTAAGAGTAAAGCAATTCATCAATAGTTTATGATTCTACCGTACCGCAAACGTAACGTTGCGTCGGGAAATCGTATTCAAGCTCAATTCTTCAATAGCTACAAAGGTTTATTACTTTTTTTATTTTATTACCCATACCGTACAAGACTTAAGCACAATTTGCGCAATATATTCGGAACTCAGTAAATACTCATTGAAATAGGTGTGGCTTGTAAAATGTGGTCGTGTCGCTACAACGTCATTTTCATAATCAACCAATCAGAGAACGGAATTATCCATCCACGAATCCGCATACACAAAATTCGAAATAAACTTTCGACCATCCCCACTATTTAAAAACATCTTTATAATAGCAGTTAGAATTTGTTTTCACTTTTGGTTGAAATACCAAGCGTAACACAGAGTGTCTGATCGGTTGATAGTTGTTAATACTTACTTTCTTACTGTGCAGTAGTTTTCGGTTTGACGTGAACAAAATGTCGAGTAAGAAAGTAGATTTGGTTGATAGGAAAACCCTGCGTGCAAGATGCAATCGTTGTGAGATTGTAATTCGCGCTGCGCCTGGCCGGAAACGTAAAATCACAACGGAAGAAGATGCGTTTAAGTGTTCCATAGTTCTACAAAAAGAGGTGTCTGTTGGTGACATGTTATGTGCCAAATGTCGTGTACCCGTGAGCAAGGCATTCGCAGATGTTAGCACAACATCCCTTGAAAAATCTATTCGAGTCGAAGACTCATCAGCAGGCTTGTCTTCTTTGATCAAACCTTCTACGTCCGTAACTAAAAAAACCATGTGATTTTACGACGTATGAGGGTAAGCATTAATTTGAACAATGTATTTTTAAATTCTGAATAAAAAGTAATATGTGTGAAAAACAGATAACCCTATAAGGATTCGAACTTGCGCAAAAATGTACACACCGGTGCCATTGGAATTTCGGTTTACACTTTGGAATATAACGTACTGGTCGCAATTTCCATGATTTGCTATTTTAAGGCTTTATCAACTCCTGCGCCAATTCTAGACTTCGAGCAGCGTTACACATTGCATAATACACTTGTGGATTGGGAAAAATGCAAAGATCTACTGTACAAATAGGTGGGGCACGCAAAAAGCAACCGCACAATCGGTTTTTAATTTTTTTTATAACGGCGCAGGTTTACAAAAAATCTGAAAAAAATTCAGTATGTTAGTATTCACAATAGGTACCTATACAAAAAATATAAAAGTGGAGACTTTACTTCTTCGATGAAAAATTGCCATTTTTCAAAAAAAAATTTTGTTTTTAATTTTTTACAGCTCAGTTTTTCAACCAAAAAATCTGAAAAAATTCTGTAACGTGTACACCGTTAGCCGATACGTTCGTGAATTTTTTCAAATTTTTTTATCCACTGGAGTAAAAATGATTGGGCAAGAAACATATTTTTGATTTTTGTCTATAAGTACCCCCCCAGTTGAGATTTCGGATTTCCAATCTCCAAAAATGTTTCTTTTTCCATAAGCTATCGAATGGCGTATGACACGTCTCATTTGGTTTAGGGGCACTTTTTGCATTGTAACACGGCTAGACCCTTTGGCCGTCGACCTTCACTGTTAATTGGTTCTTACGTAAAATTGGTCTGTTCTTCACACTAATTCTAGCAATAGGCAATTGTTACAAGATCAACAATTCAATTTGCGGTTAAATTAAAAACGACGTGAAAAAATATTTGGGACATTGACGGTGGAGTAAATTGAAAATGGATTTTAAACAACAGCGCGCTGAAACCAAACGATGCGCGTTGTCAAACATTTTTTGTAAGTTAAACCCACAATATGAATTCAATTTACAGTGACAGAAGGCATTCTTTCATCTATTGCTTAAGAGTAAATATGTTTTTATACTTGAAACACTACTTCCATATGGTAAAAAAATTATTGATAGAATATGGAAGGTATTTATTTTCGTAACGTTTTTGCGTAGAAGTCTTTAATGGTAAACGAACTACCGCACGAATTTGTAAAGTTGTATATTGCATAAATTATCAACGTTTGTTGCACGGTACACATTCATATCAGACCGTAATTTTGAATATCATCTCATTTTTTAAAATAGCATTCTTGAACGTAGAGATCGCACAAAAACTGGAAATTGTCATATGAATCAGGGAAGTGCGTAAGTCACGATGTGGATGTATATTTTATTACCAATAAAATACACATTAAACACCTTTGGAAGATATATTACTAATTCGTACTGTTGGCCTTTCATTGAGTTACAAAAATAGACAGTTTTCGATGGTACAAGTTGCATTACCTTTCGATATCAAAACTGCAATATCGGACCCTTATATTAATGTGCACAGGAAAATTCATTTTCTGATGTTGGGTTGTTCGGAAAATCCGTCTTTTACAATATGTACGCATGTCATTTAGCTTCAATCGGTTTGATAAATTTAGACCTGTCCTTACATCATCTACCATAAATCGGCACGAACGTTCCGAACAATCCAATACGAATCTCGGCATATGATAGTATCTTCTATGAAACAAATACTCGCAAGAAATTAAGTGGCGCATAAAAAAATTAATATTTCAGTACTACGTGACAAACGTTATCGATTACCAACAATTCATCGCTCATGGACACTCATTGTACTTGCCGGTTCGTCTGTTCTCTTTCAATTCCGACACAGAACCTTCCGCTTATTTGCTAATACATTTGCGGGCGAGTAAGTTCAGAGACAATCAAGGGCGCGTTGACCACTCCTCGACTATACGTCAATCGCACTTGTCCGCCAATCTATAGGCTATTGGCTGGATTAATGTTCCCGTTTGTCCTTTTTACAAATCATCATTATCGTTCGTTCTAAAATGACTTGTTAATCTGACAAGATTCTATGATGTAAGCATTGTATGATATTCAAACATTTACATGGGCGAATCTTCACATATATGTCGCATCGAAAAATGCTAAAACCTATATTATGCATAACACAAAAACTGTAAGACAAACAGACATAATGTGATCGACTATCATCCTATTAATATATGTGATGTTTGGCACCATGTCATGCTCGGCGTCCAGTTATTACCGCGTAGAAAGTTGAGAAAATAGAGTTTCGTATTTAAATATGAAATACGGAACAGTAGATGATGGAAGACCAGCATCTAAAACGACTACATAATCGCAGTAATTGTAATAATCAGGCCAGTGGCTCGTAACATTTCCACACAGTCCGCGTGCCGTACTGAAACATTCGCGTATGGAGGATTCTATAATATGCGCGTAAAGTGTCATACATTTGCCGAGCGATTAACCTAGCATGAGCGGGCCGAGAGGCAGCGTCGAAAACGTATCACAATGATAATGCAGGAAACATAATTCGCGCCGGGAGTGAGGCGTCATGAGTTACAGGGGTTAAGGGTTAAGGATCGCGTCGACGAATTAAGCAAAGCGGTCAGTGTGAATTCGGCTGTTCGAGTGATTCCCCCGGCGTAATTCCTTTCGGACGACATTTTACCGGTTGTTACGCACCAAAATACACCTACACTGCCGTCCCTCGGACGCGAAAACTTCATCGCATGGCCCGGACGAATTTCAGCCTCGTGGGCGTGTAGTAAACGGGCGCGTGACACTCTTTGTCTCCCATCCTCCCGTCCTTCTCGTTAACTTGACACGGCAATTATTTAACAAGGACGTCACGTTCGCCGATGCGAATTTTATCAGCGCACTGAGGGTGGATCCGGCGCCGACGGAATGGACGCGATAAAAATAAATCGCTCTCGACGACGACAGCGACGCCTAGACGTAGGACGAACGAAATCACCTACTGAAACTGATACCTTTCAATCTGCTGCAATTTTTACATCGTAACTCTGTACCATTCAAGATGGTAATTGCGACGGATGGAGGATTGTGAAGATGTTGGATTGGATGTGATGCTCCGAGAATATAGGCAAGTTTATAATCGTTTTTAGATGCTTCGCGTGATGGATTACGAAATCATTAATTTGGACGAAATTTGTAATGTGAGAGGCTGATCATCTTAGGTAATACTTTGCAAATCCATTTGTGTCCGGAACGAATATAATCGTATGTAAACATTTTTCATGTACAAAAATGTATATGCATAATATTGTGTTTTTGGCAAATTCGGTCAGTACCTGTAACTTACGTGTAACTACTACAATTCAAATAATAATATTGACTTTAAGTAATCAAGTAAGAAATTATTCTGGTCCAACTACAAAAATTACATATTACAATAATTATTAAATTCAGTTATGGTATAATAAGTAACCCTATACTTGCAATTCTGACCGCACCTTCACGCACCTAAAACTATTCCACTCGTTAATGAGTATGTCCTTTGCAACAAACTCTTTAGGATAACTGTAATATTGGACAAATAACGCACTCATATCCCGGTAAACCGCTCCATATAACATTAGCCCCCACTTACGTGACATAGTCAAACAAATACATGTAATACGACAAACTGTTCGAACACCTCAGTGTTTTTATATCCCCTGAAGATGACACGCAAGGCATCGAAACGTCGGAAGATTGCTGACTTGGTGAGTCAGATTTATTAACTTTTTTCTTCTTTTTTTTTGTAATTTTTATTAACAGTTTTTCTTAGGCTTTCAAACGTTAATATGTTCAATTATATCATTTGTAGCTCGATTACTTAAAGTCAATGTTTTTCAGTTAAAAATCAAAATCATTGAATTATAGTAGTTGCAAGTATAACACTGACCGAATTCGCCAAAAACACAGTATTAAAAACCAGTGTTCATTTCAGTGGTTTCATTTCGTTTCGGTGGCACTCCAGATTACTAACCGTTTGCAACGATAATAAACGAAACACTCAAGTTGATCAAGATCTTCACGCGCTGAACATTATTGTATGAAACAGTCTGAACTGGTTTATCTAATTTTACAAAATCTCCGACCACCATATCCGTTTGGAAAGATCGGAGAAAACAATATACTAAACTAACAGCTTTAAACCGTGTACAGGGAAACGTATGACCATAAGAAATGTAAGCCAAAAACAAATCAGTCTTGATTCTTGTTGCAATCGTGGTTTTGTTTACACACGTGGCCGAGCGGCGTATCCGGATATCCGTTTTGTACGGTTCTGTGACGCCCGACGGGATCGATAATCGGCCAGAAGAATTACACGGCCGACTCCCCCCGCCGTTCCGCTCCACCCCTTACCCTACCCTCGCCCCACCGCCGCGCTTCGGAGAAAGCGCGCGCTATCGTTTGCCGCCCAAACTGGGAAGAGCACCGAATTTGTTTCACACGGTTGACCCTCGCGAACTCGCGACTATCGATTTCGATACGAACCGGTTTCAGTCATCGAACACTGCTCATTCGAACACGTTACAATGACGTGAACGATATACGTTTTCATCGCTCACTTTACTATTTAATCAAACAATCTCGAATCATGAACGGACCAATTTTTCATGCACCGCCGCATTTTATTCACAATGGAAGGAGCTCACGGATTTTCTGCGATTTCCTTTTCAATACCTCTTCGGAATGGATATTATGGCAATGAAAGAGAAGCGAGGCAGAAACTGCTTTTGCAAAAAGACCATGTCAAAAGAAGGGACGGTTGATAAAATTCCAGTAAGATTGTGTGCGCTGAAAAGATTGGGGAAATGATAGATAGGTGCTTGATTATTGCTTGGAGGTGTTATCGCATTAATTGATTTCAGTTCTAATTAACAAGTATGCAACTAATGTTTTTACTTATCAAGTATTATGTTACGAATAATGAGATATTGTAACGCTTGGTCAGAGAAAAACTTGTATAAGTATGTCTGTTGTTATATAAATGCCATAAATAAATATTGTCAGATGGTATTTAGTGCCAGTTTTTTCTCGTACGTGTTTTTTATTGTATTCTATGGGATTAACTTAGTCACATTTTTCGCTACTCTACTACATCGGTGGAAATATTGCGCCATCCATTTAATATATAGTAACCACAATACATAAAACTGCTGAATTCTTTGGTTCAAAAGGATAAATACGCCAAAACTAAAATTACATATTTATATCGTCTAATTTAACAGTCTGATTTTTCTATTAATATCAAAAACTAATCCGGACCTATAACTTCTCACGATCGCAGGTAATATTTATATTACGGAAACTGAGCTGGTAAAACACAGCGGTGACTGTTCATAAAACAAGTTTTGGATAGAACTTTGTATGACGAATTGAATTTCCCTCCAGCCGAATGGAATGGAGGTCATTTGGAGGGAAAAGTATAACAGATCTTCCGGAGAAACGTCTTCCGATCCATCGTTGCCTTGGGGGGGGGGGGGGGATAAGTTTCGACGGATTGCGTCGATTTCGTTGCGGTACTAAGGCCTCATGTTTCGCTATAGGCATACGTGTATATTTTGATGGTATGCAGGAACTGGCTGGAACGGCAAGTATACGATAGCGACGCCCTGCCGCCACGCCAATAGCAGCCTCTAAATGCATGCGACGTGTTACCGCTGGATTTATCGATGCCTTTCCCGACAGATACAGACATCATAATCTATTCGTTATTGTCACCGTTACTGTTACGGTTACCGTATAACTGTT
The DNA here is from genome assembly GCA_914767735.1 of Anoplius nigerrimus. Classification (NCBI taxonomy): domain Eukaryota; kingdom Metazoa; phylum Arthropoda; class Insecta; order Hymenoptera; family Pompilidae; genus Anoplius; species Anoplius nigerrimus. The sequence goes on along the minus strand of OU612079.1, from coordinate 6,512,118 downwards.
TATCCGTACGTGTATTCACGCACCTCGCCGCTTTTATTTATTACATTACTTGCCCATGTTTGTTATGAACCGAATAAGTAAAAACTGTTTTAATCGTGACGACACTACAAATTTTGCTTCTTGTTGTGCATTTTGTATGTAACGTGCTGTGTACAATCGATTAGTATGTTTGTGTACACGAATGTTTTTTATCGTAACGGAAGAACATTAATTTGAGCCCGAATGATTCCGGACTTTAAGGTTATGTGTTCAATTACAGATGTATAGGCAAATTGGGATTCTCTAGTATTGTTTAACGATCAGTGACGATGTTAGAGCTCTAATTGCTACAATACAAGCCAAAGTCTCTCGCAGAAATAACATCTTATGTGCTGTTACAGACAATTCTGAAAACATTTTATGAACAAAATTACGAAATAACAACGTATGCAAATCAAAATTAACAGCAGTTTAAATAAGTCACTTTCAAACAACACGTAGCTGGCGGGAAGTAAACTATGCGAGGAAGGCATCGGAATCCCGTGAGAATTGTTATTGTCAATATCATTCAAAAATAGTTACTCTGTTTGATTCAACGTATTACGATTTCGTAGTTCTTTAACAATACTCTGAATTACGGATTACTTTGACTGTATATGGGTCACAGAGATACGCCGATGAAGCCAGTATATTTACGGTTGCTTCAATTCTATCGTAGGAACTGCAGATGCCATGGGAAAAAGCATTGCTAGGTTGTTGACATCCGTCAAAAACAACAAAGTTCATGTATGTGCCGCTGTGTTCACCGAATATATTCGATTATGTATACGCTCTTTCGCCTAATACTATTCAACTCTGTTTCAATTTATGTATGCGAGCGTATCAGAGCCAATGTCCGAGGTGCCAGGTGCAGACGTTGGTCATTGATTTTTTTTCGAGATCGGCGGAATGACACGATTCATTGATAACAACTGCTGTGCGCGATTTGCCACAGTCTTATAGTGCATACGAAGATCTGCTTTATGTCGTGCACAGAATTATGTGGAACAATAAATATACATATATGCATAATTACAATGCACTGACTTTTCTTCAAGTACTAGAAGAATTTTCTTGATGATTTATTAACTTGCAGTATTCTAATTTTACATGTGTCCGTACATCTGAGAATAGACAACAAAGTATTGTGTGCATTTGAATTTCGCTTTATTGCACTGCCGGCGTCGATATGTACGGAAAATGCTGCATTTGTTGATTTATATACATCCTTTGATGCTGAGATATTTTTCTACTGGTTTGTGTTTTAGAAAAATACTCCGTTTCCCATAAATTGAGTGTGCTACGCATGCAGTTGCGATATTGTTGTACGATGATTTATTCCCTCTGTTTGTTTTCGTCGCTTCAGTACAATAGAGTTCAACAGTGGGTTATTGTTTATGATACGTTATGTCATTGATATTTTTCCAATATTGATCATAAAGTTAATTAAGTGACTCCAAACAGAAATTCCAATTCTTATTTTGTTTGATATCGAAATACATAATTTTACTTTAGAGGCCCGAATGGTAAGTATTGATGTACGTATACCTATATATATAATCTTTTTGATTGAATAGGTAAGTTATAGAAAACGAACGCTGTTAATCTATTATATATGATGGTTGTTTTATAACATAAACATTTTCTTTTATTCATAGAATAGCGTTTGAAGATTTTAGTCATGTCTCCAACGGATATTGAAAAAAAAATTCCTAAGAAACGAATAACTTAATGCATGTTTACGTTTGAAGTACTAGACTGATTTCGAGTTTTATTGTCAAATGACGATAAAGGTAAAATACAGTAAGTAAAAAATTGGAACCGTGACGTAAGTGAAAACCGAAAAAGGCTGTTAACGTTACGCACTCAGCAGAGGTGGGCCGGGCGCGTCGCGGATGGGAATAAAAGAATTCATAGGCGTATTTTACTTACCCCTTCGCAACTTCAATGTAACAGGGTCCGACGAGAGCCGTAGACATTTCAGCACTGAAACAGAAAAGAAAGCGAAGAGAAAAGGGAATACGACTTTTGCAAAATACATATACTACCGGCCATAAGTATGTGGACACCTACTGCATTTTCACTAAAGGTGGAGTTTTGCACATAATGAATATATTTAGCGGCCTAATTTTTTGAATTTATATTAAAAGGCATGTTTATTTACAAATACCTTGCCTCTCTATGGTTCATTTATAAACATAGTATGAATGATTTGCAAAATACATACATGATGTTGTTGGTAGGCATATGGGCGGCACGAATATTGCGCCCTATTGGGTTCTTATTTGTGGATTTAATTGTATTTATCGGTACACGCATTGTGTCTAGGAACATTTCTTACTCAATACTATCTTAATCTTCTATTGTACCGCGAAAAATACATCTAAAATTTGTCGAAGAGAGCATTTCTATGCCCAAACACGTTCGACATCGTTTAGTTCTATTTCAAACCTCAGTACGATCATCCTGTCAGGAAAATCTCAATAACTTTCGGTGCAAGTGCGTTCGCAAGTTATTACACTGTCAGAAGACGGTTATTCACTAAGGCAAATAGTCGCAAAAACAGGGATATCAACATTTTCTGTATGAAACATTATAGAAAAGTTCCAGAAAACCGGAAATTTAGCGATCCAGCAACGGCCTAGTCGGCCAAGAATTACGACCCAAAGTGAGGACCAGTACATCCAAACAATATCAAAAAGAAATTGACGTATGTGTGCATCAGCAATTGCAAAAGAAGTAAACGCAGACCGCGACGCACCGCTCTCCCTCACCACACTACTAAAGGAACAGAACAAGAAGAAAAGATTGGAGTGGGCTAAATCCCATAAAAATTGGTCAACAGACGAATGGCAGAAAGTATTTTCGACCGACGAAACCAAAATAGAGCTTTTCAGCAACAAACGCCGTGTTTACATCCGTCGGAAAGTTGGCGAACATTTAAATGAAAATTGCGTAGTGCCAACTATTAAACATGGTGGAGGCTCCATCATAATTTGGAGATGTATGAGGGCCAATAGGACTGGAAAATTAATAAAAATAGACGGCATACTGCGAAAGGAACAATATTTGGATTTGTTAAGGGACCACGTTGTACCATGCGGAATCCAGTTAATAGGCCAAAATTTTGTGTGTATGCAAGATAACGATCCAAAACACACAGCAAAAGTGTGGGTTCAATACTTGCAACAGACAGAATCAACAAATATTAAAAAATGATGAAATGGCCACCGCAATCACCCGATTTAAACCCAATAGAAAAATTGTGGGATGAACTGAAAGGAAGGTGTAAAATGCCGCATATTTCATCAATGGGACAATTGTGGACACAAATTCAAATGATGTCGGACAACATTTCAGAAGATGTGGTAAAAAAAACTGACCGGCTATATGCCAAAGCTGGTAAAGGCTGTAATACAAAACCGCGGTGGCTACATCGACGAGAAGAAGCTATAATAAAAAAAAATGGATTTCTTATTGTTTATATGTTCTTTAACCTGTAAAATACACGCCAAGGAAATATTGAGTTTAAAATTTTTCATTCAACATTTCATCAACATTTCTTTAAAAAAAATCATGATATCTGGTTATATTTCCACAAAACCCAAGTCTCCACATACTTATGGCCGGTAGTATATATGGTACGTTGTCAGAGAAAAATAAGATAACGTTAGGCAAAGTATACTTGACTGACCAATTTTCTCGAGACTTAAATATAACGTAAATTTAAGTGGACAAATATAAAGCAAAATGCATCCCGCTAGGGTAAAGAGATATAAACCCACGTAACTGACAATGTTTCACAAAAAGAATAATATTACTCTACCACCACCTAATATTACATTAATTCGCGGTGGTACATTTTGCGTTGCAAATTCAATAAATATCCGTATCAATATTCTAGTATAAAAGACAGAAAGGCAGGTACTTTATGGTTTCACAAAGATTAATTTGTCTTTAAAAAGGAGAATCTACTCCATTAAAAAAAAGAAATAAGCAGATGTCAAAGAATAGAATACTCTTAATCTCAGACCGAAAGACAAATGTACAGACAGACATCTCGGCAGATGGGGATGGTGCGGAAGAGAGAGAAGAAAGTTCCTCAGAGAGGAGACTTGGCCAGAGCTGAGTGGGTGGGTTGTGCCGCTGGAATGAGAATTACGTGGGCCGTGTCTCTCTCGCGTGTGCATGCAAGCGCAGTTTAGAGACGTTGTGCCACGTCAGAGAAGTTGCGATAGGTTGGGGAGGTTATCAGTGTAGATTACGCTTTAGAAAGCAAGCCAGCGATCACTCTTCTTCCTCCCCCCTCTTCCCCTCGCTCGCTTTCTCATCCCTACCTTAACTTGAAATAAATCGTAACAGGTTCATCTCTACGGAGCCGAGCTTTATTCGAATTTCCGGATTACGCGGACAAACATGAGCCACGGAATGCGAAAGACGACAGCTGTCCCAGATTAGGCAAGTGGTCGACACATAGCTTAATGAGAAAGACTTACTAACGTGTTACGCTAAACGAACGACTGGCATTGGGCTTAACGCATAAATCAGTATCGAGGCGTGGGTTCATTGACGTTGGATAACTAAAGAAAAACTACACTCGCCAACTTTACTGACGAGATTTAACTTGAGTCAGCTCTGAGGAATCCAATTTCAGATGTTACACCTGACTGGAATTTAGTTCAGCCGGAGATCGATCAGTGTCAGGGAAATATGAACCTTTGTGCCACAACTTTTGGGTATGTGAGAAACTAGAAGTAACCGAATTACTGTGAGTAAGTTCGAGTACAGTAGTAAACGTTTTATACATTTCGTTGTTGGTGTACATTATATGATTAGCCTACTTGTATTGTATGAATAATAATTTGTCAATGTAATACGTATAGAGAATTTCAGTTGCGTGGTAACAATATTATCTATTATATGTACAAAAATTACTGCAGTATAAAAAGTGTGCATTTTATAGCTATATGTCTAAATTAGTTAGACACAATAATGCAAACATTAATTGTACAATATTGACATTGTGTTATAGACAGTGTATGATATAATTAAATTTTTCTTACATTAATATTCTGATTAAAGTCGAAATCGTAAGGAAAAATAGTCTCAAACATTTATGTTATTAAAGAGCTTGACATCAGTTTAAACAAACGATTGCCTCAAATTCTTGACATATACTGACACCAAAGAAATGATAAGGGAATGGTAGAGGATCATGAAAATGTGAGTACAAATTACAGTGCTAAAATAACATTTAAGAACAAAATATGTTTAAGAAGGTCAACCAAAACGTAGATAATCTCTCATTATTCCGCAAGCGCCATTGTGCAGTAATAATGAATACATTTTCTGTATGCTTTGACGTAAGACAACTTATTCTATGTTTGCTCATTACATGTTGCACCTTAGATTACGCACATTGCGGAGCAAGAATAGCAAACATTCAAGATTATTATAAAAATTGCATAATATTCGGGGAACAGATCAAACGCGCAAGGAAAATTAAGATTGCATTCTCCTGGAGTTGGAAAATGGTCTGCTGTTGAGGAGATGAATTTTGCGCAAGCGTCTGCTGTTGAGACCCTAACATGTGAAATTAAAGAGAAATGCGTCGTAGATATGGAACTAGGAAATTGTAGTAGGTCAGCGGAAGAGGGTTTATGGTCTATGCCCAACCCTACTTTAGGTATTATTCTCAGCCCTACATCCGTCGAGATAGACCGAATGCCTAGAATTCCGTCATCTGAAATGGCGAATGCTACACGTGCCACGATATCAGCTTAAACTTTTTTTTGAACTTAGAAATACTTCCAACAAAAATATATATTTTAGAACTGTGATCTGGTGTTAGAGACAATTTGTTGAAGATAACTAACTAGGCTCTGCGACTCACGTAAATGTAGGGTAACAAAATGTAGAGGCAATTCTATTTCAGGAATGTAGCGTAACATTTCTTACAGTTTTGTATAAAACTGAAAGAAGTTTTCCATGTAGGTTATATAATATTTATTTTCTTCAGAAGATCTGTTCAATGTTCTGTAATTTCATATTAAACCACACAACAATGTATTGTTGGATTCTGTATATAGCTAACAAATTATAGATAATTATTAGAAATTAAAGTAATAAAAACTAGTGTTTGATAACAGTAAGGAATTTGCATATAATACGTTGAGAGTCTTGAGACGTAAAATAACCTTGAAGTCACGACCAATTCTATCAAAGAGCACATTAAACCACGGATGTGTCGTATGAGGTATCTTCTTACGTATTCTATTCTCTTTCATGTTATTCAGTTCGCTCTGGATGATCATTTCTTCTCACATCCCTTGAACTCTCACTAACATTCAAAAACATCAAGATGAAAAATAAAACTTTGAAGGAGAAAGGAAATGAAATATCAACATAAATGAAGTAAGCAGCTGAAGTGTATCAATTAAAGACATTAATATTAACCGTGTAGACTACTACATAGCAAAAGGATAATAATGTATAGTAATAACACATCGAAGTAGATGCAAACATAAAACCACTATAAATCGAGACGATAGAATTACAGATCGAAGAGTATAAATGTTAATATCTGATTGGAAGTATTCTAAATAGAAACTGTAAAAGTAGTTTAAATGTAAATGCGTACACGTAAATACAATTTTCTTTGTGCAGATAGAACGTTTCTTAATAAATTACTGTATGTATCGTGTCGCATACTAATAGTCCTTATTTTGGCAAATATAGTAAAATCATAAATAGAGAAGCACACTAAAATTCTGTACCTTATTTTTGCTATACCGTGTCAGCTAACGCGTTTAATTTTGGCAAAGTTCTTCGACAAGTTTTATGTCTGAACCGCCGGAAACTGCAACCATTGGATAATCGTCTTTCAAGAAAAGCAACGAAGAAATAAACGGTGCTTTGCGCGTTGTATGGTTCTCCACTAAACGAAAAAAGATTATAGCGAAAGAACAGTGCATCATTTATTTCCGTTAAAGCCCGGATGAACTGTCCATCGTTACGGGCTGACACCCGTATATATAAATTCCGTTCGAGTATCAAAAGCGCGCAAAACAGTGGCTCATTGAAAATGCTGCTCGGAGAATGTCGATCGGCTGCGAGCAATAAATATCCCGAATAAATCTCAATAAAAACATAAGCCAAAATGTATGCTTCTCTGGTGGGGTTAGCCTTCCTTCGTTATCTTTCCGAATCGAAACGTGACGCAATATTGAAGGCGCGTTAGCACAAGCCCCGCGATCCAGGACGGTTCTAATGCTCAACAATACGTCTGTTGCACACAAGTTGGGAGCGGGAGATAAGAGAAGAAAATGGTACACGACTTTCACTGGACAACGAACTCGAACACTCTATACAGGGTGAGCCAGAATTCGAGGGAGAAAAATTAAGGGGTGGTAGAACACATGAATACAAGCACTTTTTGTCAAATAATATATAGGTCGCAACTCAACGGATAAAAAGTTACAGGGCATTTTTGCACCGTCGCATTTAACGCGCTGACTGACCTGGCGGCGAACATGTTAAAGAATTATCACAAGAATTGGAGCAGATATTTCACAAAGCACTTTATTTACACTAATATTATTGATTTATATGCTCAAAAATAAAAGATTTACGGGTAACATGCTAACTGCTATGCGAATTTATGAGGAAACAACCGTCAGCCACGCGCGCTGCTCAGAACTGCGCTGGTTTAGTGGAATAGCAATGCCAAGCGTACTTCTAAGATTTAAACTTACTCAATGCAGTTTTATACCATTTATCATTTGTATAAGCCGATTTTGCTGATTTGGCCTATTTCAGTAAAGTATTATCTAGCGGGCCAAACGATAACCAAGACAAAGCAGAATTGGTGCTTATCGTCTTTAATAAATGTCTTGAATGATGGGACATAATGGTCCTGATACTTTTACACATTAGCATTGAGTAAGTTTTAATCTTAGAAGTGCGCTTAGGATTGCTATCTCACAAAATCAGCGCAGTTCTGTGTGGCACGCGTGGCTGACGGTTGTTTCCTCATAAAGCGTATCAGTTAGCGTGTTATCCTTAAACTTTTTAATTATGAGCATATAAATCAATAATTTTAGTGTTAATAAAGTGTTTTGTGAAATATCTGCTCTCATTCTTGTGATAATTCTTTAACACGTTCGCCACCAGGTCAGGTATCAACGACGCGCGCGGCAGTCAGCGCGTCAAATGTGACAGTGCCAAAATTCCCTGCAACTTTTTATCCGTTGAGTTGCGACCCATATATTATTTGACAAAAAGTGCTTGTATTCATGTGTTCTACCACCCCCCAATTTTCCTCCCTCGAATTCTGGCTCACCCTGTATAAAGCCACCTTGTCCTGCATCTTCCTCTTCGTCCGCTTTAACGACGTCCTTTTGCAGGTCTATGACCTCGCAACTTACTCCCGCGCGTCAATGAAAACATATTTTAATTCTTAACCGTTCGCTACGACTGAGGTAGTTCATTTCCGTCCAAGGTATACGCCTCGGATTCTTGACATTGTACGAATGCTAATGAAATTCCGCGGATCAAGCCTTAATTGTCCGGCTTTCGTCAAAGTAGAGGAATAAAGTATTGTACCACTCATATATATATGTATAGGGGGCATTCTATGCCAAATCGGACGCTTTTGTACCTCACCCACCCCCTTCGATTTTTTTAACATTTTATATGTTTTTAAGGTCAACGAAAAATGCGTTCATGAATTTTTTCAGATTTTTTTGACCATCCGTTTTGGAAATACGAATTTTCTTAAAATTTCGGCTCTTTTTTTTCAAATGCTCATAACTTTGCGAAAATGCAGCAATTTGATCGTTCTTTTTTTCAAAATTTGTTTTTCAATGCTCTTTCAAGAAAAAAATATTATTTTTATCTAAATTATTGTTTTCATTGTTTATTTTTAATCTAAAGCAAAAAATGTTTTTTTTATCTCAAAACACGCCCCAATCGATTTCTTTTTTAAATTTTTAAAGAAACTTTGATGGATGTAAGAACTTTTCAAAGTCCGATCGTGGGGAAACTCGCCGTTCTTTTCGTATCAAATCGTATGTTCCGTTTATTTTCACCGCGACAGAATAAATATTATTATAGAAAAAAAACAGAACGAAGAGTTTCCCCACGATCGGGCCGTGTTTTGAGATAAAAAACATTTTTTGGTTTAGATAAAAAAAACAATGAAAACAATAATTTAGATTAAAATCATATTTTTTTCTTGAAACAGCATTCAAAAACAGAAATTTTGAGAAAAAGAACGATCTAATTACTGTATTTTTCGCAAAGTTACGAGCATTTGAAAAAGAGAGCAAATTTTTAAAAAATTCATATTTCCGAAACAAAAGTTCAAAAAAATTTGAAAATATTCATGAACGCGTTTTTTATCGGTCTTAAAAACATAAAATTTTGAAAAAATCGAAAGGGGTGGGGTGCAAATGTGTCCGATGTGGCATGGAATGCCCCATAGGTACATTGGAAATGTTCGCAGATTATGATGTCAAGTGGAAGTCAAAGTATAACAGATAAACTTTTATTTCGGCACATATTATCATTATATTTGAAATTGTAAAGAAGATCCCTTATTTCAGCTTCAATAAATGAAAGCAACTGAAGTTACACCGTTTGTCGATTAACTATTTTGCTACGAACGTTCCAACAAGCGTTCGACTTCTGCTCACGTTTCAAGTGTTTGATTCTTCAATCGATATCACACCGACTTGCGTCCACCGGTAGAAGACGTCAGAATATTAATGCTATCATTTTATGATCACGATATGAATTCAAAAAAGGCATTTGAAAGTTCAAGGGTGAATTGAAACATTACAAATATTTTAATAAAATTGTTCTTCAGTAGAAGGGATGGAAGATTTAAATGGCCTTACACGTCCATATTGACATAGAGCAATCTAAAAATACATTGAAATATACTACAAGGTCTCCTATTTTATGTTTTTTATCTCTTATGTCATCAATGGGAAATTTAAGTTTTTCTGGACTCTCTTTATAGCGGTAAGAAACATCGGAAAGTACTAGATCAAAAATATTTCGTGCCGGAAAACTGCTCGTTCTATGACACTATAATAAATTTCAGGAAATACTGAAATACTCTAATGTTTACTAATTAGCCGTGTTCCCATAGATTTGCATAAATAGGGTAGAGTAAGTACATATTACGAATACACATCTTGGATCGGGTCGCAACATAAAATGTCTCTTCCTGCCGTCCGAACGATTTGATTATCTGCCTGAACGTCTTTGGTAAAAGGAACGAAGCCGTTATGGCGACACGGAAAGGGGATGAAGAGGGAATGAATAAGAGCGAATACATCGAAGACGCACATAAATCTCCGCACGCTAAATTGGGGCAGTCTCCTTACCATCTTTAGTGCTGAATCGGTTGACATCGACTTCGTTCACCCTGAGTATGACGTCACCGGCCTCGACCTGCAAAAACGTGGATACGTTAGCTGCGCGGGTTGACGCTCTCATCACTAACGCTAAGAAAATGAACAACGAACCAGCGGCGGGACGATATTCATTAAGGGATCGTCGTTCATCGGTATTCTATTATATTGTAAATCATTTATGAAGAAAAAATAGAGTAAGTAAAAGCAGATTTTCCATAACTTTACACCAGATATTGGAAACACAATCGACACCTTCTTTGCATTAACCTGAGTAACTTAATCTTCATTATCACGTGTTATTTTTGGATGGTGTATCTTATGGAACAATGTCCTTATTGATTGGTATAATCTGAAAGTATTACTTATCATTACTAATTAGAATTGCGATGGAAATCCGCACAAGAAAACTGTGTTTCCTCCATAATAAATCCATTGAGCGAATGTTATCATGAATCAACCCGAACACTATTCAACGTACGTTGAATGTCAGTTATACAGTGAATTAAATTTACGCGATATGGGGTAAAACTAAAAGTTTTCTTTTGAACTTTGAAGATTACACCAAACTTTGCGAAACCTGCAAAGCAAAAAATATGACATAGCATTATGGCGTTACGTCGACTAAAAGTCTCGTTCATTTTTTTCCCCCTGAGAAAATGTATATGTATATTAATATTCATATCGTATTTATTGCGTTATATGAATACTCAATGTCGTACCCATTGCAAACGTTTAGGGCTGTTACAAATGGAATTAATGTACACTGTCAAAAAGAAATTCGTTCCCTAGCACGAACAAAATCGAAACCATGAAATATCTCATAACCTATGTAGAAGGAGGTGTTGACACAATCAGAGTTCAGCCAATAACGCAATAACATTCTTTGCCATGAACGGGTTCTTCTCCTTTTTCACGTAACATCTGTTGCGATTCTATTTATTTCTGGTTATTCTGTAGATTTGCATATTTGGATATTCAGAGAACAAACAAAATTTGTATGCGCGTTTAACCGCTTCCTATGTTTTGTGGTCCACTCATAACAACTGCTCTTGCTGAATTTTAATAGAACGTACAATCTATATCACCAACTCAACACATATGTATATGCTACGAAAAGATCATACGGTCAACGACTTCTATCCATAATCACGTGTCTTTAAGAGAACATTTTTGAAGTGAAGCAGTAGCCAATCTACATTTCAGATATTATACAGTATTCGATGAAAGGCAAACTCTGCCATAGGAAGGAGAATAGTCACCACTGAAGGACGTTGCAAACACTCTGTCGCAAGTTTCTACGATACAACTCGCTGACATAATAAACTATAATATCCATTTCATTGAACGTAAGGTGAACCGATCTAGCCTCATCAAGAAATTGTGCTCTCGCTCAAAAGCGCAACGGTCGTTAATGTCGAAGCAGAGTCGTTCGCACCGGGACGGAAGATAGATTCGTTCCGGAGCATGCTGCCGGCGTGAGGCGCGTAATATTAGCAAATAGCACCGCAATAAATTTCGAACTGACGTCTCAGGCGGCGTCCCAAAAAGTGATAGACATCCCTCAGCGAGCACGCTGAGACCTACCCCCCCCCCCCCCCCCCCAAGCCGCAGCGTTTCCTGCGCCGTGGCCACCGATTGGCCCGCGCACTTCGGTCGCTCCGACGAAAGCTTGACCGTCAGACGAGACGCGCGCAACCGTGTTACCAGGGACACATCACATCCATATTATGCGCACCGCCGGCTACGCCACCGCACCTTCCATAAGTGGAACTGCCACGCTGATACATACATCTGCGCGCATCCTCGCGGAATTTCGCCTATCGTACGCGTTTGACCTTTCCCAACATTTGCCTTGTAACCTTCCAAGGCGCCTGTGACGTTTTCGGAAAAAAAACAAAAGTGCGATTACATTAATAAGAACCTGACGATAAATCTAAATGCTTAAATATCTCATTCAAAAAAAGCAGATGTGTTTGTACAAATGCCGGACTTGACCTTTTAGATTCTTAAGTATTTTCGGCGTACATTTAAGCGCTCCAAAGGGGTGTTCGTTACAGAAGAAAAGTATATACATTATAAAGTAATGTCTTCAGAATAATATGGTGTTAGTATTATTAATTGTTACGGAGTATAGGCATGTAGTATATAGTCAACTGTGATTTAGTACGGGAGCATCAGTGATGCACAAATGTGTGCAAAGGGCTGACCTGTGGTACACTTAGCAGTCAAGATAATGCGAATATGATAGTGGTGCAAATTTAATTCTCACATATTATTGATTGAAGTAGACACTGGGCAAGGTGAAAGTGTTTATGATTGCGGCACAAAACAAAGCGGTAGACATAAACTGTGCACAAACTGACACACTTACCGTTGCCAACAGTTAATTAACAATGTGTGAGGGAGACATTAAAGGTGTATGTTGGCAGGTGATCCATGGGTCACGTAGGGTCAACGGTATATAAGAAACATTTTTGCTTTGTTCAGAAATAAAAAAATTACGACGAAATATTCGTATATGTGATTATGAGTTAGGAGTAAGTAGGTATTTTTTATTATTAGACATTGCGATATATCAGCGGAAGAAAGTACATTTTACAAACAAATATTTTTACAAATTTTTTGTTTTTCTTTCTTCCAAGAGAAAATGTTGTAAGTACTGTTAGAACACAAGCATATATCGAGTGTGCGTTGAAACTCACAATACAACTGGATGCACAAGTTTACGATATAAGTATGTACTAGATAAAATACACGACATGTAGGGCAACAATGTCCTTTATAATCCGTAATTTCGTATAGATAAATTGAATAATTCATTTCACTCACGAACGAAAAAAATATTGTCCATAATTAACGGTTGAGGTATTTGATTAGCAAATGTGACACAGCATGTACCTAAAACCTAAAATGCTGCGAAAACCAGTTGTGTTAACGCAGTGTATTATTTTTAGACTATCTTCAACAACTAATATGCGCAACCGCACAGTTCTATTGTAAGTACATGTGTCATCATTCCGTGTACGAGGTAAAGTAGTCGACAATGTGATAATCACTGTTCATTTGTAAGATAGAATATCTTCAATGAAAATTTGTACGAACCGGTAGATCTTGCGTCACAGCCTTTATTTTTAACAATCAACACATTAATAAATCGACGACAAAGCTTCATTTACTTTTCTAGAACATTATCCAGATAAAATATACCATTGAAAAACATAACTGCAGAATAATTTCCGATTTATAAACTGCATTAAGTCACGAACGCAGTATGAGGTAGGCAGAAAAGAAATTGAATCGCCAAATCAAACGATTTACCTTGAAGTCGTTCACAATAAGCATTCCACGTATACGATTCCTGATATTCACATTTATAGCATGTGATGAGATATCCATTCTCATTTCCTTGTCTACTTGAATACTTCATGTAACAAATGCAACACTGAATATCATCTGTTTATAAGTAAGGTAAACTTTTGCAACAGTACAACAGTTGGAGTTATAAGTACTCATATTTTTCCAGTGAAACTACAGTCGTTAAACCGAAAATAGCGCATTATTTAGCAAACAATCAATTACTTCTCAGTTCAGAACTATTCGTCCACATTTAAGTTTACTCAACACATTGACCGAATTATATGGGGAACAAGGTACCGTTCGACCAGAATGATTGACCGAAAGCAGAGCATGCCCTTCGGTACTCTGCAGAATTGGGAATACGCGGGTTCTATGCACGCGCTTCTGTGTACAATCTCACATATGCGCTAGATACGCAGGACGTTGTAGGTATCGTCGAATGCAAAGCGTGCCCTTTTGCACTGTATGAAACTGCCAATTGGTGAAACCCTATTGCACACGCTCGTTCGTTCGTTCTTCTCTCCGACAGTTATTATGCCATGAACGTAATACGCTTTAAGGCAGCAGTTTAGTAAAAAAAATTAGAGCTATAACATGTAGAATTACACTACATATTTTTTGTCGAAGAAATTAACTTTTCGAACCATGGAAAGATAAAAAGAGTACTGGCGACATGCACCTTTTAACTTATAAAATGTACGCTTCTAATTAGGAGGGTAAAAAAAATCTTAAAGGGAGTAATACGGTAAATTTCTTTGCGTACCGTGAAAGTCTTTGAAAGTTTCGTAGATCGGCGCCAGTTTCAAATTTCATCGTTCCTAACATTGCAACGTCCATTCTTGTGATTTTTGTGGTGCCATCACAGCGTCTCGGCTGAATGAGAAAATTGGCTTTATCATTATCACCGTTTTACAGGGAACGCGGTATGAAATAAAGTTAAATTGTCTTTCCTTTTTCCTTCATAACGTCATACTATTTTATTCGTAACTCTTCTATGTGTAAGAGAGAGCTTACGCCCGTAATAATATTAAACTATATTTGACGGGATACCTTACCCAATATTTAGAGAAAACGATGAAAAAGCTATATTGTACAAAAGCGTCGATACTTAATTACTCGATGATATTGCGAGCTGTAAGCATAGCAAAGCATATTCTGCACATCATGATGCACGATAGAGAGATCCCGTATGAAATATTAGACGTCGGAGTAGTGCACAGGCACTCGAAAATAATTCTGAGTATTAATTAGGATCGCCGTGTTACGAAAGGACGCATTCAGATGCCCCAGCGCTTTTGCTCGTAAATCAGTTTGGAAGGTGTACTTTATGCGCGCCGATACAGACTGTAATAGATTTTGGCTAACCGGGTCAGAACCACGAGCGGAATTCTTTGCAATGGGTAGATTGGAGGGAAGAACGGTGTGTACCAACTGCGATAGGATTTCTCATCATAAACTTGCAGAGTATTACAGAAACAGAAAATTCGATTCCACTGTAATCATGGAATTGCAATGCAAGCCCTGTCAACATGTGATTTGTATAATTACAATATGAAAATAATTTTCGTAAATGTAGCAATATCTGTATACAGCTGTTGACAGTTTTTAAAGATTTTGAACAAGCTGGATGGAGATGTAATTTGACATGCGGCTTAACGTCTTCTTCAAACATGTGTAATAAACAGGCTATGCGTGATAAAACGTGTCAAATAACAAATGACAAAATACTAAATACAAGATCGTCCGTTCACAATCGTATATAAAACAAAGTAGAGAGTCGAATGTATGTAAACAATGATTTTGTAATATGCACGGCACAGACGATTTGTTCCATAATGTACATATCAAAATCGCATTCGAGAATTACCATGTCTGTCTAGGCTTAACCCTTTGACTGCTAAAGGCGTATATATACGCCCTCTCAAATCCATCAATATATACGAAAGGCGTATATATACGCCCTCACAAATCCATCAATATATACGAAAGGCGTATATATACGCCCTCTGTATTTTTTAACTATAATTCTTTTATTACTGTCTTGCCAACTGATTCAACATGTTGTCTAATATAACATTGCAACTAAATATCGGCAATTGTTTCAATATCGTTCAATCAATTGTCTTCATATTACACTGTTGCGGCCCAAACCCAACAATGGCACACCATATACAAGACTACTCGCAGCGACTGACAAGCGAAAAACGCGCCGTCCATATGGATGGATTCGTCCGAGAGCGCGCCGCAGTCAAAGGGTTAAACATGTGGATCGAGTTTACCAAACCAAAATTCCAACATTTATATTTTGATGCGACAAGGAGCGAAACCAAGTTTAGAAAAGCAATTGACTACTGGGTATAAATGTTCATAAGATGGTATATAATGTCAAGATTGAATGCGCAATGAACGGGCGAGAAAGTACGTCTACGCAATGGCTAGTGGTGTGAAAGCCTTAAATTGAATCAAGTTCTGTTACAAAATTATTTCTTCAAAGAACCTGAGACTATTACCTAAGGCGTCTGTGCACCTGTGATTTTTTAATGCAACCGTGCCCTTAAAAAGTTACAGTAAAAGATCTATACGCGACTATCTAGGACAAAAGATATCAAAGTACATACGTCCAAGACATTTTTTATATCTCACACGTTTGCACTGTTTAAATTTTTATATTTGGATGAATGCACTTCGTCGTCGTTTTCGTCAATGTGGTTGTTCCTAAATTTTGAGCTTGATATGTTAGACACGTATATTACATTAGCGGCTGATGCTTTTACAAAATTGTTCGCCCGTAATATTCGAAGTTTGCATTTATATTCCATCAAGGTAACTATGGAACGTAGTGGCCTCGATATGCGATACGTGTTTCACGTATTGGTACAAATGTCGGTGAAGATCGTTGGGATTGTTCGAATTGAACTTTGGCCCAACTATGTTGGATTAAACAAGGCTTATAGTAGGGATCCAAAAACCCTAACTCCGCATTCGAAATAAAGTGAGAATGCGGAATTTGCGATGCCATAGATGAATCCTATATACAGGGTGAATCAGAATTCGAGGGAGAGAATTTAAGGGGTGGTAGAACACACGAATACAAACAATTGTTGTCAAACAATGTATGGGCGCAACGTAAGGAGTGAAAAGTTGCAAGAAAATTTTCCACCGTGAAATTTAACGTGCTGACTGACCACACGCATCGTCGATGCCTGATCTGGCGGTAAACGTGTTAAAGAATTATCACAAGAATGAGAAGAGTTATATGAGGAAACACTTTATTAACAGGAATGTTATTGATTTATATCTGCTCCGGATACCGGTCGCGGTAAAGTCGCTGCGCCTCGTACGCATCATCGTCCACCGCACCGTACACTAAACACATTGTTTGACAAAAATTGCTTGTATTTATGTGTTCTACCACCCCTTAAATTTTCTCCCCCGATATATGATTCACCCTGTATGTAGATACGTGAACTATTGTTTCAATCCAGTGTTGTCTTGAAACCAATGTTGGAACAAAGTCTAAATGTCAAGAAAAGGGTGAAAATAATGCTACTCAAGCCTTGTCATACAGAGCGGTAAAACTGAACCTAGACATATTTACTTACGCTAGTATATTTATCTATAACTTAAGACACATAAGTAAAATATTATTGGAGTTATCATTTATTTGGATTACTAAAATATTTTTCTCTAATGAAGTAAGTGTATGTTCGCACTTCACAATAACATGCAAATGTCACGAAAATAATTCACAGTCCATACGGTGACCGAATGTGGCTTGGCAGTCTTCGTGTCTAACTGAAGGAAGACAACGAGAGAAGTTCACCTGGTACAGTGGCGTATACTCGATGTAATCAAATCTGTCGCCTCGGCCCCGTAAGAGCCGATCCAGCGGCTTGCAGCAACAGCACGATAAACAATTTGCAAATTTGGGCATCGGTAAATCGGCCACTCACTCGTAACCTCCACGCCCTTCAAGGGTGAAGAAAATACGAAGGAAGTGACGAAAAAAACACGAAACTGTTGTAGGCGCTCGACTCTTCCGGCACAGCAAAGATCGCAAACTGAAAATGTCGTTGATGAGATTCGAACGGGGCGAGGGGTATCCGAGGGAAGCTGGCCAACGTATGTATTTTTGTCCGTTGTAACATTGAACCGTGTACGACAACAGATGAGAGACAGGGACGTTCTATGTCTACCGGGATGATGTCGCAAGTTGCACTTGGTCCGCAAGACGCTTTTGGACGAGTGCCGCGGAAATTGAATTAACCGGCAATCTTGATCGCCAGCGATATATGACTAATATCTGACTTGGATCTTTCATTGCTATTGAGAAAAAACGCTGTTTCATTTTTGGAATTATTCGAGGGGGGGGGGGGGGTGATTATTGATAATAAGGGTAAATATTTTAACAATATGTTGCGTCTTTACTGCAGATGACTTTTGAATAAGCAATATGGATGCAAATGTGCAAGACGGTATGTCAAACCTATTCAAAATGTTTACTTGGTCATTTACGTATAATACATATTGCGAGCAAAGCTACGGCCAAAATAATATAGAGCGATTAAGAACGAAGCTGCTTGTAAATGTGTAGATATAGGATAAGTCGCCAGACTTGAATGAATAATGTTTGTATTTAGCATTAATGAATATACAGGGTGAGTCAGAATTCGAAGGAGAAAATTTAGGGGGTGGTAAAACACCTGAATACAAGCACTTTTTGTCAAATAATATATGGGGCGCAACTCAAAAGATAAAAAGGTACAGAGTATTTTTGCACCGTCACATTTAACACGCTAACTGCTACGCGAATTTATGAGGAAACAACCGTCAGCCACGCGTGCTGCTCAGAACTGAGCTGGTTTTATGCGATAGCAATGCTAAGCGTACTTCTAAGATTAAAACTTACTTAGAGAAGAATTTGATTTTGCTGATATTCTTTACAACAAAAGCAATATAATGTCAACTTTGCTCTAACAATTTTATCGACAGACGAAAGCACCTTTACGAACAATGGTATGTCCAATAGGCACAATGAACACGAATGGCATATGGAAAATCCACATTTGAGGAGAAGTACAAACAACCAATTGCGTTACAG
Organism: Anoplius nigerrimus; assembly: GCA_914767735.1. NCBI lineage: Eukaryota > Metazoa > Arthropoda > Insecta > Hymenoptera > Pompilidae > Anoplius > Anoplius nigerrimus. Next base: position 6,493,218 of record OU612079.1, on the reverse strand, counting down.
CATTAACGTGTGGTGTGGAATACTCAACACGTCTCTTGTCGGGCACATTTTTAACCGAAATGTACGGACAGGTTTAGTATGTCTTGGTCGCCCCGTTCGCCAGACTTGAATCCTCTTGATTTTTTCTGTAGGGATATTTAAAGAATGAAGTGTACGCGCAACCGTTTGTTTCTGCAGACGTCTTGAAGGAAAGAATTAGGCATCACTGTTCATAACCACTGCACAACTCAATAGTGTATTGAAAAACACCAAGAAACGTATTAAAAAATGTTCGTAAGCTAACAGTGAAACGTTCGAGTATTTGTTCTAAGAATTCGAATAAAGCGAAATATTTGGTAAACTATTGTTTTTGTGATGATTTCCCTTATACACTTTTATTGAAGAATGGCGTAAGTAAAGCGTTTATGTAAAAAAAAAAAAAAAAAAATGGGTGGTCCAATTTAAAAAAAAACAGTGCAACTGCACTTTGCACATGCACTAAGGCACTTGGGAAAAAGGTCGGTGCATGGGATGATAGAGTCTTTTGACTAATACAAACTTTCCCTCTACGATTTTGTTCGAAACTAATTTAAAAAATAGTTATAACTTGGCTCAGTTACTAGAATCACCCTGTATATTGGGTCATCCGGAAAGTTCGTGCCGATTTTTGGTAAGTGACGTAAGGACGGGTCTAAATATATTAAAACGATTGAATCCAAATGACATGCATACATATTGTAAAACGCACTGACCATCAAGAACGAACTTGAACCACTGTGCCTTAAAACATGGAGCACACCCTTCTTTCATGACGTAGCACTCACATCGGAAGTATTTAAGGATTTCGAATTTAAGAGAGCGCAAATAGGGTAATTTTTTTTACTACGACGTCCTGAAAAAACTATTTTGTCTTTATATTCATATTTCTTTAAATTACTTTCATACAGCGCTGGTTAAAATTTTTGTTTTTGTACAATTAAGATTTTTAACTCTTATAAAAAGTCGGCGAAACCTTGAACGTTAATGGGTAAATGATACGTCACAGTTCGGTCTCTCTGCTGACGAAAGTAGTCTTTTTTGTAACCTAACTTTTTTAGTATTGTCCACAGTTATCTCCGTGATAACTGGAGTCGAATATCAATTATGCACCGTGACAACAATGGTGACAACTATTACACATCTATTAATCAATATGTTACGGCCTCTGACATCTGACGTGATGATTTCCCCTGTGCAACAATTACACATAATCCACATAGTCGCGAGATCAAATTTCATAAATGTCCAAAGATAAATAGTTTCATTCTCTTCTTCCTGGAACAAGATTCGTGCTCACTCAGGTCACTCATCTGACTCGATTTCGGTGTCGCACCTATTATCCTTAATTATGTTTGAGTAAGGAAAGGCGCAGAATGATCAACGAAAAAGGTTCAACTAAAACAGAGGCAATTTATAATTTGTAATTATTTACTTATTGTTATTATTATACCTAATACCAAGTTGACCATGAACCGACCAGGATCAAGCTGGGCCAATAGAAAGATACTTTAGAGTAAGACTTTAGAAATAATCTTTCAGTGTCCAGCTGCGAATCTAAACCTTAATCTGTACAAGGAAGAATGTTGATATTTTCGCCTGATAACTGGATCAGAAGAGATCAGCGAGGAAAATGATACTTGTCACGAATCCTCTGGAGGAAGGAAGAATTTCAAAGATATTATAAATTCTACATAGACGAAGACGTCGCAAAAGCTAGTTACGTCTAAACTGCACACCGCGTGACACTAAAGTATAATTGTACAAGAGTCAAGAATCGTAACCGTCTATTAGTAGCATTCCTCAACCGTATATACCGACAAGAGCGGAAAAAAGGAGTGGGAGGGGACAAACGGCAAGTAGCACTTATACAACCACCATTGTGCTTGCCGTATTATCAGTGGCCATGGTGATGGAAGGAGGACGGGAAAGAGGGAAGGCAGAAAGCGCTGCATTCGACAGTTTTAATTAAAGCCGATTGCCGTCGCACCAATCGACGGGTCCTGCCGGTTCCTCTAAAGGTAGGATATCGGATACATATTACTTTTTCGGCACGATAGGCGTAAAATCCGAGACCCGAACGATTAAATTCCCGCTTTACGCCGATGGTGCGGCACGGTCGTTGCATATTTATCAACGACAGAGGCGTTGAAAAGTCGTTCGAGCGAGAGTAACGTGATAGTATAACGAGTCAATGCCTACGGAGAGTATCTTCGTCCAAGTAAAAAATAAGAGGTGGCTGATCCTATTACTGTTACGATCTGCGCGACGCTGTTTACTCTTTGCTGTTGCGCTATTGTATGGAAATTACCCTGTCTTTCATATTATGGTTTAATTGTTTCATGATATTTGACGTCTAAGAAATACGATCTTGAACATTTATGCTGCACTCTCAGCGATGTTATGTATGTTTTGCAGTTACGCCTGCACGTACAATTTTTTATAAGAACGCGGTAGTAATCAACATATGATTAAAGAAATAATTATACAACCATCCGCTTTTACAGCAACAAAAATACAGGTATAATGAAATCCTACGTTGGAATAATCATAGTATTGAAAAATCAGTTGAAGATTATCAGTTCTATTATACAAGCAATTGTAACATCTGTTCATAATGATCCATGACGTTAAACCGCAAATATCATTGTTTTTGTATTCTTATTATCGTTTCTAAAACAGTATTGAATTACGAGTTTGTTAATCACAGTATATTACTCCGTAACGTTTGCTATTATCTTGCGCATCGAATGGAAGCAACGTCCAGTATAAAGAAGCTCAATTTCAATTAAAACCGTTCTTTAACCGGGTACAGACCGCAGAGGACAAATGAATTTCGCTGGACGGCAACGTAAGCGTTTCTCGGAAATTCGTCTTGCGGTCTTGCAGACGTCGTTAAATGGGTCCTCCCATAAAGCGAAGGTGATTTTCATACGTAACTCGTAACCGAAATGAGTATTCGCGAGCGAGCGCCAACCACTGTTCTCTTAAACTGGCTTCTGCTTTGCGTAATACGAACCGTTAGTCCGCCAACTACCATTGACGAAGCACTTCCGATCATTGAAACTGATCCCGTCTCTTGTCGCCTCTACCAAGGTCGTCTCTTCCTAACAACGCGCCGTCACCAATCAGTTCAATGCAGTTAAACTAATAAACCGTGGCCCCGTTGATCATCGCGAGGGACCCAAATCAGGTTCGAAAGAGAACAATGTATGCCAGTTCAGTCAATGGCAACAATCTTGCATCGATGAATAGATAATAAGGAGAATACAAGACAAATGCGCAAAATATTTTTATTTTGATTGTTGATTACCTATTTGTTGATTAACGGAAAATATCTGTCACGAATCAGTCAATCGCGCTCTATACATCTAGCATTATGAACTAACGAAAACCTGAAATTGCAATGCCTCACAAAATTGTGATGGATAATGTTATAGTTCTGTTTTAGGGAAAACTCTAAGAAGCTGTAAGTTCTGATTTTTAGTTTGTTCATGTATGATTTAAATAACTAATATCAATTTTAGACCATGAAGTGTTTTGTGTTATTTCATTCCAACCAACTTGTTTTTTAAAACCGACGTGAAATTGCAGACACGCATTTCTGGGTCATATCAACACTATAGCGGCCGCACGTCTGTGCAGTCAAACGTCGTCAGGGGCCGGCGACATTTTTGAAGAATTAATTTTTAAAAACTTGATGTGAATTCACGAAATAATTCAACATGTGCGAACATACACATAAATTAAAAAACAAAAATAATTTAACAACAATTTTCATAATTTTACAACAATTTAAATAATTTGTTATAATTTTGAAAGCAATTACCTACATGTAATGGTACTTTATAGGTTTTACACATAAAATATGTAGGTTTTTTTTACATTAACGCGACATTAGCGCTCGTACGTTAGCTGTGGCTACGACACAACGTAGAGCCGTTGCTATTTGCCCCATCATTTACGTGGTACACCAGTGTAAAATCCAAAGTTAAAAACAGGCAATAAAACAGTAATTGTCGATAATCAAAGACATAGCGATAAAATAGGAAACCAATAGAAATATCCACACTTGTTTACGTTCATCAATCACCGCACAGATAGTGTGCTGCCGGCCGACAAACTGCGACGCTTGCATAGCACACATGCTGTGCGCCGGTCTGTAACAGTCGTCGCCCCCATCGCACAGTTACTGTGCGCCGGTCAGTAACAGTCGGCGCTCACATCGCACAGTATAGTGTCGGCCGCTATAGTGTTAACATGACAGTTTATCGGTAACAAACGCATATATGTCGATTCGAAGTTATTTATCGCCATAATAATGATGCGAGTGACCGCTATAAAGGCAGTAATTTTATTTTAAACACAGCAGACAATGAAACTGCAAGGTATCATTATCATCACATTGCTCATAAGATCCAGTCCCACAACTGATAGACTTTTTGATTGGTGTAGCTAGCGCTTTCAATTATTTGTATTAATATTTTTCATAAAACTAATGAGTCATTACTAAAATTCCATACAGATATTTATATTCTAAACATATCTAGACATTGATTCAGAGAGCTTTACTCTGAGCCATTATTGGTTATTGTTCTGTTTACAAACATAAGACACTTGATAACCCTAAAACCAACATAATTTATTATCGTGCACAACATTTCACAGTAATGATTGAAGAACTTAAAATGCCTAATAAAAAATAAAGCATGTAGAACATCATCGAAATAATACTTTTGGTTGCTAATGACATGGTAACATTCAATGACATGTGAAATTGAAAGAATGCCGCCTTGACCACAGTCTCGTTTGCGTTGGTGAGAGAGTTCTCAAGCTCGAGGGCTCGAAATCAAAGTCGATTAAGTTCTAGAGACGGAAGGCTATCGGACACAAAAGGATAGGTGGGTCTTAATCTTCACCATTCAATCCAGTCTCCTTACTTCTCATTACAGTTCACGTCGGGTTGCATTCTTATGAGGTCAATAAGTTTACTGAACGAACTTCTTATCAAAACGTCTGCCTTTGTGGAAGATACTTCTCCTTTCTTACTCTGATTGCAGCGTTTGCGCTTTATTCTCGGCACTTTTGACATTCGTTGTCTCCTTCAGGCGTCCACGTAATTTTCGTTCCACCTCCGTTCTATACGTTCCTTTATTTTGTGCACATGCTAATCTTTCCAGCTGATTGCATCATAATTTAACTTTCGATGATTTCATCGTCATATTTCATGAGACAGTGTTTTTAATTTTGCTCGACTTTTTAGTTCTGTTTGCTAATCAGTGTGATTTATAAATTTTAATAAATGGGATACCATCCTCTTAGTTTACAACCGACTTGTTATGTCCACAACAAACAACAAATTTTATTGTAACCGGCAATTGCATTAAGTGCGCGTATATGTGTAAGCAGTCGATGGAGTCATTACTGTATCTGTAACCGCGTTTGCACTGATCCACTTCCTTGGTACACATAACAGGTCTCATCTTTACCGTGGAACGAAAGGGATAATTTCGCAGCATTACAATATGCAATTCTGACAGAGAATGCTGGAAAGGAAGCAAGGAAGCAAGCAAGCAGGCCTGACCTATTCAAAACTGCCACGTCCGTAATAATTGGTCCCCACGACAGGGTCACGTGCCGCGTGCAAGAAGATCGGTAGACCAGGTTCCCCAGGCACGCAAGCACGTTACATGTGCCGTGAAAGTGCTATTGACAAATAGGTTGACGTGTCATTCCTGTCACGCAGAGGCTACCGACCGAATGTCCCTTTGTGTGCCCCCCAGGCACGCATCAACTCTCACACACATTCTCTCACTCATTCACCCACTTCACTCACTCGGACCCTTCGTATGCCAGTATGTTACGTGTGTATAAACATTGTGCCGATTTGATAGTGTCTACTTCACTTAGGGTCCGATCGCCGATCTGCTAATTCAATCTTGCCAGCGACAATTCACGTGATATCTATAATACGTTATTTGGTGACGAAGATGCTGTATGACTGCGTAGAATAAAAATTGAACAATATTTTGTGGGCTATCCCAACAAATAAAACTCATTCAAAAATCTTTCGAGCAATAATGACCTTAAATTGTTCTGTTCGGTCAACGTTTAAGCCAACTTTAACCCCTTCCCGTACTTTAGCGAGTCTGACTCGCGATGACGATTTTGGCCCAAACATGAATATCGCGAGTCAGACTCGCGACGAGGTGCTTGGGTCAAACATGAATATGGCGAGTCAGACTCGCGACCAACTACTTGGGCCAAACGTTGTTTACAAGCATCGGTCTGGTCTGTTTAGCGCGCGTCGATGCCTACCGCTTGAGTCCGAGTTTCGTCAAGCTAAATGGCACGGAAAGGGTTTAATAGAAAAAGAGATGCAAAATTCGTATATCTGTAGGCTATTAATAAATGTTCAATGGAACCTAAATCAGTGCACCAAGAATTTAGGTAAGGAATTTCCATATTTATTGATCATCTACAAGTACCCACTATCACGTCCTGTAGTAATGCCATATTAGAAAGCATAATCAGATATCGTATAATATATACTTGTAACACTAATTAGGTCGTTTTTGTTTTTCTTACGCATAATAGATCTAGATAATATTATTGCGTGGATTTCATAAGACGTACGATAATATTCATAATAACGTACTTTGCATAAACTTGTGTGTTATTATGTTGAGTATTCATCTACACTCATTATTCATACGAATGCGAAAGTGTAGTGATACAACGTATTCGCCACGAGAGTTTCCATACTTTCACGAAAGATGCAACGACAGGGTTTATTTGCAAGGAAACAACAACAATGTATCTTTCAATAGAATTATGCATACCGCACGCGAGAATTAATCAACCAGAGCGTATCTCTACGTCGCAATTGGTACACCTTACGTACGTGTAATTTTCATAAGTAATATAAACACTGTAGACAGTAGTCCGGAAACATATTCTTCCGAGAATTACTAATGGTGCAACAGTCTCCGCTAAGGGCGCATTATTCAAGAACAGAATTTTCAGAACCCTGTACACGTAGTTTACAAAGATATAAATCGAATCCGATGTGTCAGTGACTTGTTAATTTGCTACGTTGCCACAATCGTTGCCACGTGCCTGTGACGATGATTCGCAACCATGAATACTATTACCTACTTACAAATTCTCCATAACACTGCTAATCGAAATGTTTCTAAATTGTTTCAATTTACTACAATTGAAGATATTAACAGCAAAATAAAATGTAGTACACATTAAATAGATAATACGTCATTGAAAACTATACTTAAATTGATTAGTATCTTTATCTTTGTAAGCTAATGATTATAAGGCATACGCAATTCAATTCACTGTTACGTTAAAAAAAAAAGACCAGTTTGGGGTCATTGCACGCTACCTGGAGAAGACTTTATAGACGTGTGACGATACGCCCGTCTGCCACGTGCTGACTGAAGAGCCATGACAGACAATCGTCACGACACGGCGTGCACAAAGCCACGTGGGTGGAAAATAATAGCTATTTATACCACGTTATCGCCCACCACTTGCTTATGTCCCACTCTGTACGACTTCACTTTCTATATTACCCCCTCCCATTCCCTCATTCTCCCCATCCTCCGTTTACTCCCTTTTTTTCTCACGCTCGATATCATCTTGCCCTATAATCACGCTATACTTGGATACTTAATTTAATTTCAACTTGCTATACTCGGATAATTGAATTCACCGTGCGAACTTAGCTCACTGACCAGCAATATCGCTGATGATTGCTGTAACATCGGTAAACGACAGATAGTAACTTTGTACGTGTCACATTCATCTTTGGGCACACTGTACTCGGAGAAATGTATATTCTTGAATACGATAAATAGTGAAATGTATTAATTTGTTTTGTTGCAAACAAAAGTCAGTGTTGTGGGTTGAATCTTAACAGTGATGCTTTTTTTCCTCAGATTACAAACATAAAGATATTAAACACTCATTTTGAAATCACTTTTACTTTGAACTGGAGAGCAAGTATCGACGTCCTCAATCAGAAGAGAAAGATGACTAACTTTAACGCGGGAACAACCGACGATTCCCAATCACACTTTTAGTTCAACTGCCGGAATGATACAAATCAATGTGGTGAACTTATAAAATGGAAAACAATTAATCATTTGTGTAACACACTGACAATGAGTGCTAAAAATGATTAAAGAAGTAATATGTTTCATGAGAGAAAAGTCATTATTAAGATATCATGTACAAGGCTAGGTACCTTAAAAAAAACTGTTTCTAGGTTCCGTCTGTTGAACTACTACGGTGAGACCGACATATTATGGGATCTATTCAGAAACACATTCTAAATGTGTGTATGTTTGCCGCCACGAACCATCCTAGTGCTTTTATATTACATTCTTACCACGTACACGGTTCAACAACGATGCTCAAGATCGGCAAGAGGCGCGTTCCTTGCATGGCATTAATTTTCACGACGTCTCGTTAACTTTCAGCTTTATCGTCGTAGCAGTTCGTAAAGACCTACCCGCTTTGTATAAACAAACAATTTAAATAAAGTCCTTATCGAGCAAGGAGCGTGAGGAGGATGCTTGCGCGAAAGAGGGTAAAAAATAGACGCGGATGTAATTTCCGTCCGGCGAGCCGTTAAAGATTGGTATACGGATATTTACAAGTGTTCGTGCGAACGAGTTTAACGACATCGTGAACGCCAGGACTAGACCAAACTGTCTGCAAGTTGTTACGTCGCTCTAAAATGGAATATTTTTTCTAACACACAAGGCAAGTTTAACACTTGATGACGGTTCTATTTGAGTATGTCATTACAATATTTTTTTGATAACTTTGGTTTGATCAGCAAAACTTATTCAGCATCGTTTAATGTAAGACTCAAATAGACAATACAAGGAGAATGCTGTTTTATTCAGGATTATGACACTGTTATGTAGTCGATTATAGGGATCTGATGTACAGTCGGTAAATAAAATAGTTTTTGTTGTACGTGGAGTCGTAGAGGACGCATGAGAAGGTCAAATTCATTTTCTGAAATGGAATGGACTTCACGACTACCCACTTTTAAGAAGCGTACAATGATCTCTGGGTCAAGGTTATTCGTGTCCATTAAAAGCCGACTGCAACCCAAAACTATTGTATTTATGTTAAGGAAACGTCCAAACAGTTTCATGTCATATACAAAATTTCAATCACGTTATATGTATTACCCTTACCCATAAATACTAATTTGCAAGTAATCTATAGTAAAGTATTTTTATAAGTATTATTTATATCTCATGTGTCCGAATAAAAAATAGAGCAGCAAGTATATAAAAAACTCAAATAAACCCAAATTAAAACGATGCTTCCGGTTATACGCCATATTAGTTTTCTGATTTGTTGGTATCAACCCGCTATCTTAATTTGATAAAAAGTTATTACAATGGGTTTTATTGCAAATGTTAAAGGTTTACTTATATGACACTTTTACTTATTTTACTTATATGTTAAAAAATGAACTAAAAATAAAGTTGATCTCAGGCAATTTTCGCCGTTATAGATGTGGGATTGGAAGAGCGCGCGGCGCGATCAAAACAAACAATGTGAATGACACGAGCGGAGGCACAGAGGTCGGCCGAAAGAAAGCGCGAAGGAGGGGGTTAGTCATCGTAAGACCGTCGAAGCGAGACGTTGAGCGTTTAAGAAGTATTGTCACTGTAATATCTTTCCTAATATATATCGTTTTTGTTTTAATAAACGCCGTGTATCATTGGCCTTCACAACCCAATCCTACATAGATATAATAAACCTTCATCTCAAAGATGTTAAATCACTGATACCGTTGACAAATTACCGGCCATAGTGGTAATGTTTGATAAGACGCTTCTCAAACCGCAAGTGTGAAATGCCAGATACGTGCTCATACAGCAAGTAATCTTGTGGGTAGATGATCACGAAAGGCCAAATTATAGAATATTAATCATCATAACTTCATAAAGCGTAATACGACATGTCAGTTGACATGACCTTTTAGAGCACAACGTCTCCGATGCGCTATAATTTGTAAACACAATACAGCGAATCGTGTCTGCTGCAGGCCGTCTCGTATCAGTCCAAGGGAAAATTACTAATCGACATTGATCATGCAAACCAACAAAGGCACATTTAAGCATTTTTGAGCACGTTGTACACACGTAATTTCGCCATACCGTGTAGCTTTCAAAGTGTACTCAATGCCCTTTCGATAATATAAAAGCTTCTTATCAAATAATACCGAAGAACCAACCGGATTTAGTATAGTTTTTCCTCCATTATTCCGGCAGATGACATTGGCGCATAAAGATCGGCACAGAACATTTTCCTTTCTTCGGTATACTTGACAATTGTCCGTTCCAGGTAGCCAAACGTTATCGGACAAGTTTTGGTAAGCGTATAGTCTTGTGATCTCACAACAAGATTTTAGAAATCAATGTTTGTAACCGTTTCGGTTACATACCAGAAAGGTACCGTTCTGTACGGCCCTTTCCGTGCGTGCGCAATTATTCTGCGGAATCGAGGGGGACTCTTGCCGATTTCCGAAGACATAAATGGGACGGTTCGAGGTGCGAGACGCTATTCTTCTCCTTCTTACAGTAAGAGTAATTAGTATAAGAGAAGGCAATCAAATTCAACACCAAAGCAAAGGGAGTGTAACTATCTGATGACCTACCTCAAGTCATCCTGAGAGACCGGCAACCCGAGGGCGGTCAGCCAGGGTTATTGAGAAGCACGGGACTCCAGTGTGACAAACCGAGACAAATATCCGGACAAGAGGGAAAGGAATCAGTGCGACCCAAGCCAAGAAGAATCACGTAAAGCCAGTTAAACTAATTACTCAACAAAAGTCTTTGTGCCGTGCGTGCTATGAGAGAACCGAAAGCCGACATCGAACTTATGTATTATAATTATCGACTAATTGCGGACCTAGCGGTTGTTCAACGCATACATATAAAATAAAAATAATTTGTAAAAATAAAAACGGTTTCATGTTATACGTAAAAACTGTCAGAACGAAGTCAAGAAGGATTCTGGAAGTTAAGAGGTTCTGAAGATGTTAGAACTGACCTCAAGGATCCAGTCAAACCAGTGAAACTATTCAGAATTTACTTTTTGAAAGCTTTGTTGGTAAGTATAACATTCCTGTTACAGGCATCACAACTGGCATTTGGTAGTTATTACAGTTTTTTTATTCAAACTTTAAATTTACAGATTCATAATGCTACGTTGATGATTTTGAGATAATTTGAAAATGTTTTGCGTGTAAATGTATATGTTATTACAATATATTCAAATGTTATAAAGGAAATTACGATCCCACACAATACAAGTATTACAGAGTCTGGATACAAGAATGTTGAAACTTGTCGGATTTTAAATTAAATTATTGAAACTGAATGTAAATGTGTACCTAATTGTATTTAACCATTGCCACTTATTGCATCTTTAATATAGCTGCAAGAAATAATTATGACGACAAAACATGTCATTGACATAGCGGCGTTAACATGTAGAAAGCATATTTCGAGACTTTCGTTTTTTACGTAGCTTCGTCCTTATATTCAGGATAGCAATCTCCATTCTCCTGGCAGCTGCCATGGAAAACTGTGACATGTTTGCACACGCGGGGTTGCCAGAAAAATGAACGTCGCAGAGTGCGAGGAGTTGGAAGAATCTATAAGACAATACGTTCGCACACAGACGTCCACATAATCGGAAAGATTCCAATGTTAGATTCTAACATTGGAAGCGAATTTCTCAAATGATGCGTCACTGGCAACCAAATTTGATCAAAATTGTCCTACAAAGAAACAAATTATGTAGGGACAACCTCACGTAAACGGTGGTCAACCTTCAAACTTATATGAATCAATTGAAATGAAATGTACTGAAACTAATTCTTATTGGGGATATTACGTGCTTTCTTCGTAATATTTTCGCTCACTTCTTAAATGAATAAAGCAACACTGCGACAATTAAAACTTATAAGAAAAATACAAATATCGCATTAAAAATGCCACCGCAGTTTGTACAATCGCAGACATACATTTGCCATGCATTTATACATTCGCAGGATTCACATCCCGTGAGCTGACAGTAAATATTTACTATTCTTGCACAGAGAAAAGACACAAAAACATTGGAAAAAAAGGCACCTAACACAAACCGAACCCAGACAAAAAGTTTGTTTCAACAAAACGGACTGTCACGTTACGCGTGTCGCTACCAACGACATCGATTTCTTCCATTTACTTAGTTTTCTTGCATTACTACGACTGTGCAATGTAATCAATAACATTGAACATTACATAAAATAGTTATGTGGCAAAAATTCAAACAAAGTTTACCTGATACGTTGCACTGACACCCAAAAACTGACAAAAATCGGGTTTTTCATTTTTGCGGCACTGTTGCTGGTGAGTATAAATTATTAAAAAAATCAGGGAGACGGTAATTGTGGTATTACATTACAGAAAAAAGCGGCATCATTGATCTGGACCTCCTTTGGTATCAAACCGATATTTTTCTGATTGGGTTTTCAGTTGTTATTTTTTTATCAATTGGATTATTTTATGTAAAAATCTGAAACAAAAGTCTGGAATATGTGCACCATTGCTAGATACACCTCTAATTGCACCTATTCAAATTTTGTATCCGCTAGATTCCGAGAAAATTATTGGAGAAGCAGACAGTACATTTTACCCCCCCCCCCCCGCCGCGGTCGTGATACAAAGTTGAAAATTCACAAAAATGTTTCTTTTTTCATAAGCTATCGAATGACTCATTCAGAATTCCAATCGTTTTGTCCCGCTATGCCATTTGTAGGTACGAATACTGCCAATTTCAACACCTTATTATTTAATATTGACTTAATATTTTCTGTTCTGTTTCTTTTGTTGGAAAGTTATACCCGTTTTTGCCCACTGCTTCAATATTGGAACATCCGTTTGTTCTGAGAATTACACGTGCGTCAGTGTTTTGAGCCGCTGGTTTTTGCAGAATTCGTTATCAGGGAGGCCACTGTGCACTAAAGAAAAGTACATTTGCAGTTTGGTGCTCATAGAAGTCGGAGTTAATTTTGTAATATTACGCAGAAAAATTGAAGAATCAATCATGGTTTGGCAAAAACGGGTTAAACAAAACATTGTAAGTATACTCTAAAAAAAACACTGAAACCATACGCAGAAATCTGATCCATCTTTGAATCGAATTGTCACTTGTTATGAGGAATGAATCTAATTTAACGATCGCAAACGTTTCGCAGAGTGGTTTGACAAAAAAGAATCATGCAATTACACTTCAAAGTGTAATATTCATCAAAAGAAGTTGATGGTGAGTGTTTGTTAGTCTAGCTCATTTTAATCCATTGTGATTTCATGAAACCAGACTCATCGATCACTGCAGAAATATACTGTAATCAACTGGAAGAAATGAGGCAAAAAGTTCAAGAACGGCAGCTTAGGTTAGTCGACATATAGACTCCTATCTTACTGCATGATAACACACAAACGACTGTGTCAAAACTACACGAATTGGAGTTGGAACTTCTTCATCGTCCTCTATATTCACCAGACATAGCTCTCACTGAAAAGTCGACCACTTAACAGAATCAAAAACACCAGGGATTATATTAAACAAAAATAGTACTTCTCTCACAATGCGTTATATCACACGTTAATATAAGCAAAGACAATTGATATTCACTTAATTCATCGAGTAAGTTTGTAAGATTACAGTACAACAAAACCTCATTGTGACGGTATAACTTAAATCGTGCATTATAACTATTGACGTGAAGTTGACGTGATAATCAATGACGTACCAACCTCTACATAAATAATAGCTTTGGTTAATGCAAAAAATGTAGGTAAAGAAAGTGTAGAACTTTGAGGAACACTGCCGTGCTCTCGCAGCGCGTCGAAAACGATATTTTTAAATACACAACGTACAGGGAACAGATACAAAGAAGTTATTGGGCATGAGCTATTAATTACGAATTTGATTAGAGTGCGAGACCTGGGAGACGGCATTGTTAGTTAAGGACATTAAGTGTCGTTTCTTTTATTACAGGTAAAAGTTTAAGTAATGTAATGTATTTTAATTGACGAAATATAAAACGTTTATTACAGAAACTCAGTTGTATCTAACCCGTTCACCCTAACTCTCCTTGGATCTCTACTCTTTTATAACATTATATGTATACATCTTATGTCAGAGGCGGTGAAGTAAAACCTTTTCTATTCTCAAGGCAAACTAAACTTCTTGTATCAAAAGCATGAGTTACTTAACTGACATTGGTAATAACGCCATTATATTATATACAATGAATTTGTGAACAATAATACTACGGTGAAATATCGATTTTCTCCGAATAAAAGAAAATGTCAATGACTAAGCAGGCCATAATTGGTATATAGATGTTTATATCAAGCTTTGTATATAACATGGATGATCGATCAAAATAAATGGTGGTAAGATACTCCATCATTTTACATCACTGTAGCAATAATCGGTCGCACAACCTAAGGTCCTTGACCATCGTGTATGCACAATGGAAGATATGTTTGTGTCTTCAAGTTAGCACGCGTATGAAATGTATACTTTTTTCTTCGACCATATAGTACATGGACCGCTCATGCTATAGTGTATTGAATTTTGTGTAGTGAATTTCGATGGGATGCCGAACTTCTACGATCAGTAGCTTTTAAGATTTGTAGACATAGAAAAAGAAAATTATTTCTTATAAATCAAAACAGTTGTCCGTAATAAAAAAATAGTTTCAGGGTACTTATTACTTTTAGTTGTATTAATCCTATCTTTACTAAATAATATCCTATTAAATAATAATATCATACGTAATATCAGAATTACAAAAAAACTTTTTTTTGGTAGAAATACATTATTGATGCATATGAAGAATAATCTTGGTAAATTTGTTATCGTTGCACACATGTTTTCGTGTATCTAACAGCATTTGTAACTTTATAACTGTATAATATAACTTAGTTTTTCGAAAACGCATTAGAATAGTTTATGGCTGTGTCGACACATGCCGTCAGCCGTGTTGTCATAGCCTGTCACCACCTGTCATCCAGACAGAATTTTGCTATAGTTTTCGAATTCGACGCATGCGCATTAGTGTCAACTCTCACTTTCGGTACGGAGATGTTGGTTACGCTCCGCTCAGTGTATAAAGAGAAGGCTTGAGCGGTCCATATACTATATGGTCGAAGACTTTTTTGTTCTGTAAGGAAAATCAGAGGGTCAAGGCAGTAACCGTACGGGCGATATACATGAATCAAACGAAACTATTGTAGTTGGAAAACAAGTGCCGTCGTAGAGAGAAGGAAGTACAGTATGTGACACATACCTCGATCAACTCTACCCAAGTCTATGCAAGAAAGTATTACACATCACACCAAGCTATCTAAATACAATTTATATCATGTAACTGCATCAATTTTTGCTGGCGTTTTGGCACTAAATGTGACCAACGTTCTGAAAATCGGAAAATCGCCATTTGAAAATGGACGCAAGAAAAGACGTGCTACCTATCATTCGTATCCAGTCTATGTACCCATGCTTCACGACTGTTTTCGACTGTTTCACTCTCCCTGTTGGTGTTTTGGATGACATGTGGTTCCATGAAATATGTCAAACGCCAAGCCGACTCATTGCGAAACGTTTGAAGAAGAATCGTTCTGGCTTTTGAAATCACGCAAAGAAAAACTGGAACGCTGAGATCTTTGATAATAGAAAAATGTAAAAGCGAGACTCAATACGGTGAACGAAACAGAGATGCAACGGACGATGTTTCGTACTACAGAATGCACAGCGCGAAAAAATATCTTAACACAAAGAGGGACGGGGACGGTGAGGAAATGGAGAAGCGGAAACGTAAAAGCGGGGAATGTTGCTCGTCTGAAATCAGAAAGGATCGGACGGATAAGGTTGTAAAGTTGACGTCTAAACTGGAAAACAGGAACAATGAGATCCATGCTCAAGATGGCGGTGATATCGTTCATAAAAAGAAGGAAATGTTGTTGGAAGATATGGGTATTTTTCATTCGGTAAGGAAGTCTGGCGAAGACGGATTTTTGGGTACAGTCGATAAAGGGAAGAGTCAATTTCACACATTCACTTGCAAACAAAAGTCCAAAAGTAATCAAATGGAGGAAAATAATGAGAAAGAAGAAACTGATTTAGGAGTAGGTATAATTTATTTAACTTTCATGCAACTAATACTTAGTCATTTCAATATACCGAGGCATGTCACTGCGTATTTCGAAATTAACCGACATATATACATGAATAACGCAATCATATTATAAACACTATTATAAGAACTATTAGAAGCACGCTACTATGTATATCGCAACCGTAATTTAACTTTGTCATTCGTGTGCGCTTCTATAGTAAATAAAATTGTTTTTGTTTACATCGGTGAGAGCTCCTTTCACCCCTGAGAATGACACCCAACCGATTTGAATTCAGAATGGAAACACAAAATCGTCTAACGCCAAAAATCCGCACTATAAGAAAAAGCAAACAAACAACAGTGCGAAGTCGGTTAGCACTAAGAAGAAGTACGAGAACATCTCTGGCAGTTTAAAGAAACAGGACAAGGGTCGTATAATATCGTCGAACGAAAGGCTCCAGAGGCATGAAGGAAACGTCATCAAGTTCCGGTGCGACTTTCCTTCGACTCAGGCAAAAGTGATGCTAGCCAGGGGCTGGAGGCAGGTAACGTAAACCTTTTATTTTGCTTTATCAGCTCTCGCCGCGTGTCTTCGCTTAAGGATCGTGAGTTGACTTGATTGAACCCCACACGTGGCGGTACCATATAGAGAGAACTATGTGTGCTTCGTTGGCAACTGATTGAATCTAGATTCCATTACATGGCGGCAAATATCCTCAATTTTGAAAAATCCATGTAATGTATTGTAGATTCAATCATAAAATTGCAAGGGAAAAGTAAAGTAAGGATTGAATACGACAAGATTGGGTGTTGCTAGTAAATATGCAGATTGTGACGCAGAATTATTAACACGTTGAATGCCGTCGAGGTGACCGGTGACCCCCAGTAAAATTAACGCATTATACGCTATTATACACTACAACTTACCTGTTGTGCAAAAAATTTCAAAATAATACGTAACACATAATAACAAATTCACGTTGACGCAACACGCCAACCATGGAAAATCAGTCTGGCATACAACGTGTTAAAATTTTGGAATTATGACTCATTCATTCGGGATTCAATCATATAACACAGACATCATATATGACAGAAGCCGTCTGTTTTTGTATTGATACGTGCATCTCATGTAACTTAAATTTTAGGTGCATCCTGAGAATACGGACTGGGATCTTTGGTGGTGCGAGACAGTTGACGTACGGCAAGCCTTGGACATGAAACTTGAATCACACCAAAAGATACCGCACTTCCGAAACCACTACGAACTGACGCGAAAGAACTATTTATGTCGAAACCTAAAACGCTATAAGAAATTTCTTCTAAAGTCAAAGAAAATCGCTGAAGCTGCTCTCTGCGACTCGATGCCAATCACCTTCGAGCTGCCGAACGATTATAAGATGTTCGTCGAGGAGTATCAGAAGCAACAAGGCGCGACGTGGATAGTGAAACCGGTCGGAAGGTCGCAAGGAAAGGGAATATTCCTGTTCCGAAGATTGAAAGACTTGGCGGAATGGAAAGCGAGGGAGCAAAGCAATAATTTAACTTTGCATGCCGAAACGCCTCTGCAAACATTTGTTGTGCAGAAGTACGTGGACGATCCCTACTTATTGGCAGGTTTGCGCCTTGGCACTGAATCATATAACTTTTATCCCCGCACAATTTTAGAACATATTGGTAGATTGGTATAAATAACTTTCACAATAACGATTGGTTAGATGATTTACAAGGTTAGATCTTCATTCGTACATTAGAGGTGATGTACTTGATTACCACTTAAAGAGCGAAACGAATGGTCAGCATGAGAAATAGACGGTGAGGCATCGACATTGGACTAAAAATATTAGTTCTCGTAAATAGCAGAGAATTAAACAGGTACTGACAATAGACAAAATATAAAGAAACATTTCGGACTATGAAACAATAAATAAATGCGCAGTGAACGTACTTAACAATCGAGGTAAAGTGCATGCAGTACATGCATAAATTAGAGTACACGGTGTGCTTTGCGAATACTAGATAATTAGACGAATTGGAAATAAGGACTTATCCATACTAACAGAAAGATTTTGTGGTAAATAAGCTGGCAAAGATGATTGAACGGAAAATGTATTTAAAATATGCAGCTGGTTTTCTTCATTTTTATTCCGTCATTTTGTTGACTGTTTAGTTCATTGACGCTAGTCTGCCTAGGTTAACATTAACATAACATATTTGACTTTGGCAATTCTACTTTAATGTACAAGGAGATGTATCGACTGTGTTATCCATAATATGGTATTTCGTAGAGAGTATGTATAACATCGATAACGTCCGACACCTGTTATTTACCAAACGCAGAATGAACATCATTTGCGACGAATGACCACTATAAACCGTTTCAAACAACAAATCCGATATCGAGTGTCACCTTTACGTGACACACACCCGTATTAGCTGTCATCAATGGAAATATACAAATTAAGTAAAACGTGAATTTGTTAACCTGGTATAATTAGGCGCGAAAGTATTATTACGTCCAAACACAATTGTCCTCGTTACTCCATGGTGTTCTCAACCTTTTCCCAAAAAGTTTCTTTTTCACGGAACTTATATTCTAACGTCAGTGGGATTGAAACGCTTGGCGCATAAAATCTAATCGTGATAGACGCTGATTCCTCTTGCATGGCGGATTCTAATTTCCAATTTGTTGAGAATCTGTATCGTAAAGACGACCAAAATGAAATATATTTATCCTCTCGCGATGCGCGACACAGTAAGAAACGTCTCAATGGTTCACCGCGCCGAATGAAAAGAAACCGCTCGATACCGAGCGACGGAAGACGAAGGAGGGAAACGTAGACAAGGAGAGTGAAAAAAAAAGGGGAAAGGAAAATGAAAGAGATCCGCTGAGACTTCGAAGGAGCCCGCGGCGCCGTCGATAAAGAGACACCGAAGCACCTAGAAAATCTCGGCCGACTCAAAAGCACTTTCCTTGAATGGGCAACCCGCGCCAACTTCGACAGTCGCGGAAAGCCATTCTATCGCGCGGTTTATTTCGGACATTTCTTTAGGAACACCATGCAGAGAGGATAAACAGCTGCGATTCAATGCCCTTGTATATAGGCGCCGGGTGATTCTCGACAGTGCTTCCTGACACTTTCATTTCCCACCCCATCATGGAATCATGTTCAGCGAATCTTCCTTAATGGCATTAACTTGATCGATGGGTGTCGAGTTTATAACGGTGAACCCTTTTGAAGAATGCTGGTTCAGAAGGGTACTGCGCTCTAGACTTACGACGGCTGCAGTTCTTTCCCCTCTGTCAACGTTTTTTTTCTATATATAGCCGGTAACAGTGGGTCGAAGTTAAAAATAAATGTTTCCGCGAGCAAATACTCAATGGGATGATTGTTCAATGAAGATTTCTATTTAAGGTTAAGAAAGTCAACACATATGGCAGTAATAGAACCTTATATGACTACACAAAAATTGTAACATTTGCTTTCGTCGAAACGTTTCCTTACGTCAGGGGTGGGGAACCTCCGGCCCGCGGGCCGCATACGGCCCGCGAAGTCATTTAGGATGAGTTAATTATGTTTAAAAATGGATATATTTTATGTTCGTTTATTTTTTTATTCGTTTATTTATAATATATATATTTTTTGTTGAACAATAAAAACTAAAAAAACTATTATTATTATTTATCTGGCCCGCGAATGATGTTATAAATTTCCAAATGGCCCTTGGCAGAAAATAGGTTCCCCACCCCTGCCTTACGTGAATACCAAATTATCTTTACCTTAGAAAAAGATTTGCCTTATACATCAATTTTTATATTTACATTCGTAGATCATGTTATTTGTGATACTTGAACGGAATAGATCCATACCTATTGTCATCCAAAATCCCTTAATTAAGTCTTTGATACTACCAAGCCTATTTTATTCCACATATACCTGTACCAACAATCTCTTGTGTCTCCGTATATTTTTGCCAATCATAGAATTATTTTCATTTCCAGGTCGGAAATTTGACTTGCGAATCTACGTCCTTGTCACTTCCTTCCACCCTTTAAAAGTTTGGCTAGCTCGTGAAGGTTTCGCTCGAATATCCGGCGAATTGTTCGATCTGAACAATATCGATGACAGTAGAGTGCATTTGACGAACGTAGCGATACAATTAAGAACAATCGGTAATGAGGCAGGAGGTTCGACGAAGAAGGAGCAGGTAAAACAGTGCAAATGGGCCCTCGTTAAGATTATACAGTATCTCGCCAAGTCTCACGGTAGTATCGTCGTTTGGAATCTGCTTCGGCGTATTGCAGGTAAGTATCTACAGTCTTAGAGATATCGAGTTTGAATAAATGAGCGAACACCATGACCTAACGGTCCGATATCTTTGTTTGAATTGAAAGAAAAAATATTCAATTAGACTAAGTTGTAAATGAAAATTGACTTAGATGCTAATAACTTTTTTTTTG
Source organism: Anoplius nigerrimus (assembly GCA_914767735.1). NCBI lineage: Eukaryota > Metazoa > Arthropoda > Insecta > Hymenoptera > Pompilidae > Anoplius > Anoplius nigerrimus. The sequence goes on along the minus strand of OU612079.1, from coordinate 6,472,510 downwards.
CTGATAACTTCTGTTGTAATGGAAAAACTGTGGTTCGCAGAACCGATCTTGACATATGCGATAGCTTCCCGTGTGCGTCGTGCAAAAATGTTGATACTAATTTCATAGATTGGAAAAACGTTGTACTTAATAACTCTGTACGTAGTCGCGCAAAGTGACGCGTTTCACCCAGCAATTTGCTTCCACGCTTATTATGTAAATTGCATGTACACGCTGCTTTGCGCCATAATGATAACGACCCGCGGAGCAAAGGTAACCGAAAATGATGCGTAACAGTATATTGTCACACTCCAGAACTTTAGACCGCTAAACTAAAATATGTGTAACAGTAAAGTGCATTCGCGAAAAAAGGAGAACGTGAAAGAAGTGAACTGAAGAATATTTGTACAGTTGCTGAGTAGAAAAATAGTAATGAAAATAAAGAATGAAAATTGAAAGCTGTAGCTAATTGCGAAAGCTCTTCCGCTGTTATGCAAATTGCCATGCCTGTTCTCGTTTTGCTAGGCGTGATAATGGCGAGTCTGCTCGCCGTTCAGCCAGTGATAATGCAAGGCAAGAACTCGTTTGAGCTGTACGGATACGACGTGCTCCTCGACGAGAGCCTGACACCGTGGTTGCTGGAGGTGAACGCCTCGCCTGCCTTAACTGGCACTGACAGCGAGGATTATCGGCTAAAATTCGACCTCATCAACGACGTATTGAACATCCTTGACTTCGAGGCACGCTTTTCTGGCAGGGAAATTAGAATCGGCGGCTTTGATTTACTATGGGACGACGGCCCGATTTGGATCACGTACCCGTGTTCAACGATATGTTCCGAAACGGAAACTCCAACCGAGTCGAAACGACTGAATATTTTTTTGGGCGCGAAGAATGACCGCGAGGAGCAGTTGCGCAGGTTACAGGAAGTTCTAAGCGAGCATTATCAACAATGCTTAAGTAAGCATTAAGGGGATAAGCTTTCAATTTGCGTCGCGATGGTTATTTCAAAGAATGTCAAATATTATCTTTTAGCAGTCTCTTTTACTTAGTTGTGTATACAAAACTTTTATATTGTGACATTTAATAAATATCGCTAATGCGTACTATCTCGTAATTTAATACAGAATTAAAAAAAAAACTGAAGCTGCAATTTGCATGAAGTGTTTGGAGAAATTACGTCAACGCGTATTATCTTTTTTGGCATTTACAAATTACAGATTTTTATTTTGAAGTACCATTTCTTAAATACCGAACTAAAGCAAAATACGAAACGTACAGGTATTATCAAGATTTCACATCGTTTCTCTGAAATAGAGTCTTATATGAGAGGAAACGTAACATTTATTGCCCATTCAAATTTTCGTGAACCTCTCCATTGAAACCAGCATCCTCTTTGGGGAAATTATATTAAAAAAGCAATCCAACGATTTGTTTCCAAATACTGAAAGAAATTCACAATCCCGAAGAGTTTCGTTCACCCGGAAAGAAAATAACAACGTTTACAGCTGTACTTGATCGTAAAATGAAAACTATCGGCTATGCTCATCGAGTGACAAGGGTAACGAACGAGGCCGCCTTTAAAGGATTTCATTCGTGACCGGTAACAAGTGCCGTCATTGGATCATTCAAGTTTCGCCTTCCACGAGCAATTTAATTCGATTGTACATAGCAACAGACGCGGCAAGCGGCAGCTGGCTGAAACTAACGAGCACGAATTAGACTGTCGCTGGATGCGAGAGTGAGTGAGTCGAAAAGTGGGTAGGGGGAGAGAGAGAGAGAGAGAGAGAGAGAGAGAGAGAGAGAGGAGAGAGAGAGATGAGGCTAGGTGAGGCAGTCGCGCAAATGTATGCATATTCATATGTGTCCGCGCATATACATGTTTATATGTCTATACACGTGCAACAAACTTCATGCCGAGCGTGTAATTTGTTCCGCTTCCGCGATGTTGCGCGGTCTCGTAATTTTTCGATGCTGCATTGTCTTATTTCCTGAAGCATTGATCGTTGAACAAACTACACGTTGCGAACGATTCATTGAGGAAGGATGCAGCAATAATTATTGGCTAAACTGAAATCAAATTGAGCTTATACGAATTAATTGCACGTACTGTTTCGAATTTGTAGTATACGTTGACATTCCTTATGTTAAGACATATATTCATTTCTCATATGCAATGGCATTGCATTGAAATATTGAGTTATTCTCTAGTTGTTCATTTGGTGAGCCAAGATTAGTTTAAATAAATTACGTAGCATCTACTTATTCGTATGATACATTCTGCATTTTAGACTGCAAAATATGTAATTCGACAGCTCTTCAACAATCTGCCGTCAACGTGCGAAAGAGTGCAGATTGATTGAGATAAATTAGTCTTGTTTGTTGAATTTGGCATGCAACTCCTTTAGAGTTTCCTCCCGCTCACTGCATCTCCAGCCTTTTCCTTCGCGGAAGCAAACATTTCGGCACACAGGTAGTCACATAACTCTGTAGGTAATTATTTTGCCGAGTCCACACACGCAAATTCGGAACTTGCACTCTCGTTAAAATATATATCAGGACAGGATGGTAATATTGTTACGGATTGATGCGCAACGGTTCAGTTGTAACATGATTACGATGTTTTGCATATGATCTGCCTGTTGTATCATTATTACATATGCATTGAGCGTGTGCATCCCTGTGCAGTTCTTTGAATTTGCGTTATAACGACGATACGGACTTGCTTAGTTTATAGGAGCGATTCATTTAATAAGTATACGTGGGCAAAAATATGTATATAATTCCCTATATTAATGTAAATCTTGTTTCTTATACTTATTTGGAGTACAATTTGAGAAAGGTTCCTCAGAGCACGGTCTACAACGTTGGACACATTTTTGTCCTTTACCCATTTGCGTGAAGGAATGCAGTTTTTTCTGTTTTCTATACGATATATGATATGTATCGTCAGCTATTTTCAAACTTTAGATGGTTCACAAATGAATTCATTATGTCTAACAAGCATCGGGCTGCAAGCATTCACATTGAGTGACATTAAACTTGGCTTTCAATGATCAATTGAGTTTATCGTCTGGCGTTCGACATATTAAATCTCGACCACTGTTTATCTCTGCCGCGCAGGCTTGTGGGATAGTAGAGTAAAATGGACGGAAACTTTTGACTCACACTGACGCCTGAAGATGCAGCAATACGCTAAACTCTTCGGATGATGTTCCAGCGACAAGCATATCGCGAACGGGTACACGTCTCTTCGCCCCCTCAGATCGACGATCGATCAAATATCAGATCGGATAAGGAGGGAAGGGTGATTATCAGAGGAGTCACTAGAGATTGTAGTTGAGGTGGAATTGAGAATCGACTTAACGTCGGGATCGTTTCGCGTCTGGGGTTGAGTGCTCCGTTAACGAGGCACCGACTTTCCGCAAAAAGTCAACCTCGAAAGGTCGATATACCCTTCCTCCAGCACCGGAAGTCAGCTTCCAGACACGTATCGTGTCCGGCTTAGTTCGTGTCACTGTCACAGCGAACTATGTACTTACATCTTGTCGAAAGTCACTCCCCGAACTTATATTACAGTTAGGTTAGACTACATTAGAGAGAATTGTAACGCTTTAATCATGTAATAGACTATGTAGTGCCGCAATAGGATTTCCTTGCAATTTCAAAATACAATTGTCCGTGAGTTTCATAATGACGTTTCGCTAAAGATGTTCGGAATACGAAAACTGTAAGGTCGGAAAAGTGGAAACTTTGGCCTAGTTACTGATTATATTTTACGTTTCAAGTTATTCTATTATCTGGATATATCAATGATCATAACAATTGTTAACGAAGAACACCTGTTACATAATCAATTTTTGATAGCAACACAATTTACGTACAACCTGTGTACACGGTCAGGTGAATCAAATCCGTATAAAGAATAAAGAAATCATCGAAATAACAAGGTATATGTTATATTATAAGCCTAGATACAGTATATACCGATTGAAGTTTCAAAATTCATGTACTCTCATACATATACCAACATAAAAGTTGAATATTAATGAAAACTGTATAAACAGTGACCAAGCCTTATTCATCTACTTATTACATATTACATCCGCGATAACATCTTTAGCAAAAACAGAACAAATACCAATATCAATAAAAATCAATAAGTACCTAAGTCAAGAAGGTTAGGTTAAGGCTAGCTTATGCAAAGATCTTCAAGGACACAACTGAGAACTTTTCAGTGCGATAATCTCAACACAAAATACCATATACGATGGTGAATCTAAGAGAATGCCGGGAATTCACGTTCAAAGGAAGATGTTTGGTATTCCACAAATTCTCCATTAGTTTCGAGCCGGCCACTCCGGAAGATTCAGCATCTTCACGGAGAGTACTAAGATGCCGAGACAAGCGTTTGTCTTGTTGTCAAAGGACATCAAGGACATGAAGAACACTCGCGAGATTGTGATATACGAGATCGGCTGTTGGAATGCGGCAACCAGTTCGGTACTCTCCTCTGAACTAAATTGAATGACTTGACAGAATGCCTTCTTGTTCACACGTGATGTGCAACAACCGTCGGCTGATCATAATTAATTGCGTCTGTCCACCCTGTTCAGGCTATAAAAACGGAATTCAATAAAAAGGTTCAGTCTGTTCTATTTCTCATAAGGTTTAAAAAATGCTTGATACATCATAGACATATGACGACTAGGTTTCTGCTATTTTGCGTTATTCATTGACAAAATGTTCTAACAGAATATATTTAGCTTGTAGTTTATTTAATATTTGTTTAAATTATTTAATGTAAATAATTAATATTTCTGTACTATTTTTAGTAATAAACATACTGATTTTTTACGAAGATGAGTGAAATAAGAGGATAAACAATGCTTAAAAAGCAATACTTAAAGCGCAGTCTTTATAAAATTCTGAAATTTAAAGATACTTTACTTTCCTTAAGTCTGTGCATGTCAAACAATCTGTAATTATCCAGGATAGAGGACAATGTAAGTAAAAAATAAAACATTAAAGTAGTGATTAATGTGAATCCATCGGCATTCCGCAGGGGTAACCAATATCGGAAATGAACACGGAATACGATCTGGAAACTAGTTTTCCTCTGTAACAAGGAATTATACCTTGTCTGGGAAAGGACACTGTGGGTATTGAAACAATTTCCTCTGCGTTCGATCCATGGAAGGTGGAAACAAATTGATCATTATCCCGCGTCACCATTCGAACGCTACTCGGTAGTCAATATGAAGATTGATGTAGGGAGTATGATGCACGTACGTAGATGCAGGCATACGTGATAAATAGAGGAAGACGTACGAGAAGCCATTGATTGCACAGATTCGCGTGGATTCATTTTTAATCGATCAACAAAATAGAGTCTGCGATTGCATATCAATGCAATGCTACAATCTTCTTATCACTAATATCAATGATACCAGTGGGAATCGCTTTGAACACCTTCCGTAAATGTAAGTTTATTTCGCCAAAAATGACCTTTGCTGACCTGCAAAGACCTTAATCTTGCACCTCGTTGGGTTCGTCTCAATAAGCGCTATCAAAGAAGAGGTACTAAAATATAGCATTTCATTTAAAAAAACAAAGATGACCTTGACATCTTTATAGTGGCTCCACGTAGGAAGAAACGATTAACACGTTGAGTGCCACATCAGTCATCGGCGACTGAACTGAATTAATAATAAAACACCGTATTAAATAAAAATTAAATGGACTTTGAATAAATTTTAGATAACAACTTAAAACAATGTAAATTTGTTAGTTTTATATCATATTGTACACTGTCAGTCATCGGCGACTGACACTGAACTTTCCGTGTTTTATTATTAATGTACAATAACATTTTTTCAGAAAATTTTAATGGATTTTATTAGAACAGGGTAAACATAAAAATGGTTGTCCCTCGCAAATATCACAAAATGGTACAACTTGTTTGGTAAAACTTCTTGCTTTTTTTCTGCCACACTGTGCCGCCGATAAAACACAATAGCCCTGATATGTTTAAACACTTACATCGAGTAAATTTTAATATATTAGTAGTGCGCTTCGCATTGCTGTACCACGATACCAACGCGCGTGGCCTAACGGGGATTTCCTTATAACATCGCGTGGCACTCAACGTGTTAACGTCATATTACAGCCCTTGTGTTGTATGCATCTTTTGTTTCGAAAACTTTGCTGTTATTATCATATTTTCCGAGTTATTGTAGGTGGCAAAAGTTAGTGCCTCACCCTGTATACGCCTATGACACGTACGGTTGCGCTGCACTCCATTAACTAAACTCTAGCGATAACTGAGAGTAATAGAATAGTAATGTCTAACAATAAGTTATCTGTACCTTTAAACACAGACCATTTTTCGAACGTTTTTGTCTTGTCGATGTCTTAAATTTCACTAAAAATGACAATCAGAAACTGTAGTATTCAAATTACAGGCATCACTCCAACCATTTTATGGTTATTCTTGTTTTTTAATAGTTATATCTGTGTCTTCCTTATTGACTTAACACTTTCCAACTAAAACATCGTTCCCGTCTATCAATTGAACTCGTGCTATTTTTATATACCTATGGTAAGGCACACCATGCACAATGCCTTGAGTTCTAAAGTGCAGAATTAGAGGAACAAGAACAGTGCAAACGAATTTTCTCATCTCAAATAGTAAAAGCAGCTTCCGACAATTCCGTAGCAAGAAACCGAGTCAAACTGGAATTCGTATATCCAATTAATGAAAGCGGATTACAATTTGCAATCATCTTACTAAGGCAAGTTATAAGTCACTTTTGTCGTAATTTCCCATGCTTAAAAGATGCCCATTCATTAGATTTTTGACGCGATCGATAATTAATTACGGCATAGAAATTGATTTAATTCCTTCAATTGTAAAAATACCCGCTCTCCTTCGTTACACTTTAGAATTGACAAATATTTAAGAAAGAAATAATAATCAGCATTGCAGTGTTAAAAATAAGTTTAAGCGTTGACGTGATGTTTGTATTCGACCATAAAATTTCAATCGACACGCGAGAAAAAATAGAATAAAATGAAAAGTGTTATGAACGTGAAACACGTAATAAATCAAACGCATTGAAACGTTGTGACAAAGCAACGTGATTTTACATACGAAATACGTTAGTACCTGCACGGCAACAATAAATATTTACTTCGCAAAAATTACATCAATTTATCGCGATATCGTTCTCGACCCAAACGTAATGATCAACCAAAAAGCACCAACCGGTCCACGTCCTTTTAATTCGTTCACTCGAAAATTATGTCACCTTTTTTTAAAAGTCAAATTCGCCCCCGTAATGGTTTATAGCGCTCCGGTACATAACGTAATTACGAGGCGTGACGCTTTCATATACAATATATGAAATAACGGCCCGTATAACTTGCGCACCCTCTAGCCCGAGGATAGAAATATCACCCTAAATTCGTAGCTAAACTAAATTTCGGGAATTCCGTCAGTCTCTATCCATTTTCCTATATATAGTCTCCCCCCCCCCCTCCGGTCATCTGCCCGTCCTCTGTTAGTCTGATACGAACAAGGGTCGGCCTTAACGTCCTTAACCCATTTCCCAGCGACGTTATGTTAACGCAACATAATGATTTAGCTTCCTCCTTTTGTCCCCTCGTAGAGGCAGGTTGTTCCGCTCTTCTCTCACCCCACTGGTCGTTCCTTCAATCGGGCACCCAACCCGTTCGTTAAGCCGCGTCGGAATGCTAACGACGCTCTTCCTTTCCGCGATAAAACGTCTCCGCTCCACGTTGCCCTGTTAATTAGTATTTTTTTTCCCCGTCTCTCATTACGGCACACTCCTTCGCCACGATTAAGAGTTAGCGTAGATCCGATTATCGCGCCTTAAGAAAAGAATGACTCTAGGTATCTATTACAGGTATGGTTTCCTGTAACACAAGGCGATTATATAAAGTAGCGCGCTTAATGGTAAATATATTGTGAAACATTGAACATTCCGTGCGCAAACGTTGTTGCGGATTGTGATAAGCATTCGCATGGGATCGACTGTAAACAAGAATTTCTGTAAACGTAATGCTAACACAAGAATGGAAACGATCGCAAATAAAGCGACGATTACCTGGATAAAGTTTCAGTTGGCATCTCTGTAGTAAATTCTAACTTTGCTAATGCTACATTCGAATGATTCCCGTAATCAGCACTAGGGTTATTTGTGATACGCGATCTTGAGGATTTAAATCATAGCATTGTTAAATGCGAGTTTGTCCACGAAATAAGCGTCCCTTATCAGTGAGTAGTCCTTAGTGTCGATAACACTACTATAATTGCGCATATATAATACCTACACACGTGCGACTGATTGGGCTCTGACACCTGACGTCTGAAAAATTACGTTTTGCACGCGATATACTTTCCCGCTGTGCATAAAGTCCCGTCACGGGGTGAATGCTGTGAGGTTCGACAAATTATACATTCAGAATTGCATTTTCGTCGGTCTTACCCGGAGATAATTCGCCTTATGCGATTATTCCTACTTAGGGTCAGAGAATTGCGAACTGGCGATGGTCGGTCAATTTAGCATCGTGCACGCGATATTCTTACATGTACTTCAATAATTCATAGTTATCCTATGGTTCGCGTGCCGTCTGTTATTGTCAAAGTTATAATTGCTATAAGTGTATTCGTTGAGACTTTGCGACGAAGCACGATTGTGTTGAGGCTAAGGTTCCATGAAGTAGCCTACATGAAAATCGAAAAAATATGCTTTGTAGATCGTAAGGAAGACAGACACGAAAAATCGATTTTCGCACGGATCATTACCTTGCAGGAGCATGACTACATCTCAGTTCCACTAAGCTGACAAACTGCGTTGGTTAGCGAACCTGTACTGTTCTTGTATCGGAAGAACTCAATTTGACTAGGTTATTATTCATGTAGATTTTATGTGGCGCTTACCCGTTAATCGTTTAGCATATCTTTTTACTTTGACTCTCAATGAAAATTGCTGAAGACAATCACCCTATTCGAAGAAACTGAGACAAAAATAAACAGAAATTCACAAACATTCTTAAATACAATCAAACCAAAATTAAGATGGCAAGACTATGTAACAAACACCTGCACGCAAAACACGTTTGTGTGAAAGAAACATGTTAAGTTGTTATTTTGGGAAGAATAACTGTGGAACTATATCGTCTAGATAAGTTTACCTGGCGTTAGAGAGGAACGTATAATCGAATCCGGCAGGTATTGATTAATACTTACATAAAGTTCTATCTTTATCTTTGTATCAGTAATATTTTTCTAGTTTATTTATTAATTTCATATAACACGGTTGATAAGAATCACTCTACAATGTACGTTCAAAGGATCACATCGATCCTTATCGACAAGCATCGTAGGGGTGATCTGACTGGGCGGCCATTAGAGTACACAACTACGTCAAGAAGACGGCTGTCAGTGTTCGTCGTTTCCCTCCTACGGAGTGCAGAAGTGCCCACTCCATTCTTCTTCCGTTCCTCTCAAGGTGACATTGCATCGATATGCACGTATCGATAAATCACCCCCAGCGGATAGTTGAGACGACGATCGATGTTACCCCACCAGGAAAAATAAATTGCTCGGTATCGTGAGATCCAATATGCGAAGTCGGAGTTGAATCATCTTTGAGTGAATCTCTGGCGCAATTGAAAAATTCTTAAAATGACATATTTTTTGTCTATATCTTTCACTCACCTATTTTTAACCATTTTATATTAGTGAAGGAATTTGCAGCTAATTAGAGTACTGCGCCTATTATTTATTAACGCCAAAGTTCAGTATAAATGTTCACCATGTTCTTTGCTGTGGTCAAATTTCAACTCCCTGCTTCTTGCTGACTATCCCTTCTTTAACGTCTTCTATTCTCACTTCAATCTCCCTTTCCGCGCAGGTTGCGCACTTCCTTTCTCTTTCTATACTTGTCACTAATGTGCAAATACATTATCATCGCTTTTCGATTCCACAGCGCGTTATGGAAAGTAGTTATACGTTTACTTCTGGAAACCTAGATAAATACATCTTTCAACAGGGAAGGTGTAACAAGCAGTTACGAAATTAATTATACACATCAGGAAGGTAAGGCAAACGATACGTTGCGTCTGCCATGCCGTCAAATCATAGAAAAATAAATGAAACCAAAGTGGAAATTGATAGACATATATATATTCAGCAAAGAGTAGTCATACTATGAGTGAGATACAGAGTAGTTCGGAGTGCTTGACATTGCAATGGCTGCTTCACGCTTTTCAAATACGGTTGCGTTAAGATTTATGTAATAGTGGTAGAGATATGTAACGTCCAAAATATAACATGATCATCTCCCTCTTATTAAGTCCATTAATTGGAATACTACTTTTCAATTCTGGAATAACAATCTCCGTGTAAGCAGCTTTGCCAGGGAAAATGCAATGCTTTCTGCCAGTCTTTTTCCTTTTACCATTCCTCTCAGGTACACATCCTTTCTCCCGTTTCCCTGTCGCAACTTCACCTTTCCCAACTCTACTTACATGTTCATGAGCACTTTAGGAATGTTTCGGAGCTTGATACCTTGCGGATTTGGGCGGCCGACAAAAAGGCCTCCGTGCCATACTTTTTCGCCCGTTATCGCGTTACTTACAAATTCAGGAAGAAATGGCATAAAGCGCACCGCATTATACGAAGAAGCCGAGCGTAGCGAAAAGTCTCGTTGGCGCGGCTATAATTTCATGCTACGCTGCCGGATTTTTGTCCCTGCGTTCTTCTACCTCCCGCCACTACAATTTTCCTCTTACACAACCCTGGGTAGCGACACCAAACTCGTCCAGCTGATCGTAACGCGTGATCGGTCTATTATTTCTGATAGCAAGCAGCCCGGCTAAATTCTCAAATTAATCATGAAGTGACCGTATCGATTTTCAATCTCGTTCTACCGGACATCCGGTTAATTCAAGCTGTTCAAATTCCACTTACTACGTGGAAATTTCGGAATTTGTTATTTTGTGCCGTGTGTAGCACCATACTTTGTACGGACCATTGAACTGTTTCACAATTAAGGTAACTTCCGGCAGTAGGAAACCAAGTCACACAGATATTGTAAGTTCATTCGAGTGTATCTTATTGACTTAACCCGCCAGCTGTTTTACACTATCAAATACACATTTCTTTTAGAGATTTGATTAGTTTACGTCATGGCATAATTTACATTTACGTGCACATAGGGTCTGTAGTGACACAGAACCTAGATCTATTCGTAATATCGGCAACGTACCGTCTCACCTTCATTATACGGATCGCATAGAACGGCTACTACCCCAGCTAATGCTATAGTCGTAACTAAAATTACATTTTGCCGCATTTGCATAAGCGCTAAAGTTAGCTTACTTAAGTTTTAATAAGAACACGGCAGACGTTTTCAAACTCCAAACATCGCGCATCACTGAACTATAAACACGAATGAAATAAAATAGCGTTACAGGTGACACTTTGGTTTCGTAACGCAATTAATAAATGGACGGAAAACAGTAGTATGAAATCAGAGACCTCAGGATGCATTTGTACGCAGGCAAAGTTGAGCAACATACACTTAATTTGCCGAAAGCCACGTATTGCAGATCATAAAAGGAATACTACTAAGTATGTATTTTGCGAATATATGCAAGCATGATCAGGTCGCGGTTGATTCCATGTGAAGCTTAAGCCTTGTCGCTTACACATTGCCGTGGGGAATCAACCGGACGCATACGAACCGGTTTGACCCTTTGCTTTTATGGCTGAATCGTTAACCCGTTAGGTGAGCTATACGGGCATACACAAATAGTGAAGAGCGTTCAAATTATTCTACACTATACTTTCAAACCGTCATTAGTCAATGCATCGAATCATCTTAACTATCACTTTTACCAGATCTAATGAAACATTTGCAAGAGAAATTTAGCAAATAGCGATACTTCTTAAACGATCACCCTTGTCCAAAATCCTTCATTACTTATATTATATGTTAGATTACCTAATGATTTATGACATTCAATTTAGCATGTCACGTTCCGCAAACACGTCACCTGAAACTGCTAATTACTGGCGAAAGGTTTGGGGCATAAACTGACACGAGTTAAAGAATACACAACCCCTTATGTAAATCGGCCATAATCAAATGTAATCTCTCTTCTGCAACCCTAAGTTCCCAAAAATAAAGGCCGCTTCAGGTCGGACTATGAGCGGTTCAACTCACGTATACATAGGCTATTATAAGTTGAACGCAACTTGACCGCGTTGGGTAAAGGGGGTGGAAAAGATGGGAAATGAGAGAAAGGGGGCAAACTTCACAGATAGATGGACAGAACGACAGAGTGAGAATACGAGGAGGAATTCAAAACACTCTGGCGCTTATAGAAGCGCCTTGAAAAATTGATTTCTTTCTCAAAAGGGCTTAACGACTACAACAGATGTGGAGAGCGACGCCCGTGAATAATAAAACTGTGTTTTCTCGGCCCGAGGTACACTTTTCCACCACGAAGTGGAACATGCAGAGAGACAGTTGGTTTGCTTCGTTTGGGCAGGGTTAATTATCGGCACCCCGTTTTCCACCCGTGATTCGTTCTTTTGGCCACATTGCATTTTGTGGCGCAAAAAAGCAGGGGAGTATGAGAGTCGCAGGGACAACGCAATAGTCTCTTCCAAATTGGAATCGATTCAAGCGTGTAAGGCCACCATCCTCAGAATGATTGAAAGGGACTTAGGAAGAAAGGAACGCGTTGGGAAAAGAGAAGAAAATTGGACGCAGGGTAAATAGAGGAGAATAAGTAAAGACAAGGACAAAGAGGCAGGAAGGAGGGAAAAAGAAAGAAAGAAGTATGGGTATAAAAATTCGGATTTATGCACCGAAGTGAGATCATTTTTCTCAAGGTTTACACCCCAAGCTAGAGACTTTACTCTCCATCGGAAGAGCGCCGATCAGATGCAGATCTTCTCACTGTTTTTCACGATCAACTCCAACAGTCTTCCAGTACGCTCGATCTGATCAGACATCTTCAGAGGAAATGGGAAAAAAGCTTCCACTGTCAAGTCACTTTTTCCAATTCCAAGAAGACCGTTCCGCTCCATTTCAATAATCCAATACATCAATCGTCGAATACATTATCGACGTCTATGACAAATACAGAAACATTAGAAACGAGGTCTGTAGTTTAGATGACTTTTGACATTTTCCGGGGAGTTCCACTTAGCGTAACGTTATCAATGACTGAAATGACCGTGGTCCCTTGTTCTTTGACTACGAAAAGTACTTAGAGTAATGATATAGTCTAGGGGGAAATTGAGAAATTGTGTCGGAATGAATAAGTGTTACATATCACAGGATAACATTACCTAACGTTATAATTCCTCGTCTAGTGATTAGTACAACAATAGGGTGCAGTAATAACATTATGACACATAAAAAATATTTATTCCTATCACGTATAGTAGTAAGTTACACTGGATGACGTCATCGGAAACATGTTACTACGTATCACAAATTACGTTTTACGAGAGCGCGTCACATCTATTCTTTCACCATTCCGAGTGAATGATTCCCCCGAGATGGAATGCGTCAGTAGGTCAGAAGACGGCCTTCGTTCAACGGAGCTCTCACGAGCTTCCGTTAAGGATGTTTCTACACTTACAGAGGATCGTAAACTACCGTACATTGTTCCCGACTACGTTGCTTCCTCTCACCGCGCCAAGGCGGCCCGGTACGAAGGTGGCCTTTTGCACACCTGCAAACGAATGGTCGACCCAGACAGCAAAATATCGTCTTTACTTCGCAGCCGTTGACCTGATTCAATTGACGGCGGTACCATATGTGCGGCGGATCTCATTCGATATTACAGTATGTAAGTATCCGGCTCCTCAAGGCGTCGGCTTTTACGGCGTCAAGGCCGTCAAATGTAAACATTCCTCGGTCGTCCTTATCAGGTTGCATATTATGGCTTTAAACATTAAGCTTGTTGTTCAACTTAAAATAAACTGCTTTTTCTTTCGCCATGCATCAAATATTCGCACCTCTGTTAGGTTCGGTTTACCCAATATTTCATACTAACTACCTCTCTCCAGCTATTCGCAGTATGGCCATGGGTAAAAAATTTGCCTGAACTGTATTGTATTGCCCGTACTGCTTGCGGAGCTGGCATAAACGTTGTACCCTGCACATATACAAATTCCAGTCGATCCGTTAAAGATTAAAACAATGCGCCGCGTTTAGGCGGTCGACGCAAAACGCGACATTCTCCGACACGCCCGTTTTGTACGACTTGCTTTACGATCGATTTACAGAGGGATTTACAGTGGGTCGGTATGCCGCAATCGTGGCACATCGGTGCGACGGGGCACGAGACGTGAAAATGACAAAGAAAGGGCGGTAAGGCGCGGAAGGTTCCAGCTTGGCAAGGGACAACATGAGGAAGAGGCGAAGGAAAAGGGTGGAACGAGGCCGAATATAAGAGGCTAGGATAGGACAGGAGCGCACGCGAATCTTTCTCGTCGTGCATTTCCTTTCTGCCGCTCTCGGATAAACTCGGCTTTTCTTCCCTCCTTCCGGCCATTTCTCGAGCCTTCGGGCGACGACAGAGTTTACCGTGAATGTAGATACCGCAATGAGGCGCATAAGAACTTTCACAGAGTGTAACGATCGAACGAGGGGTCTTTTTTCTTATTGAAACGCAACCCAGAGTGTAGAGGTCATGCGCGATATGTTCACGATGACCATAGCAAATGAAGGAATTGTTGTTGTACACATAATAATTGCCGTTTAGCCATGATTAGTGGGTTTAATTTATTTTGAGGATAGGTGCGTGCGTGCGCGTGTATTGCTAACGCTCCATTATTGATATAGCTTTGCTTAAAATATACTGTGGCATTGTCAAACAAACTGTGAGATGCTGCGGTCGTCAATCTACGATTATTATAAAGGTAAACAGAGTGTACATAAATACGTGTATAGTAGATTACTTTAAAAGTCTGTATTTCAATTAGTCTAATACCTATCAAGCACAGTTCTGCGGGAAGGTATTTTCTCACATATATTCCTAATTAGTTAATTTGCATAGGAATTTGAGAGAAGAAAATGTATTAGAGGAAATACTATATTAAAAAAATATTAAAATTCCTGTATCCGTGAATTTGATAATACTTTGCCGAATAGTAGTTGCAATATGAGAAAAATTACATTTTCAAGCTACAGTTTTTGCATGTAAAGGTAGAACTAAACCTGAAGGCTTTTATATACAATACCATCGGTTCTATTCTTCTGGATTTGCGAGCCGAACACCTCACCTCACACTAAAGTTCACGCATGAAAATTTATCGACTTTCCGTGTCGCGAAAGTACGAAGACAACGATGATAAACTATATATGTATATTGTACAACCGAGGACGATAAAGTTTAAATCTTTTTACCCGATATATACTGGACAAATCTTAAGCAAATCTGTAAAACGAACTGAACTGAGACTTAAACATTTGTTCCCTATGGTAAAATATTCATAAAATAATGAAAGAAAGTGCCCGCAAAATGAATATTCGTGCGGTTAAGATGTTTTGTGCAAAAGGTTATAACATTTAAAAGTATGTACTTTACCAACAAATATGTGTTTGTCTGAAGCTTCGCAACATTTTTCATCCTTCCAAAACGTAATGTATTCCCTCCCCTATCCTTCGCCTGCCGGGATACACATAAGTCTGACTAAACTCTGTGTGTGTGTCTCGGGCGACGTTAACTTCCAATTACGGCTGCAACCTTACCTTTCATAGAATTTTATCGTATTTCCAATCCAAGAAAAAATCCCGATGAAATGTTTACTACTTGCTAATTGTAACTACAATTTTCTTAAATATTCCGTAAAAGACGAAAGAAAAAGAATACTGTCTATTCTTTCCCACACAAGGATATACTTATATAGATAAATATCTTGTTGTTGCCGACAAAGGTAACCATATCGTGTTTCGGAAGAAACTATTTGATGTATATAGTACGTACGCACACATATGTATACAGCGTAACCTAATTTGAAGGAAATAAAAATCCTTTGAAGATTGTCTGTCGATTAAGTAGATCGCGTAAAGCGCTTAGGTGAAAAAAAAGTTGTTCGAAAACGTAAATCAGTACGCGATCGGGCTCATAGAGCGGATTGACGCGACTTGCCTGACTTTATTCTCCCCCAACGTGCATGGCACGAAGGCTTTTACCGAAGCAAAGGAAAGGCTGCCGGTATGCGCGCACGCTCTCTCTCGCACTCTCGCTTCCTTTTACGACAACGCGAAGTAAGAACGCCACTTTCGGGTCATTGACCTCTTTTAAACTGCGAAGAGGAAGCGTCGCGGGCTGGAAAGAGTACGTGTACTCGTGCGGCAATGTCCGATAGAAAGAGAGAGGGATGGAAAGCAAAAGAAGGAGGAAGAAAGGGAGGCGGATGGAGAGAGGGAGAGGGAGAGAGGGGGAGGGAGCGAGAGAGAGCGAGAGAGAGCGAGAGAGAGAGAGAGAGAGAGAGAGAGAGAGAGAGAGAGAGAGAGAGAGAGAGAGCAGTTGAGGGTGCCGAAAAAAGGGAGAGAAAGGAGATGAGAAGGGAATAAGAGCAAAGTAGAATGCGAATGAGAAGACGACGGAAAGAGAAAGAGGGAGAGCGAAAGATGAGCGCCGCGTGGCATGTCAAGTATCTGTGCCACTGAAGTGCAAGTTACGAGAATCCATTAAAGGCACTAGTGAATCTTTCTCGGCATTCTTCCACGTATACGCACACATTCAGTGGATAAGCACGTTTTGACTGCTTTCATCGTTCCTCACCGTTTCTGCTAATTAAAAGTCTGACACGTTTCTGATTGGACCGCCAGCCTAAATTCTCTCGGGCTCAAGTTCGCATTTTCCTTTTATACACGTTAGCGTCAGTGGAATATTTGTTGACAACACCGCAAACTGAGGAATGGACAGGTCCGTCTATTTCTAATTTTAAACATTTAAGAAGTAAAAACGCCTTCCATGGGTCTCAAATAAATTGGCCAATATCCCTGAGTTTAATAAAAAAAAAATTAAACTGCGAAAGTCTACAGCAAACGTATTTGCCGAAGACGCAATCGAGCACAAATATTTGCACAAATCATCGATCTTCTACGTTCGAAGAAGTATTGGCCGAAAATGTAACGATATAATTATTAGAAGTCTAAATTGCGAACACCACACTTCCGTATACATAAACGTCTCAATACGTTGTATTAACTTAGCTTCATAATTACAATAGTTTGTGCATCAAACATAAACGTGCAATATTACCTCAAAAGTTTGCTTTCATTCGAACAGATTAAAAACCGTTTGAAAGCTGGGACTTGCAAATCACTCGATAACTAGATGTTCCGTGCTCAAACAGTACAATGGTATTCCTTTAAACGCACAATACAAGTGTAGCTGGCGGCATGTGGAATGCGTGTCCTTTCAAGGTGTATGAATCAGACGGACGGCCAAGGTTGTTTCTCACGCGCGCCACAATTCGATTCTGTTGCGGTGACTGGGTAGGAAACGGGAGGGCAAGAAAGGGAAACGAAAGTACCCATTTGAGAGGTTAAAGGCCACCAATCCGACACTTACGTTCGCGTTTTCGATGTACGTTAAGACGCGGGAAACGTACAGCGGCTGGATCGTACGTGCCGATACGATTTTTCGATCCCTTGAAAAGAAGACGGAGGAAATTCGAAAAGAAGGAGTGGGATAAGGAAACGAAGAAGCTGATTTACGTTACACCATAAATTGCCATCGCGGACACACCATTTCACCGGCTACCATCACTTCCCAGCGGATAACCCCATTCGATCATGGGCGTAAAAAACCTAAAGAGCACTCAATAGAAAAACAATATTATGTTGGGGTATGTACAATACTTCTACTGCATTGGTCTAGGTATTTCTGTAAAAATTGTGACATTTGGGAAAATAATCGCTGATCAATACTTTTGATTTGCCTTCCATAAATCATGGAAGTAACTTAAATATCTAGTGAAAAAATGAGTAGGTGTAATATTAATTAACCCTCCGAGTACTGCACATCGAGTACCATGCCGGAGTCCGTTCTGACTCGTCACACCGACATTCACTAATACATTCTTAAGTCGCTCGAGTTCCTCACCGATATGTGACTCAACGAACGCTTGCTCGAGCGCGAAGTCTCACGGACACCCTACTACTGGGTAATCTACATTGAGTAATAAGCCTATGTACAAAGAATATAATTTTATTATTTTTGATTTTTTACAATTTATTTTTATCTTCATTCGTGCAAACGTTCACGTAATTGTACGAGTTTGTGGAGAATGGTTACCACACACATATCTTGTACATTTGTGACAGGTTGTTGAGTAACGGTTGTTACTCCCACGACAAAATGAATATCGCGTACGTTTTTACCCTTGTACAGTGGAATTTTTTAGAATTATTCTTCCCGTTGACCCTATAGCCCAAAGGTGCGCACTGTTCACAGATCTGTGGGGAACTAAATTTCTTTTTCGTATTACACCGCATGTTTGAGAATGTGGTGGGGCAGCGTTAAGCCGGATGTCGTCGCCGCGCGAAAGCGATAACTCACACTCTCATGTCGTTCGGCGATGGCCGTCAGCCATGAGAGTGTATGCGTTACCGCCCTCGCATTGCGAGTCAAAATTGACTCCGGCACGGTAACCGAAGGGTTAAATTCTCTCGCTGTTAACCCTTTGCATCCAGACGACTCTGCTAATGCGTTCCGGGGAGACTGCACGCGATTAGCGCTGGCGCCTGCTCTGGACGGAATACTTTTTCGCTTGCATGAGCTCTCTTAATTAATTGTTCAAGGCGCAACTAGCAAGTTATTATATTTTTTTTGCATCAAATTAATTAATCAAAAAACGTTATTTTTAAGCATAAATTATCTATTAGAAACAGTAAAATTTACACCACTTCGATAAAAATCGAGTACATTTTATAGAACTTATCCATAATATGTATTTTTAAACATTGTTTATTTACAAAAATAAAAAAGTAAAAACAAAACAATGGACTCGCGGACGCTTTTGCTTAACAAATAGATAGACGTTGGGAGGTTCTTCGACGGAGTGTTCTTGGATTGGTGGAATGGATTGTATCTGACCATACAAAGCCATACAAAGAATAACACGCACGTACGCCTGAAATTCCGTGAGCATGTAAATTGCACATAATTTGCACCTATCGCGCTCAGTTTTCCTTATTTCTATTTCATCGACGTTCTACGCACGACTTGCAGCTGCATGTCATTTGCATAAAAAGGTCTGTCATACTTCCAGAACAAAACTTATAGTGTATATACATACATACATATGTACAGATGAACATACTTTGGAGACTTGGCATTGATCTTCGTACGATATGCATACCGCTGATAACACAAATGCTATAAAGTTTGCTCAATTAACATAACATATCACATTTTTATTTACACTTTTGCGTGCACGTTGCGCCATATACTTTAAATACATTTACATTAAACAATATGGGAATGTGAGGACTTTGTAACAATGCACCATTTTTTTAATTTTCTACTTTGCAATTATCTAAACATTTAACTTTACTCACCGTCTTGCGGACCGAATTTAATATGAGTATGTCTTATTTGACATAAATTGATACATTGATACTTCAACATTTTCTCAGTTATGAATCTTTGGGCAATATTTGTATAGGTACCCCAATAGCGTCTACGGAGGTCGGTGATATTATTGCAACAGTACCTGTATTTACACTCAAAGAAAGTTCAATAACAGTATTGACTAACTGGAATACTTTTTCACAACCAAAAAATTAAACTGTATGCCGACAGAAAGTTAGAAGACGGCACTATAATCCCAAATAATGGGTGTGAGTTGAGTTACAATAGTCTTGCTTACAAGTACTTCGTCAAACAAGGTTAGCAAACCAAAGTAGTCAGTGCCTCTATAAAACAAAGGATAATTTACTAGACTTTTTTATTTACTTAACTAAAAAAACGTAAAATCCGAATTTCTATCGTCCATCATCTTTTATTGTTTCAGCTTACCAAGCGACCATACTGAGATGTAATCTTATAAACCCGGTTCCAAAATGCATAATCACAATTCAAATTAACAAACCGATGCACCTCTCTATATTACGTAAAATAGTATAGTACCAAAATTGCAAAGAGTAAAATTTAATAAGCCGCGGTCTATAGATTTCAAGATAAGAATGACAGACACTTGATTTTGCGATTAATATCACGCAACCTTTTTTAAGCATGTAACTTCTCCGAGAAGACGGATCCTCTTTCCTCGACACTTTCATCCTTGGATCATTACGATGCAAAATAATCGATTCCTGTTTCGACACCTTGGCAACCACGGCTCGCGCTGCCTCTTTAATTACTCAGCGCCGTTAAGTAGTACGATTTATCAACACGACGATTTATCATTAAGCGTCAATGGGTGACTCTCCTCCGCGTGACGACGAAGGCGGATTAATGTCGCTGGAAGTTTCGTCGAGACAATGCGTTAGCAACCAGAAATAGAAGGACGCAGAAGAGAGACCTCACGGTTTAATCGAGAGAGGCAACGAGAAACGTGAACTCTTCAGCGTCGAAAACGGGCCGATCGATAGCTTCGAGTAATTCGACTATACCCAAGGCCTCGGATTAATTATCGCGCTCGCGTGCTTCAGACCCAAGCTAGAGAGAGAGAGAGAGAGAGAGAGAGAGAAGTTGCGATTAGTTACGGCTGTTTCGAGTGTTATCACGCAACGACATTATGTAACGTCATCTTCCAGAAGGCGGGTCTCCATTCAGCAGAAGCAAAACACCGTCTCAATTTTTACTCTTTACGTCTATATGGTCTACGGGTGGAAGGTCTATTGCGAGATGAGTAAATTCTTTAGCCGTCGGCGAGCGCGGAACCAGCTTAAAACCGATTTATGCTATCTATCCAGACGCGGAACGATCCCACTCAGACGTATTTCCGATACTGTAGCGTCTGATATTATGCTTACAGTTCAATAATGTTTACCTACTCGTCTCTAAAAGGATATACTTGCAGATTGTTGTTATTAGTTTCTGATAATTACTGCGTTGTCTAAATTGCATGATATTCGGTGTGATCAATATTCATCTCATCGTTATTATGCAATATTGTACTGATCGTAAATAAAATATAACGTAATTGCTACAGATTTATTATTGGAGTAGTATTCACCATTCGATAGCCAACTACAAATTTGAAAAATGTGTCTTCTTTTTCTGTATGGTGTGAGTGCAAGCTGAATACATCGATTATTAATGCGCCAACAGCTTTGGATTCGATGACAGAAGACACATCGTTATAGTTCAATGAATAAGCCGTGAGTTTTAAACGTATGACGTCATGATGCACTACTCACGCCGAACAACTTGTTCCACGTTATCTGCGTCACAATTGTGTTATCAGTTACAACAATGCTTCTTGTAAAGAAAACATTCTGAAACCGTTCTATTCCTACACTGATAGCATAAATTATTTTTAAATCGGGTCTATACGTGTGACCATGGACATAACAGAGTTGAATAATTCAGCACTACTTTTCTACAGGCCGCACAAAATTATGAGACTATTGTAGGACTATCTGTACAGTAAATATAGTGTAATATTGTATGCGAAAAGTAAAACGAAATTTCTAAAGTTTACTTTACGGTGAAATACATCAACGACATTCTTGCAACATTTTTTCATATAGGTACGATGAAACCATCTGTAATGTGTTTTTCAGGGTAATATACAAGTTTCTTCCAACTTTATCTTCACAATAAAGTGCCGTAACATAGTCTTTAGATTTTTTATGCGCACGTGCAAAATGAGATTAAAGAGATTTTAAACGTTGACCTTTCATGAAGAAAGATTTTTTTTACTATTTTGAAATCATTTTGAAATGTTTATGTATAAAATCAGTTCCTTCTCAGTTGTATTATTCACACTTTACGTGCATTGTTATTACAATACCTATTACAGCACAACATGCAGTACACCACTTGTATTATCCGATAGGCAAGCCAATTCGTTATATTACCGAGAAACCAAAAGCATCTACTTGAGTGCTATAATTTATTAGATACAACATGTTACAATAAAACATGCATATATGCCGCAATAAGATATGCATCGTGTTGTACACGCTCTTTGAATTATACTTTAGAAAAGTGTAAGTTACACCACTCACGCGTCATGGATCCTTCATTAAAGCGAGATAGTCCAACTTTCCGTCGTAAACGTTTCCATGCTCGATTATTTCATTAATTTTTCACGCCCAGTCTGCGATGGGTGAGACTTCTGCAAACGGCAGAATTCGTTGAATACTTCGCGTTAATGAATGCGCCAACCCAACGCCAACCTCCGATCTTCGCAGCTTTAATGCCAGCCGGATTACCAAGCCGATTCGGTCGAGATTCATTGTCCCAGAGAGCACAAAGACCGCGTAATGCATTTTCCATTGTTCTCCGGTAATCGCGTACACTGCGCGAGTATTGTTTTTCATCTGTTATCTTTTATTTTCCAACAAAATCAATCCGCGGACTCTTGGGGGGTTAAAGAGGCATCACATGCGACGACGGCTTACAAACGAAACTATTGTACGTGTGATCGTCTGCTAATACACGACATTCTGAAGCTTAAGGTTTATCCCCACCAAGAGATAACAAAGTTCTATAAGAAATGCCCGACTTTAACCCGAATGTCGAGGAAACTTAATATCAGAATGATTGATGTAGTTGAATCCTTTCTTATACGATTAACTAACCAATTACACGTTATTTTATGGCGCAGCCATGTATTTATTTTCTTTAGTATCACATACATATTGCGTTTAATCCTATATCCTTAAATATATATAACATAAAGTACGATAATTATTAGTTGATCTTCTAATTACTATTTATAAGCATAAGATGTTTGCATCATATTCCATAAGTCTATGCATTCTGAACATTTTACGTTAGTAGTTCGCTACCTCATAGTAACGTGACTTAACCAAACTACCGGCAGAAAACGTGACATATCGTGACCATAAATGATCTCAATATTAAAAACAGTGGTGATTAGTCACATCTGGGCGTCCGTCCATATTAGCGAAAATGAACAATCTTTCATGACTCATAAGAAATAGGTAAAAATTATACAATAAAAAAGTTCGGCCAAACTCGGCCAAAAGCTTTTTTTAGCATTCAAAATGGAACAAACTACTTCACTATTACAATACTTGCAAGACTAATAAGATATTTAAGAAAACTAGTTTTTTATATCGTAATGTTACTTTTATACAAATTGCCATGTTTTGTTAATAACCATGCAGTTGGAATTGTCAAAGAAGAAGAAAAGTTTGGAAAAGCATCCACCTTTGCACGTGAATATTTTTTATTCTTGCATCCTCTTTCACCACTCATAATTAAAGGGTCTAGCCGTGTTACAATGCAAAAAGTGCCCCTAAACCAAATGAGACGTGTCATACGCCATTCGATAGCTTATGGAAAAAGAAACATTTTTGGAGATTGGAAATCCGAAATCTCAACTGAGGGGGTAGTTATAGACAAAAATCAAAAATATGTTTCTTGCCCAATCATTTTTACTCCAGTGGATAAAAAAATTTGAAAAAATTCACGAACGTATCGGCTAACGGTGTACACGTTACAGAATTTTTTCAGATTTTTTGGTTGAAAAACTGAGCTGTAAAAAATTAATAAAAAATTTTTTTTTTGAAAAATGGCAATTTTTCATCGAAGAAGTAAAGTCTCCACTTTTATATTTTTTGTATAGGTACCTATTGTGAATACTAACATACTGAATTTTTTTCAGATTTTTTGTAAACCTGCGCCGTTATAAAAAAAATTAATAACCGATTGTCCGGTTGCTTTTTGCGTGCCCCACCTATTTGTACAGTAGATCTTTGCATTTTTCCCAATCCACAAGTGTATTATGCAATGTGTAACGCTGCTCGAAGTCTAGAATTGGCGCAGGAGTTGATAAAGCCTTAAAATAGCAAATCATGGAAATTGCGACCAGTACGTTATATTCCAAAGTGTAAACCGAAATTCCAATGGCACCGGTGTGTACATTTTTACGCAAGTTCGAATCCTTATAGGGTTATCTGTTTTTCACACATATTACTTTTTATTCAGAATTTAAAAATACATTGTTCTAATTAATGCTTACCCTCATACGTCGTAAAATCGCTTGTTTTTTACAAAACACGTTCGGTAAACGGCTACATTCAGATGTAGGGATGATTGACGAAATAGTTGACAAAATAATGTCGAATCAAACAATTGAAAATTCATTATCATTAGAGTTCGATCTTCAGCGATGGAATATTCGAAAAGTTCCATTTAGACCAATTTCAGCCACAGAGTTACCCGATTTTCCTGATATGACGGAGAGGGATCTAAAAATTCTTTTCACTGGATCGTATCAATTATCGCAGGCAGTTTCTTATTTAGCAGAAATGATGGAGCTGAAAACAATATTAACTTCCGTTACTTAAAAGATCAGGAAAACATTATTAAATTCGAAGTGAAGTCAAGACATATTAATAATAAAGTATACAGATGTTACATAGAATACGTGCCACATTCAATAGGTTGTTCTGGAATTCGCCGATATTGTTGTCAATGTGCGAATGGCAATCGTACCGTCGGATGCTGTTCGCATACAGCAGCAATAATTTATTATTTGTCACATGCAAGGTATCTGTCACCGATTGTACGACCAGCCGAAATATTAAGTAGGATATTTAACAGCGACAACATAGTACCAGTTATTAATGAGGACAGTGATGAAGATTAAAAGTTTTGCATTTACTTTATCTTTTTATGCCGCCAACGATCGAAAAGATAAGTATTATCAGAACAAAAACTGTATATACGCTCAACACTAGAATATATAAATAACTATATAATTCACAGGACACTGGAGGATACAACAAAATTCTGCACTGAGGATGTCATGTCGCTTTATATATACGTGATTATTACTCTTTAAAGATAAGTATCTATGCTAAATATAAATGGTGAATACCCGTATCTATGTTCCAAATACTTTTTCTATCAAATAATCTTTTTAAAACAATGTACTTTAAATTACAGAGTCAATTTATTTCTTCCCTGAAGAGGATAAACTGCGTTATCAAAACGTACGGATTATATTAGGCACAGTATTCATATCTACATTGACATGAGATCAAAAATATCGCAGTTACTCTAACCTTTTCAATCAATAAACACGGATGTTATCACTAATTATAATTAAGAATTGTTAACCCTTGCTAAAAATTAAAAGATAATGAAAAGAAACAATAGCACACAAGTGCTTGAAAATAGTATGTTGCATAACTAAAAAAACCATGTGATTTTACGACGTATGAGGGTAAGCATTAATTAGAACAATGTATTTTTAAATTCTGAATAAAAAGTAATATGTGTGAAAAACAGATAACCCTATAAGGATTCGAACTTGCGTAAAAATGTACACACCGGTGCCATTGGAATTTCGGTTTACACTTTGGAATATAACGTACTGGTCGCAATTTCCATGATTTGCTATTTTAAGGCTTTATCAACTCCTGCGCCAATTCTAGACTTCGAGCAGCGTTACACATTGCATAATACACTTGTGGATTGGGAAAAATGCAAAGATCTACTGTACAAATAGGTGGGGCACGCAAAAAGCAACCGGACAATCGGTTATTAATTTTTTTTATAACGGCGCAGGTTTACAAAAAATCTGAAAAAAATTCAGTATGTTAGTATTCACAATAGGTACCTATACAAAAAATATAAAAGTGGAGACTTTACTTCTTCGATGAAAAATTGCCATTTTTCAAAAAAAAAATTTTTTATTAATTTTTTACAGCTCAGTTTTTCAACTAAAAAATCTGAAAAAATTCTGTAACGTGTACACCGTTAGCCGATACGTTCGTGAATTTTTTCAAATTTTTTTATCCACTGGAGTAAAAATGATTGGGCAAGAAACATATTTTTGATTTTTGTCTATAACTACCCCCTCAGTTGAGATTTCGGATTTCCAATCTCCAAAAATGTTTCTTTTTCCATAAGCTATCGAATGGCGTATGACACGTCTCATTTGGTTTAGGGGCACTTTTTGCATTGTAACACGGCTAGACCCTTAGGCGCGAGTTCGGAGACATCACAGCTGACAGTCGGGCATGTTACATCTGTAGACGTGTCATGAGTTACCTTCTACTTAGTTACAAATAACCCATACCACAATTATTGGAGCCGCTCAACGCAATGTTTATACCCAAAATTACCTCAACGTGTACTCTGGATATTATTACACAATTATTGCTATTGTGATATAAATATTGAATTTTAGCTTTCCCTCTTATTACTCATATTTTAGAAATTATATCCTTCCGCAAATTCAATGATTATCGTTATTCGATTTCAACCAGTTTGTTTTAGTTATTACATCTTAGCTTATGTTCAAATTCGTAATACAAATTTAAGACACAAAAGACATAAAAAGTTTATCGAGACCAGCTTTTATTAATATCGATAATAACTGACAATAGTTTCAACGGCTGCCGACTCAGCCAACAATAACACACACCAATAACATTAACTGGATGATATACATGAATAACGACAGACGTTTAGTCCATTGATTCTGCATTTTTTGATTGATGTGGCGAAGGCTAAGAAATATTGACTATAGTGTGCAAAAAATCGAATATAACTAAATATCATTTTGGCTAAAATACCTGGCAAAAGAAACAATTGTCCATTAAAATCTCTATTGATAGAAATTGTTCTCGTTGAAACTTGTGTCATTGATTGAAAGAATTCGATTGTATTAAAAGGCGTATCATGATATTAACTTCATAATAAATTAAACAAATATTTTACTATTCTGCTTTATCTCTTTTTCTCGACTAGTCAGTTCCATTACTACTTCTAGCACAGAAATGCAAACGGAAATCAGGAATGATTTAAAACCGTCTTGTGTTACTGTAAAACATCTTGTCATCCAGCAGTTGGGAACAGGTTTTGCATTTTCAAATCTATCTTCGAAAAAATAAACGGTATCGTAAAGACATCTCTAGAAAATATCGACAATGAGATACTCAGGCATCACATTCTGCTTCTTTGTACGATGAATATGACCCGTTACTCCCCAACATATCACAACTTCATATTTATAATAAAATTACGTAAGACTGCAAAAACACATCCCAATAGAAGATAGAGTATTTAAAATTCGTCAATCGAAATGGGATTTAATACAAAGTTTGCCGTAAATTAAATTAGAGTAAAAGCAACATAATCTCTGGAGCGGCCTAGGATTTCAAAGAAAATAGTAACTTATGTACGAATCACATAGATTCCAACAAATTATTTAGTAAATTATATAAAATTTTAATTAAAAAATGTAAAAAATATGAAAGTAATGATTGAAATTTGTAGAATTTATTAGGTGCAACAGTAACATGTTGAATGTAATGAGTAGAACTTTTGTGAACAGTACTTTAAAGTAATGTATGGGATATCATAGGCGATCTTCAACCAGATCTAGTAGACGTAAATGAAGAGCTATTGATAAGTCAACGGTAATATATAAATAAATGATTCGGCTCAACTGCAGAGAATATAGACAAAGTTTAGTTCAATTGGCATAACGGTCGTATAGAACAAATTCTATAACACTCTATCTATATTTGCCGGCCAACTGTGCTTATCGAAACAAAGTATAAGCGGCACCGTTGAACTCCTAGCATATCAAGACATAAGTTGTTTAAATATTACTCGCTGCCTAAGAATAACAAAGCACAGTTAGGCGGCCTTGACGTTTGCAACACAGTCTCTACACATTGAAAATAGACAACGTATGCCTCTATCTACGCTGACCTCGAGCCCAAGCATGTCAGGGGTTGGTCTACTTGACAGTTAATCCATTTCATTGACCACTGCAGGCTCAACCTGCACCAGGTCAAAGTAAGAACCGCTAATGCCACACATTAGTCCCCAAACAAAATCTGGTGAGGGCGTCCCCTATTTCCCCCCACTGTTCGTCCAAGTCATCAAGAGTTATGGAATATGCTGTGTTTCCATGTAAATTATTTGTACGATAATAAAAGATATCAGTTACAAACTGCTTAAGATTGAACTACAACATGCCTTCCTGACATCAAGAACCAGGCTGTTCTCATTCGTTCCCGCTACTAAGGATTTATAAAGCTTGTTAATTCAATGCATACAACGTGGAGAATGAAACGGGAATAAAAATGTTTCATGCAAAAAAAAACTGGCTAAACTGGAAAATTAGCCACTTGATATTCTCATGAAACACATCGTCACTTTACATCGCATAGTGCCAGTGAACGTCAAACACATATTTAACACATTGAAGTGCACGTGGCATATTAGTTTGTTAACGCTACACTCGTTATAACTTGGCCTCTGGAGTACAATCGTAATTAACGAATGAGACGTATCACATATAGGCTCGAGCGCTTAAGGTAGTACCTTCGCGACAATCCAGGTAAAAAGTTTTGACTCAGTATCCACATTAAACATATCAGCAAATTCAGTCTGTAGCCTGTGGTTTGTTTTACGAGATTGTACCTCTTACACTATCATATTCTCTATACGAATACACACATACTATGAAATAGTATTCTGTGTGGAAATGTGACAACGTCGCATATTCTTTTTCGGTTGTTAACGTGGCCGGCGACGAAAAGACACACACACTCGCACAGCGCCGACAATGCATCGTTGCCGCATCATTTCTACGCGACTTCACTGATATCCCCTCCACACAAAATAATCGTCTAACTATGTTATTCTTTCCAATGTTTCAATAAAACTACATATTAAACAATTTCCATTTTTTTGTAAGATATTCCGAATATATTACTCTAACAAATATTAGTTTTTAATCAAGATGGTAAAAGTCCTTCATTGCAAAAAAATATAAAATATGTCATTTTCCCACGCTTCTCCTATGCTATGTGTACAAAACATGTCACTTTTAATTGCAATTATCTCATGTTTGGTGTGTTCAAACGTCTCAAAATTTTAACAACGTCTGTGTTATGCATTTAACTACTTACACTCCAAATTTTAAAGACTTCTTGTAATTTTGCATACGCGGGGGTACTACCTTAAATGGAAACCACTAAGCACACATTAACTTACTTATGGACATAGGAAAAGAAGTGGTACATAAAGTTGCAGACTGCAGAAAAGTCAACTTAGCAAACAAATAATGCTTCCTTAGGTTTCTCTGAAAAATGACCATTAACGGTCACTATCATTATTTCTGCGTTGATTTAATGTCAATTTATTATAGATATTGTCTTAAGTTATCAAGGATCACCACACAATTCAACTTTGTATTTGTCTAACATAGGGCATAGATTAGGGCAAAGGGCAACAATAATTAACATTTACAGATATTACGTATACGTCAGCTATTTTGACAATGTTTTTGTCAACATTTTAATGTGTAATACACGTGCACATGGTTTGTCGAAAAACGGTTTTAACCGTTAGTTCAACCCAACATTGTATTTTGGCGTAGTGGTTCAGTAGACCCGATTAATTCAGTGTGCTTACAATTCTGGAATGTAAGTTGCAAAAATGTGATAACGTCTGTTAGTAAATGTTAATTATTGTTGCACAGAGAAAGGAAAAAAAGAATGAAAAAAAGAATGGACCTAACAGGATTCGAAACCCAGACAAAAAGTTCCCCTCCTACTTAAAAGACTGACACCTTGTCAGTAGCGCTAGCGACGTTCTTGGCTTGATCTTCAATTTTTTAGCATATAAGTCTACACTGTAACATCGACTTTTTCCATTTATTTAGTTTTTTCGCATTCTTACGACTATTCTATGTACTTAATAACATTAAATATCCTATGAAATAGTAATGTTACAAAAAGGAAACCAAAGTTTATCTTATACGGTGTTCTGACAGGCAAAAACTGACCAGACACGCGGTTTTTGATTTTTCCGACAATGTTCCACCAAATCTAAAATTATGAAAAAATCAGAGAGACGTTAGTTCTAATATTACATCAAAGGAAAAAGCGGCATCAATGATCCAGACCTCCTTCGTTGTTAAATTAATAATTTTCTGACTCACTTTTTGGTTTTCATTTTTTTTCCAGTTGGATTTTTTATATAAAAATCTGAAAAAAAAATCTAAAATGTGCGCACCACCACCAGATGTATCTCTGATTTTTTTCAATTTTTTTTTGTCCTATAGATTCCGAGAAAATCGTAGGAGAAGCGAACAATACATTTTACCCCCCCCCCCCCCCCCCGGTAGAGATACAAAGTTGAAAATTCACAACAATGTTTCTTTTTTCATAAGCCATCGAACAGCCCATTCAGAATTTCAATCGGTTTGAGGGCGCATTTCACTGTCTTATTCATCTATGCCCTTTGGATTCATAAAACGACGCCATTTCCATCACGTTATAACCCATTATCCGATATGTTACAGATTATACCGGTAAAATGTACGTCTGCAAATATCACGAATTTTCGTCAGCAAGAATAAGAGAGAGATTACTATAGTTAAGAATAAGATCCTCATAAACAAGAAATATTTTGCGAATATTGTCTTGCCTTTGTAACTCCTTTGTAACTTCTAAACAGTCCACTCTATAGATATATTCAAATTCGATCAATTTGACAGTCCGCCTTAATGCTATCACATACATTTGCATAAAAACAGACCAACAAAATTACCGAATAGAATTGTATACCACATAAAGTTGAACATGCATACTTATACAATTAAACACGCAAAAGTTAGTAAACTGCCCTCTTACTAAACCCCTCTCAAGTCTTCATTGATCGGATAAGCCGAAATGCCTTGATCATACATTACTAAACTGTGTAGTGGAAAATACGAGAGATACAGTATTATATTTCGTATACAGATACTTTTTATCACCCATAAAATTGTCCATTATGAGTATACACTAAATTGAGTCACTGTTCTGACATGTTATCATCTTTCTAGTCAGATGTAATATCTGCAAACATGCATTTAGGAATATTTTGGACGGCCAAAGCGAAGCGATTATGGGAAATGGATAAAATTGCGGGTTTTATCTTCTCAAGTGGTTTTTCCGGAAATGGATTTAAAGTTCTCTCTCAACCATGTTCCATATTCTCTATCAGTATTAGAGTTAAAGGAGGAGGCAAACTCGAAGAGCGTTGGTCGTTTCGGCACAAAGTTTCCCGAATACTTAGAACCCGGGAAGTAGAATTCAAAGTAATGATACGTGTTTTTTAATGCGCGAGTAATAGCAATAACTGAGAAAACAAATTATTTTCCATTATGTCAGAATCTAGTTACAGTCAACGACTTTATCTTTCTATTTGGAATGTGCTTCCATGTTCCTGATCCTCTGTCTACTTTTTTAATTGTTTTGGAAACATCATTTACTTCAAGCTGTATATGTATACAATCCTATTGAGAAACTTAGCTACTAATTCATTGTGACTGTAAACGTGAAACAAATAAGGATATATATGAGCAGTTGTGTACATATGTACAAGTACTTGTCTTAACCGGCAGCTTCAATATGTAACAAAAGAAAATAATGGCAATCGCTCGGTTAAGTTTTACCAGTTAGCCGTACATTACAAAGTGAGGATTTCATTTCAATGCAGCGACCACAAGCGTACGGACTATACATACATATCACGCTTACGATTATAAGTCTCAGTTTACCATTTCGTTAACACACTAATTTGCATGCGTTTCCATGGATCTTGTACAAAAATGTTCTATTAATGTCACACAAAATAAGTAAAAATATAAGGGGTAAGAAATTCTCCTATATCTTCCTGGTGAAACTATTCACGTAATAAAATCTGAATCCCACAATGTATAATGACCATTATAGATCGTCACACATTTAACGGTAGCACATTGTAGACGTGTCTGGAAAGTGGTACACGATTAGTATGACTTCGCGAAACACTGACCTACGTGGTATTGGACAGAAGGTCCATAAGTAGGGTGTATGCATCGTCGTATGGCGATCATGTACTGACGTTGTAACACGAAGCCTTCAACAATATTGACACGTAAAACAGTCAGGGAGCCGACTTCCGTGCACCCGTCTAAGTTTGTGGTACGACGTGTACTCTTCATCCGTTAAGGTACTAAAGTATCATCCTTGAGTAGAAAAATTGCTACAATTCAAAGACTGGCATTTATCAGATAAACGATTCTGGCATCATACAGATACAGACAATATGTACGTTATATTTACCCGACAAAAGTGAACAAATTTAATAGGAGTCTGCGGCTATTGATCAGCGTAATACTAAACCTGACCTATTCCAAGTAAACCTCGTATTTTTTAACATTTATGAATAACAAAAATCAGATGAGTGGTATCACCGTACAATATGAAACAAAAATATGATACAAAATGCTTGTAGTAACAACAAATAATCATCAAGAAAAAATCCAGTTAGCACAATTATCTTATCTGTCGGTTAGGTTGCAAATTCGACGCGTAATTTTCAAACGGCAAATAAACTCCCGGTAAGAATAATCCCATAGCATAAGAAGGGTTGCTCCCCAAAGAAGGGAGAGGAAGAGCGGGGCAGGAGGGATTGAATGAGAGAGGGACGAGAAAACGCACAACTTTCAGAAGAGGGAACAGTGAGAGCCACAGCAGACCGACAAGCTGGAATGTGGCCGTTAAACCGATCCCACCCAGCCAATCAGCATCCCCGTATGCCATATATGCTGAGAGGACGGGGTTATGCTACGTTTTCATCCGTCGTCCTGATTTCAACTGACGTGCCGCAGCCGCACCTTTCGGGTTTCTCGTTCGGTCACATCGATATACGATGAATTTGCACGAGCGTTTTTCCATCCGTTCACCCCGTATGAAATTTTCGATACTTTCACCGTAGTAAAGAGGTACGAGGCATAATTTTTACACCCACAACGTTGACTGCTGTTTCGATAGATAGAATTTAGCACACGGAAAAAAAGAAGAAAACGTAACTCTGAAGACGAGTTAGACGAGGCGGCAGAGGGTGCTCGCGATAATAACGCGGGTCGATATACTCCGGGCGTTATTTTGAGGCCCTAACGCTCGCAGGACTTTCGCCAGAATACGCAGAATTGCCTGGGTTACCGTGCTTCCCCGTCTGTCTGCTCCCCACCCCTCATGCATGCCCATTCCTCGATGGAGTCCTTGGCAAGGACGTAACACACATTTTTCGCAATGCGTGTGGCGTGTGGCGCGTACCGAGTGACCTTTGATGATGTTCGCCGCTCTCGCGGAAACTGCTGATTCTACTGTCAGCGTGTGACCTAATCAGTTGCCGTATCAGAGAAAAGGAAGAAAAGTATTTATGGACACCATCAATGAATGTTTCTGTACCGTCTTTAATGTGACCGTCTGTCTCTCGCCGCTACTCCCTCCTTTTTGCTTGACATCCTACCTGGCCCCTAACGAGGCTCGTGGTTCCAGATTTCGGCGCAATACAAAGTGGTAATCTTAACACTGGTCTCGTGCCACTTACCTTGCCACTCTTCGCTGCCGGCGAATTTTCGACGATGTCATAGATGACGTGCGGCAGTCCCGCGGTGCCGAGGAGCGAGAACCCGAATCCGGACGAATCGCCGCGATTCAGGGTGACCAGCAGCTCCTCAGCCATGTTTCAGCCACATTGATCACCTCACTGTCATTTGACGCACCTTCATGAAACTTGCACAGTCGTGCGAGAAGAGAAATAATCTCAGCGCACCTCTATCCCCTCTATCCCTACATATACCGTACACACCGTCTATCTTTCTTCTTTTCCTTCTTACTTTACCTTTCGTTTCCTCCGTCTCTCTCTCTCTCTTTCTTTCTCTCTCTCTCTCTCTCTCTCTCTCTCCCACACACTCTCTCGTTATCTCCCTTTCCTTCCTTTTCTTCTCCGTCTTTCTCTCTCTTCTTCCCTCGCTCTATTCCCCGTTTTCCCACTTCTTCCCGATCGTCGATGTCACTCTGCCGGAGACGTTTTACATGCAGTTACGGGCGATACTGTATCCGCGCACACAAGCAAACACACACTCGCCGCAAGGAAGCGGGTCCCTCGCACTTTTCGCACTGCAACGCACGATAGACGCGTTGTCCCTGTCCTTCGTCTCCTCGGCACACGCTTCTCCTCGTCCTCGTCGCTCTGTCCGTCGTCTATCGGGGTCTCAGTCCTCGCACTCGTTTCACGGCGATCCGCGGAAGCGGGGGCTGCGTGGAGAATGTTGCCACTCCTGCGCCCTTCGAGATGTACCGCCTCGAGAGAACGCGCGCACTTCGTGTTCGTGCCTGCGCGAACCGCGACGGCGTCGCGGCGACCGACGACGTATCCTTGCGGACGACACAGGCACCTCTATGCCGTCCGGCGAACAGCCCGCGACTGGATGGCGCCACCTGCAAGGCAAGCCCCCTGACCCCTGCGATTTCCATCACCTTCGTAACTACGCTGCTCAATGGCGCAATTCGAATTTACATCTAAACACATCTAAATCCATTTCGTTACTTCGCGCAGCTCCCTTCAATTGAAATTACATCGCCTTCTTATGTACCATAATATTTCTCTGGCTTTCTTAATACTATATGTGTTTTTCGGTTTTCAATGGATTTCTGGGTAAGATAAAATATATTCGAATCGTTGCGATTTCACGAATGAATTAAATCGTCGATAATATTAGCCAGCGTGGAATACGTTACAGTAATATTGGTCTAGCGATGTGCAAATATAATTTTGTCGAAGATGTCTTATTTTGTCATTTTTCTTTCTTAACATGGTCCTATCGTTTACTCTCTACATTTGAGGCATCAAATATGTAAATAGAAACGGCGAAATTAGTCGTATTCTTAAGTATTCGATGCTTATTAAGCAGTTGCTGATTTGTTACGGTTTACCTGTTCCCGGAAAAAGAGAAGTGAAAGTACATTGGTAGTTTCGGCAAATCCGTGGCGGCGCCTGGTTCACACTCCACGTTCGAATCCCCATCGTTCAACTTGACTCTGTCAGTAGTGCTATTAAACATGGAACCTATCGCACACATCATCAAGGTGACCATTCCAAATTATTTGGCTGGACTACCGGTTCCAGATTCAATTGGAGGATGGTTTCGATTAGGAGGTATTGGATTATTAATGCAAAAAACTACCATATGATTATTAACCGCTATCATTTAATATCTTGAATGAAAATGTCGGTCACTGTGATGCGACGTGGGACAAACATTCCAACACACCGTGAATTTGCGTTAATTTGAAATGAACAAACAAAGTACATATAGATTAACGATTTTATTTACAGTGAGGGATTGGTTATCCTTAATACCGCCAACTGCAATGTTGGCCGGTCTAGGTTTCATGTCATATCGAGCGTTTTGTCCTCACGGCAGACCTGAGGTGAGTAATCTACCTGTTACAAATATCTGAAGAACGGCACAGGCGACATTGCGTTCGATTGGAATGCATGATTTATGCGTTATGCAAGACCAATATTACTATTACCTTTCACCCTTTCTTGCTATATTCAGCAATCAGATTTTTATGTTTGTAATAACCCAGTCTGAATCGTTTGCGATTTTTTCATTAATGTACCCTTGTATTTGAACAAAAAAACGTAGTGTGTTTTTACCTTTTTATCAGATAAGCGTATTCTGCTGTATCTGTATCTTCAATCTTTTTATAACTAGTTCTATTTACGTTAGCACATGAATATCAAATAACTATACTGTCTCTCTTTGTTTTCAGCCAAGTGGCCGTATAAACCTTAATATAAAAAAAGATGTTAATAAGGTTGTTGACACTGTTGACATAGAGGATATTTCAGAAAAAGCTGTGTTCTGCCGTTGTTGGAGATCAGCAAATGTAAGCAAATTCATTTTATACTCCTCACAATTCTCCTTTAATACATAGCAGTTTGGTTGACCCACATATACTACATCCAAGAATGTGATTACAACATGCTTGTTATATAACTTTATTTTTCCATAATCTCTTGTACACTATAACAGCAAATTGTTAGAATGGCATCTCATTTAATTCTTTTTTCTGATTTTACATATGGGGTGACTCAAATCATGTTTTTAGTCAACACATTACCTTATGAAGTTTGTTTCAAAATATGTACATAAAGATTCTTACTTTCATAGTGGCCATACTGTGATGGATCCCATGGGAAACATAATAATGAACTGAATGACAATATTGGACCACTTGTTGTCAAAGCAAAGAACAGCTAAATGTGAGCTACCTACTCATCTGTTGTTGTATGCAAGTATATGTATCATAATGTAATCAACAACTCAATATCGAGACCCAAAGTGTAAATGTTGTCTGCTGAAAGAAGGAATTTACTAGCTAGACAATGTTTACAGAAATTAACGAACGAATTGTTTCATTAATACTGACGTTTTCTAAACTGCATGAGGGAAAAATTTGCCAATGTGCAAATATTAATGTTGTAAACACACAGTTTTAACTGCCACATGCTTGTAGCTGTGTACCTGTATGTTAATATATAACACAAAGAATATGTTGTATACATTTTGTAGAGTGAGGTTTAATAAACATAATAAAGGATGCTGTATGTTACAAAATAATCTATTAAAATTTATTAAGGTCAACATATTTACAATATATTTTACATGTTTACAGAAAATGGACACAATTGAATTCAATTGTAGTACAACGTCGGTTATCCTAATGGCTTTCACATACCGACGCTTTACTTCATTAACGTATTATGTATAGCTTCCCTGAAATATTATTTTGTCACTTATCTCTTGGTTTGAATAACAATTTATAACGACATCTATGTGCTTTCCTAGTTTTAATACTTAATTAATACTAAAATTTATTTTTTACTTCTTATGTCGCTTTAGTTATACTTAATCTTCTATGAAAAATATTTACATACAAAAAAAATGTATTATAACAATTACTTTAACAAATTATTTGATATATTAACAATTAACATGATGTTCAATGCATACTATTGATATCACAGATCAATAAGGCTTCAT
Source organism: Anoplius nigerrimus (assembly GCA_914767735.1). Taxonomy (NCBI): domain Eukaryota; kingdom Metazoa; phylum Arthropoda; class Insecta; order Hymenoptera; family Pompilidae; genus Anoplius; species Anoplius nigerrimus. The sequence goes on along the minus strand of OU612079.1, from coordinate 6,435,411 downwards.
ACATTCTAATCCTCAATAACGAGGCCATCATTATTTGCAATAAAATGACAGAGTTCTCTCTTTTTCCACTTCAGGTATAGCGTATGCTATATGCGCTCTTTCGGACTCAAAGCTACAAAAAAGAGATTTATAAGGTATGCATATATAAGAAGAGCTTGTATACTGCTTCCTGAATATTAATAACCCACCTCAAAATGACGCAAGTCGTTTGTATCAAATTCTAAATCGTTAACAAGTAACTCCCGATGCCCGTACCTGTATCTAAATATAGAATACACAGTTGTTAAGGTGGAAATTGTCATTGAAACACTAATTGAAACCTTGCTTTGGAATTCTAAAAGCTGACTTACTCAATGTATCGCCGCCATGCAATCATGGTAACGTAGGCAATTGCAAGCGCCACAGCGAAAGTAATCGCTGTAATGAGTGCGATAATGCTTGCCGGCATACCATCTTCACGACTTTCCTCTGAGTTTGTTTTGCTCTCTAACTGTACTGTTTGAGCCTTCTGTATCAAGGTAGTTGTTGTCGAACCGGGTAAGGATTCAGTGTCACTAGTTTCATTAGGTTTCTCTTTATGTGAAGCCTCTGCAATATTTAAAATTTGTTTAAAATCTATAAATTATTATCACTTATGAGGCGCATACAGCTAAAAGGCAGAATGATGAACTTTACGCGTATTTGGATTAATTAGTTAATGATTTTTAATTTCGGAATTAAAAGAAAATATAATAAACGCATTCCATGCATTTAAAAAGATTAGTTGCATTCGGGACAATGCATACAGTTTAGACACAAGGCTTAATAAATCAGAAATATGTCCATTAGCAAATCTTACTACCACTAATACAATATATTAATTATTGTTTATTAGCCTATACCTACTTATAGAATCGTTCGTAAAATGAATTGCTTCTTCGGACGTAGGATTAACAGTTGTCCATTTAGTTTTGGCTGTAGTTGTTTCATCTTTCTTGCGATTAGTGGTAATGTGGGAAGCGGTAATTTCTTTGAGGACAAAAATTATTTATCAATTATTATTTTACTTTTACCGTTCTTATACTTGAATTCATACAATTTGCCATAAGAAGTAAAAACACGTCAACATCAGTAATCTTATTAACCCTTTGCACTCGAGGCCTGTTTCGCTTCGGCGAACCGGCAACTCGAGACGATTTCGGCCAAATTAGGGAAATATTTTACAGGTACTTTAAAAACATTTATAAACAAACAAGCGTATCGAAGTAATAAAATTTCACAAGTCTCAAAAGACCATAGTGCCGTAGCAGCGTCGCTTGACTTCAAAACAAAACAAAACTTCAAAACAATCGGGAGCTGCACGAGTTCATAGTTGAAATCAGCCGGGCGCCGGATCGGCGCCGTTCGAGTGCAAAGGGTTAAAATATTTTTAACTGTATGGTATTAAAACAAAAACGAGGGATTTTTGTTACTGTCGGTAGATTGTGCGAAACCACATCTTCAAACACTATCTTGTTTACTTGAAAAATTATACCTGGAGCTACTGAGTATTCTCCCACTGCAATAACACCGTCGTCATCATCATCATCATCATCATCATCATCATCATCATGAGGTGTTATCTCTGGAGTCAAAAGCAAATCATCCTGTTCACCTGATGTGTGATTGCCATTATCGACCTTTACGTCGTGATTTGTTGTACTTGTTGGTTCCGCAATTGTCAGATTATCCTTCGATGGCTCAATATGTTGTTTCCGTTTACTATTTTCAGATATGTCTTTATCTGCTGAAAAGGTAAAAAAGAACATTCTAATCGGCAACTACAGTGGAAATTACTTCAACTGTGCACAATTTCACCTGTGTTATTCCATGATGCATCAGTTTTTCTCAAAATGGCGCCTAAGGACTTTGCGGCGGATTCTGGTACATCGGTGGCATTTCCAATTGCTGTTGAAATATATATACTACAGTAAATAAAAAGGGCACACGAATTCGCTATGAGCGTCATAACTTACATTCTCCTCCTGGTGGTATATGTGACGATACAATGGTTCTGAATTTCGATGGGTGCTCGGAAGTATTAGCGTCATTTGACGGAACAATATTGGATGCATTCTTTATTAGTGATTGTGTGTACGTTTTTGACGTGTCCTGATTTTCGTTCAATGCTGCAGGGCATACTGTACCAACTAGGCAAACAGCAGAAACATGTAGGTCATTCACAGATTGCAACACATACTTATTGTGATATGTAATTAGTAAGCCAAATGATCTATGAAGAATGTCACGAAATCTCGCATAATCTCTCTATCGCAAGCGAGTCCCTTAAATAAACGGTTTGATCGTATGCAGTTGCAGCAATGTTTAACATTATACATTTCATGAAAATATCAATTTAACTTTGACGCTAATAAAAAAGCGTTCAATAGATTTTAACATTCCTACATTTCTTATCACGTAACAACGTAATGAATGGCAATATGATTTATTTTATGACTTCCGTGTAAACTTGAAGGAACTGGGAAAATTTCTATCATCGTAACTATCGTTGTAATTCACACTCACTTACCGAGGATTAATACTGTAAGACTGATACGCATCAATAACTGGAGAGCGATTTCCATGTTTCCGAGATATACTTGTCTTTCTTCAAAGCAAAAATAAGTCTAAAATTGTTTTCTCCTTCAATTCGTTTCCTTCTCCGGTACTAGCGTATTCCAACCATCCCTGAAATCGTTGTCGGATATAATTGTTTGATTCTAGTATGTATATTAAAGAGACCAAAACTTTGTTGAAGACGTCACAAAAGTTTTTTTTCAACAATCGAATACCGTTAATTCATTAAACGTAATTCATACAACTCTCATTCGGTAAATAACGCGCACCTATTGTATTATTATTGAATTTGACTTCTTTCATGTCGCTTTCTAATGTATAACGCACGCGTTATCTACCGAAAAATACGGTACTTTATTTTTTTGCAGTAACACTTCGATGGTTCCGAGGAGAACGAGAAAAGTATTTTTCAGTGGACAATATTATTTTTCTAAATCTCAACGATTTTTTGCGGAATATGTTGTCTTTTGAACTCCTTTGGTTGGTTCGGTTTGTTGGTATTAACTATACAGATTGAGCACATCATGAAACAATAGATAAACCCATTCTATATGCACACGTGTAAAATCGATTACGATGAGCTGTAAACGGTATTGCTTTGCGCAATTTTTTAATGATTCAATACCAAATCGATAAAATTGATTATAACATTGCTTGGTGTAAGAACTACACTGATAGCTACAATGCTTAGGCGTACGGAAAAGTGATCTCCACTGACAGATAGGGCACAAAATCTCCAAAAGTTGTGTATTGAATTAAGCTATTATATCTTGAACCGAGAATGCGTCTTATTAGTATATATTACATAGTAATCTTAAACGGGACCCAAAAATATAATTCTAGAAAACAAGTGTGTACATGTATAATAGTTACAAAAACATATGCCAAAGGAAAAAATTGTACCTGCAGCTAAAAAATGGCACTCTACTAAAACCTTTGGAAAATAATTATTTACCGTTGTGCTACTGTGTTTGATTTAAAGCGTTCCAATTCACAATTTTATAATCCACGTTTTACTGCTTGGTTTTCAATTCTAAATATATATATATACATATATATTCAACAGGAAAACGATATCTGTTTGATTAAATTGAAAACCGTGTACTACGTAAAATCAAATTATAACGAAATATATTATAACTGGATATTGTTTAGAAGAATTGTTAAATAAATAGTACCATTGACACGACACATAACGACAATAATTGATAAGCGCCCACAAATAATGCTGAGGTGGTATTGCGTCCTTATCTACCTCTTTATTTCATTATCAAGCGGATAATCACAGGTAAAGATAAAACTAACTGTAAGAAAACGCGAAACGAAAACGCAAGAGTTATTACTACGCCACCTATGAGGCCCTTATTTTGAAAATATGCCAAGGTAATGACAAATTCCTCCTTTTGAAATGTTCTTCTTCGAGTTACGTAATGCTGTTGGAATTTTAAAATTGACTCCGTCAGCACTAGTTTATCATCAGCATTTCAACAAACATGCCTTTGTGGAATTGTGAATATCTCTTTTAACGTTTGAATACTGGATTTTTTTGTATACTCATACATTTACGAATGCACTTATTCAATTTTCCGGACTTGTATTCTTCACATTCCTCTATAAAAATTAATTTGTCTCACTTTTCGCTCAAACATAAAACCCCTTAGTAGCTATAAATATTGGCAAGACAACAATTTTGGCATTAAACCGAAATTTGCTCTAAGAAACAAGTACATCATGTTATTGTTAATGTATCAAAATTATATGTAATTTGCAGAGTTTTTAACTAATTTCTTTCAAGTACGATGGGATTACTGATTTAGAAATCTTACGAATGTGAAAAACCACGTGGTGAAGCTTACAATGAAACACGTTATGTAAATCTCGCACCGGCGCTGCTTTTGCACCTTTTCATGACCAACCAACGTTATACAAGCATTCAGCCATTAGTGCAGAGGTCTTCTTTGTAAGCCGGATACAAGTAAAGGCAAAGAAGGAGGAGTGGGGGTTTTCTCAGGAACTAGTTACACGATTTTGTGCCTCTCTGGACCATTGGTTCTCAATTCATAGGCAAATACATACACCAAGCTGTGTACAAAATGTATTTAATTTGACCTGTGCGAGCACAGCCACGTTAGACTAGAAAAAAATATTATTTTTCTTTATTTTTTATTCCTTGCTAAAAAGGATAAAAGTCACTGTATTTGAGGAAAACGATCAATCCAAAAGAAATAGTCAACGAACTTATACTATTGTATTAGAACTTATCTTTTCATCGGTATTGTTGGGAGAATACAGGAAACAGACCCAATGAACTCTTCTAATAGTTAAAAAAAAAGGTTTAGACAGATAAGTGGTAAAACAATTTTGTTAACAGCGTACTCCATAAACTCCTGAAAAAGCACTGTCGGTTAACAGCCTTTAATTCTAATAGATTAAAATGGTTCGCATTTGATAGTATATTTTTATAAAAATATCAGTCAGAACCGTTTAGATTTATGAAAAAAATCTGCACGGGGACTGATTAGTCATGACCCACAATTTATAGATCACTGCCTTTGATCACTCGGCATCTTTAGTTATCCCAAGTTTCCATTGATTACTCATAAATGAATCACAAGGATTTGCTTTTTACACGAAACACCGAACAATCCTTGAAGCTAAATACGTCATTCTTGTTGGTGTACGTGATTGCGTATGTTCTTGGCATTCACGTTCGAATGCCCCACGATCAATTCAATTCCGGCAAAAAAGATTTTGAATTGCATAGTTGGTTTGTTATTCTTGCTTCCACTACCTTCCGCAATTATTTTGCGTCAAAATAATTGACCCATGTTTACTAAAATGATGCATTACAGAAGAGCATTTATATTACACCGTTTTGGTTATGTTATTCATTACATTTTTTTTTCTGTGTTTTAGTATCCACCAGTTATCAATATGTTTAATTTGTTTTCCACGAAATTTAGTTGCCTGTTGATTCTTCAGTGTTTCCAGAAAATAATATCTGTCAGTTGATATATTTTTCCGCGCGGTATAAAATAATTGAACACAGATTTTTTTATTACTGTCAAACAATGCTTTGCATAAAATAAGCATATCTAATTGTAGCGTTAATTATAATAATCATTCGTTCGTTCTGTATTTCGAATCTTTTTCAGCCACACGTTCGTTATACTCTGTAGTAGCAAATAGTAGACGATTTACGGCCTGGTAAAAACTTTCATGTTTCTTGAACAATACGCATCAAACACTGATCGCGTTCGCATACAATAGAAGACAAAATTTCATTGACATAGATCAGCACTTCTATTATATTATGCTACATATTTCTTTCAACTTTATTCTACATTTTTCACTGGTGAAATAGGTGTTATTATCTGTAAGTACATATTCTATGCAAATGACGAAACGTAACAAATATAATTCCACTTAAATTCTAACAGACATGTATGCATCAGTTACCTATGTTACTTATTTTAAATGTCTTTTAACGTGTCAAGTAATCGTCGTTGTAACGAAAGTTGCGCAATGGTTAAAAGCCGTAATTTACACCTAATCTAAAGCGTATGAACTTATTCACCGTACGGAAATTGAAAACCGTGATAAATGACGCGACTACATTTCACGATGTTACACAGACTAAACGCCGGCAAAGTATGATTTCAGCGAATTTTATGTAACTTCAAGCATTCTTTTAAAACGACTCATGAAACTATCCGGAAAATATATCAACATTATTAGCTTAAGACTTCCACAAAATCGATCGTTTGCTATGTAAACCTGCAATGTCTGTTTCAACAGCACAATTCACTGTGCACATAGCAGGCATGCAGTTGAAAACAAACAGTTATACAATTCGCAAATATAGGGGAAGGCAAATAATACAAAGACTAATATAACAATTAGGCTTGTATTATATTTTTGGTTTGTAAAGTTATATGTAAAACAGAGTACATAAATAGACGGTACGTTACAAATAAAAACAATGTGTAATACCTCTCTTGAATGAGAAAATGAAACTCTTCGTGGCCCGAACCCAATTCGTTAAACAAGCACAGGACCAATACGAAAACTGGATTGTAGTTAGGTTTAAGGAAAATAAAAGGTATTCTGTTGTCCCACCACAGTTTCAAACTTTTGAATTGACATAAACGAATGACAGCATTGATTGCACTGAACCAATATAGTGATGGCTTCGCGGCACGGGAAAATCTGCAAAATTTTGACGCACTCCGTAACGCACTATGTCTATAAACGTTTATGGTAAACTTCTTGCCGCCAACGAATATGCTTTAAAATGCAATCATCTGAAAGTGCAGAAGGAATCTTCTTCGATAAATCGTAAAGTGTATCGAAGTGCGGGTAGGATTCACGAAAATATCCTATACGCAGCAACCATTAATGAAAAAACCTTCACCGCATGGTTGTCTTGCATTATAGTCGCCACGAAGCTGATGAGTAATTTTCGTTAGGAGTCTTCTAAGTACTTCCCAATTGACTTCGTTTAACTATAACACTTTAAGGTTCGCCGTTCGTTTACTCAATTGGTAATTGCTCACTTTTTTCACGATTGCACATTCACTTTGCATAATTTGCCCACAAATGCCGCACTTCCAATGTCATGTGAGCAAGGAAACAATCGGATACTAAGGGCTAAGAAACATCCCCACACGACATAACGACCTTCTTGGCGAGAGTCTATCCGCAAACTGCACAAATCGCGCGCCGAAGTTGGAATGTGAATAATGAGCGCCACGCGTGGTCAATTCGTGGAACTGTCCCTGCGTGGAGGACGTTAAATGAATTGTGAATCAGCTGACAAGTTGGAACAGCTGATCAACTGGGCCAGCTGATCAGTCGGGACAGCTGATTAAAAGCATAAATCATAATGATCTTCGAAATTAACTCTTAATTACAACATAAAACAAATCGATAATCATTGAATGTTAGACATTCACACATTAATACCATTCAATGTAGCTAGACAAGGACACAAACGAAGCGCTGACAAACGATAGACTTACGAATCCCAAATTGGGCGCTTGAAAAAGTGCGCTTTAAACAACACAATTCATTGTATTACTATCAATGCTCGTTGGCTGCTGAACAGACAGATTCTTTTATGTCATTAAAGTAGCTATGTGTGATAGTAATGAAAATTTGCAGTTAGTTACGTATATCACGGAAATTATGGTTCAGAGAATTGTTATTAGACTGACAAGGATAGGTTGATGATTATAAACTCTTAAAAAAGCGCTGGTACCCAAGTTGATCTATGTATGGAACATGAAATAAAAAACTTTTATTTGAAATAAGAGATGGTTTGGTATTCATGTGAAGAGTATGATATGTTAATTAAGAAGATGTATAAGGTTGATAGAAAATGTGACAGAATGCACTGTGTAGCTTAGATTACATAAGGCAACGACGTATAAATCGATTGACGCTGTCGCCGATAAGACCTCGCAAAGCGTGAAACCTTTCCAAGACGCTATAATACGATACACGCCCTGAAAACGTTATTTTTTCCCCCGAAATAAGAAATGACAAGTTTGTTCGTCAATTTCTGTCGAGCAATTTATTTTTGAATATAAATGTGTAGTATCAATACGTGAGCCGTTAGGTTTAGGAGTACATTTAAGTACAATGATTTCTCATCTCTTTTTTAATTTGTTTACTGTAGGCCCGCGTCACAACAAATAATATCATTTGAGAATATCCACTGTCATCTCACATTATAGACAAACACTACTTATTCTTTCGACCTTAATAAATTAGAATGAATATTTACAGATATAAAGTAATGTTCTAGTTTAGTAAACATTCCTTTTACGTATTCATATATATACGTACGTATATATATATACACGATTTGGAGTCGTTACAATCACTTCGACGATATAAAAAACATGTAAATAGAGAAGTATAAATACTTCAACCTATGACATATATCAAATATATCATATTTCCATTTGTCTCAGGTACCTACCGTGTCTTTCTAGGATTTTAATCGTGTTGTTAATTAATAGGGCTTGTATCATGGTCCTACAGTAATAATAATGATACTAGTGCTAATAATAGTAATAACAATAATAAGGATAACAATAATAATATTAATAACTTGTTACTTTAAATAGCGTAATAAAGCAATATCTAAAATTTTTTACACTTGTAATACCGAACTTTAGGCGCTAAACGGTGACTAGGAAAATTTGCGTATGCGTATCGACTTTTCATATTAGCTTTATCCGATAATCAAATAATCATACTAAATAATAATTAACACTAAGTGTGAATATCACATATCGCTCTTAGCCCAGCACTGCGTACTTTTAATGTAACTAATGTAAAGTCGTGAACACCATTACTTCTTTTCTTTCCTTTTTTTTCTTCAAAGGCACGGTGAACTTATAGACAGATTATAATGCAGAGACCGACATTTATAAAAAATTGGTTAGACTTACATGCCTAGCGTATAAATTTGAGTATAGCAATGTTATATCGACAACTGTAATATCTTTTATGCAAATTTATGCAGATCACGCCCCCTCCCTTTTCTTGTTTTTATAGCGCAGTATAGACTTACAAATTTTAATATGCAAAGTTTTTCGGCCTGTTTGCAAAATTTATTTATTTCTTTCACTAACTTCTTTACGCGATGTAGTGAACCTTTCGTTGCTCGCTTCTGTTACTGCATGTCGCTGACTACCAGTAACTGTACTCAAAAATTCGCAGCGTATACATATCACGTATGTTTACGTTTATGTATTACAAATTAAATGCGTATAGTATATGTAAATGAATATATTCATACGAGGAAATGATAACAAAAGTCCTATACACACCGACAATATTCTCCCGACTTAATTTAGTAAATTGCCTAATGTGCCAGCAGCCATTATACAGAAACAGCCTTCCTCGACCATGTAGAAGAATGGTACAAATACAAATACGTTCCACAGCGGTATTTTTAAGTCATCTCCAATGCACTAATGCTTCCGAGTACAGTTAATGCATAGTAGAAAATGCGTTAGAAAGGAAACATTATATTCTGTTTACCTTTGTTCTGTCGCTTGGAGACAATATTTTTTGCACCTTGTGCTCTGTTAATTTAAACATTGGTGCCTAAAAGTCAGCATCCATTAGTAATTACATAAATATAGTATGCTTAGCGTAAAGCGTGTCCCGGTTAAATTATGTCATTTTCTTCTTAGATCTACCACCTCAATTGCAGCTGTCGTATCTAGTTTGCAATGTTTTGCCCTCTACAAAAAAGAATGTTTTTAAAATAATCAAATATTTCTGCCCATATTAAGACTTACCATATACAATGGTTGATCAGTCGGATGAGGGTGAAATCCGGATTCTCTGCAATTTGCAATGTAATCCAAACCATACTCTGGTGTTAAAATAAAAAATCCTGTCCTGTGAAAACGTTGAGCTCAGTAGAATATATATTTACCAGTTTGACTATACAATGATACTTCACATACTCATCATATTTAGGTGCACAGACTATAGCTATCGCCTCTGGCATCATGAGTTGGTATGAACAGTGAGTATGAAGATCGACACTAGATAAAAATGCAGTCTGTGTTGGATGTGTCTATAAAACGAAAACTTTTGTTAAAATCATGACCTTTATAACAAAATAAATGAATAGATTTTATGTAATTTTAAATATACATACATGTATCCAGCCTAATGTTATTAAATTATGTTGGTCTTGGTAATCAAAAATATCCTCCTCATTATGAGTCAAGCATGAATCAGGTGATCCAGTTTGATGAGGTATCAACAAATGAGTCACCAATAACTTATTTTTCTCTAATTTCCCAGCAAGAATACCACATGTCTCCTTATTATTCATTGTATTATTAAATGCCAGCATAAGGAAATTCTGCATTAATTTATTGGGTAATACTACATCCCGCAAAGAATGCTCATCACCCATTAATACAGGAGGTTTTGTGGAGCGATCCACCAAAGGAATTTTTCTAAACAAGGCAAATTCTTTATTAGCTTATATTTTTGGATGTCTGATGATTTTATGAGAAATAATACACAGTGTAACACATACTTATCTTTTGAAGTCTGAGCTTTACTTTCAACTATTGGACTAATCAAATCTTTTGTTTCAACAGATGGTTGTTTTTTATTTTGAGAACCATCAATTGGTAATACTACAGTATTCAAAGCTGCTTTTTGTGCTTTTACTGCTGCTAATGCAGCTATTTTATTTTTTCTTTCTTCTTCACCTTTTAACCTTTATTACAGATATAAATTAGAAACGCATGTAAAAAAAAACATACATGTTCTATTAGGTTGCAAAATCTCATACTTCTTATATTTGTTTTCATACCTTTGTTCCTCCTCTTTTTTTAGCCGTTCCTTCTCAGCCTTTTCCCTTTCCTTTACATCTTCCAGATATTTATCTAATTCTGCTTGATATTGCTCTAATAATTGTTTTTTAAGTTCTTCAGCTTTGGGAATAACAGTACGCACAGTCTGCTGATTCATAGCTCGATCTTTTAGTGGTACAGTGTTATACTGTGGATGGTTTCTTATTTTTTCCACAAAAATTCTGTATCAAACATAACATAACAATGTGACACATCCAATGAATTAAAATTATAATGTTACTCATGTTATCTTAGTTGCATACTAATAATTGCATTCGGCAAGTGACATTACCTATACATCAGTGGACTTTATGTGATACAATGTGTATTGTAACAAATATATATATATGCACATTACATTTATATGTACATATACATATTACAGCAATGCTGTCAACTACGGAATCTAACTACCAGGATAACCAATATCACTTACGTTATAAACTTCATGTATAAAATATAGGCATTTTCGTAGCTACCCTCTTTTATATACATATCTGCCATTCGGATCATCTCTACCCCAGAACGGTAATACCTGACAAAAAGTACAAACCATAATTGGAAAATTGAGTCATCAATTTGATAAGTTTGAAAAGCATAATAAATTACCTGTGGGGCGGAATATTATGATCCATTTCTACAGTAGACGCATAATCTGAAAGAGATTTTAAGCGAGCCCTTGGATCCGAAATGCCCACGTCTTTGTGAGACGTGGGCCGGGCAATTTTAATTTCCGATTTGCCTTCTTTGCTCATCGTTGTCCTCTTTAGGTTATGTTCACGTATGAGCAAACAATCTTAAAATCACTTAAATCGCACCGGGTGCGATTGCTTTCAACTTATCCAAAACGAAGCAGATCGATGACATTGCGGCCGTTGCAAGTGTAGGAAAGTAAGTAAATAGCGGTTATGGGTGCAGACGAAAAAATACGTCAACTCAATAGAACATCGGCTGCTATCAATGCTCAGTGTTGCCAATAAAACCACACAAAGTCACCCGGCACAGGTTATAGACAGCATTAACAAAATGCAACTTCTCTGGATATAAACGAACTTGGTGATTATAAATATTAATGATATATTATTTTAGGTAGAAAGACATTCAAAGTATGACTGCATCGTGTTCCAACTACTCTGCGATATAGCGATAACGTTAAGTGTCAGATGAATCATTCAAAACCAAAAAAACAGCTTCCAATGCCAGCGCTCGGTGGTTGATCTAATGGTCGTAGACCAATATGTTGATATTCCCTGCAAGTGTTTCTAATGGATAAGTAGACATGCTATAATAATGAGTGGAAAAGAGGAACATGCTAACGTGGGCGAGGACATTTCGCCGCCGAAACAGCTTAAAACAGATTTCTTGTGTGTATGTAAGTAATGTTTTAAATCCACTATTTCTGATTTTTGTACCTTTATGTCATGTTCAGCGGATAAAATGCAAATTTTAAATATTGTACAGTGTAAAATTACATTTTAATTTAGTTACAATAATATGTGTGATTATAATTATATTCTCCCTGTCAGCTTCTGCCACAGGTGTAAGCAAGCCAGATGTGCTGAAGGATAATTATCCAGATACCTGTAAACCAAGCACATCAAAAATAAAAAACATTGCGCCTTTAAATACACTTCTTGTTAACACAAAGCAGGTAAAAAAATAACTTGTTATGTACACTTGTATTTAAATATTTATTGTTTTGACAGTAACTAATGAAATGATTTACACATGAATAAAAATATACTTTTATTGCTGAATATTTCCAGAAAGGAAATCCATTATTGAAATTTATAACGAGTGTTCACTGGGAATATTCTGACATTGTACCTGATTATGTAATGGGAAAGACTATATGTGCACTCTTCTTGTCAATACGTTACCACCAGTTAAATCCCGATTATATTCATAATCGTTTGAAAGCACTTGGAAACGCATATACTTTGAGAGTATTATTAGTTCAGGTAGCTTAAATATAATACATTATCCTCTTATTTGTTTTAACATAAACAATCTAATTCTGCAGGTGGACGTTGCAGATCCTCATCATTCTTTGAAACATCTAACGAGAATTTGCATCCTTGCAGACTTGACATTAATTTTGGCTTGGAGTGCAGAAGAGGCTGGAAAGATTATAGAAACTTATAAAATGTATGAAAATAAACCACCTGACAGAATAATGGGACTAAGTGAATCAGCACCGCATCAGAAGGTATAGGTACAAATGTCTAACAATCTTGTAGGAGCAAATTATGGCCAATTAATGTTGTATGTTTTTAGTTAATCAATGCGTTAACAACAGTTCGCTCAGTGAATAAAACAGATGCAACAACATTATTATCCAGCTTTGGATCAATGGAAAACATTATAAGGGCAACACCAGAAGATCTTTGTGTCTGTCCAGGGCTGGGATTTCAAAAAGCTCAACGTCTACATAAAGTTTTACATGAGCCATTTTTAAGAACAAAAAAATCTGAAAGACAAGAATAATATTCAATGTGCACAACTCTTTTGGTTGTTTTATGGTTTTTTCGTGACATATAGTGTATAGTATATGATATAAGTACTTTTTTCCTGACAAATGTATTTACATCTATTTTGTACTAAATTCATAAATAAAAAATCCTGATATAATTTAGATTGGAATATAACTTGAAGTTTTTTTACGCCAACTTTTCATCCGAGTGTTATAATGTTTGAAATAAGATCCAAGAGTTAGTTTTATTTTAAATAGTGAAATATGATTTAAACTGTTCGCACAAAACTCCCTAGTTAGGTGCCTCTTGTTCAGAACTGTTCAGAACTGACTGATGAAATCTACGGTGTTTCCTTCGCGCGTAAGACGGTTTGAAGTATGCTGTGAAAAAAGTGAAAATGGCGGATGAAGACGTAAATGGAGATTCCGACGAAGTACAGCAAGAAAAGTCACAGAAAAAGGCAGCAAAATATGACAGCGGTGCTGCGGATTTAGAAAGAGTTACCGATTATGCGGAAGAAAAGGAAATATCCTCTTCTGACGGATTTTCTTGTGTAAGTTTTAATTGTTTGGTTCCACGTGCGTTTATGTTGCTAATAAGATTTTTCTTAATATTTCGAGATGAAATAATATAATGTCAAAAAAAAACAGTGCTAGTAACCTGTGAATTGTTTAATGTACTTGACAACTGCGAACTATTCCAGAATTAGCTAAAACTGTGAGTTTATAAACTTAACCTATATTGCACAAAATGACTTACGTTTCGCTCCATTTTTTGTGCAAAGACATTACGTTATCGACTGTAATATTTTCCCCTCTCTTAACTCTACGCATTGCCGAGATAGCTAACACAAATTACAGAAATGACAATATTTCAATGCGAGAACTTGTTTGACAGGCTCTCAGTATAATTGGTGATCGGCGTAATAAAGAAGCTGCTGAAAAGAAAGCAAAAGAAAAGGAATTACTCAAGGTCTCAATCAAAAAGGAAGATGTTGATCTTATTGTGAGTATTAATTAATGCTGTTTTTCTTCATTGCACAGCATTCACTTCAGAATAAATAAACCTATGTTGTTTCAAGAAGCACAGCTATAGCACAAACATTATTTCAGATGAAAGAGATGGAAATAAATCGAAACTTAGCAGAACAAACACTCAGGGAACATAGAGGAGATGTGGTTGAAGCACTGATCACATTAACGAATTGACTGTACAGCATGAATTTTACATAAATGTTTATGCAACTCCAAATTTCACTCTAAATTATATTAAGTGTTAGGGGTTGTTATGACTTTGGGTTATTAATATTTATTAATATAAACTATAAAATATATCCGACCTACCGGAATTACCATTCTCCCTTGCCTTTTACAAATATAATGAATTATATTGCCATTTACCTTATGATCAATTGAACTGTACTCCAGATGGTATGCCAACAGTGCAGATTTGTAAATATGATGAATTTCACGACATACCGATTGTATTTGTTATCAGTGATCAGTAATGATAAGATTTGTGTGGCTTGTGCGGCATAATAGTGTGGAAAACATTAAGGCAAATGTGCCCAACTCAAATGTTCCTGTGACAATAATTACCGATATCTGTACCAACATTCTTGATATTCAGTGCTTATTATGTGGTAACTCTGTGGATTTGAAGGACTTATAATCGAAGGTCAAGTGGTTAAATAGGAAGTGGTACATGCGTTTCCTTATCAGTGAATGTTTAAATGGATATTACCAGACTATCTGATGGTCTGAAGTACATAAAACAGCATTGTTGAAGACCGTGATAGTTGACTAACGAAGTAAATAAGTACTTCATTGATGAATACCTTTCTTTGCAACTATGACATTGCTCATTTGTGGACTTTTCTTACTTTCTCAATTTGCAAAATCTGTAGATATGTCAGGTATGTATCTAACTTCACTCTAAAAAAATATTGTGTCCACGTATGATGAACAGTTTTTGGGGTAATAATCTACTACTGAATTCAGAGATGGATGTGCCATCACTTGAGGTATGGAAAAATTATGAGGAGGAAGATGATGAACCTCCACCAGCTATATTCAATTGTACACAATTTCCTATGAAAACAGCTTCGTCATGTGCATGTTTAAAATGTAATGGTACGTTTAACATTGAAAATACGTAAAAATGTTTAAGAAAAAAATTCTATTATATTGTACCATGCTTCCAAATTGCTTTTTGCACAAAATAATATAATTTCTCTTTGAACACAGATGAAACTTGTACTTTATGCTGTACATTTCCATGGCAAGCATCTGTATGTTGCCTCTGCCACAAATGTGATGCTTGTTGGTAAGAGTACATTAAAAGAATAATACATTCTAGCAAGAAAATATGAAATCATTAATGTCCATATCTTTAGGGGAGCTGATTGGGAACTTATAACGATAGCACACATCAGTGTCTTTATTCTCTTTGTTCTCGGCAGTATTTGCATCACTATAATATTCTTTAGAATTCGTTACAGGTATGGGTGCAGATTGTAATTTATACTAATCAGAGTTGAGACTTGAATCAAAATACACTTAAATAGACGCTATAGATACGTCATCTCAAGTCGACAAAAAAGTAGATGTAATTTGCAACCAATGGCAAGATTTAACTTCCAAGAGATATTAATTACCCGATATGCGATACGCATCAGATAAGTAAGATAAACTCGTCGTCGTGCTCAATACCGATAAATAATTGTGTAGGGCAGCGTACGTGGAGCGTTCAAGGTTCGAAACGATAAGACCACAGTGTAACGGCAACCAGGACATCTTAAATTGCTCGCAATTATCTACCATAGAAAATTTACGAGATCTACCGCCGCCTTACGTGGACGCTAGTGCCCCGCCACTGTACGAGTCTCCACGTAATACGGTATGTTGATTATATGATTCATTAGGAGCGTACCGCTTCTTAGACTTGTATCGTTTAAATCTTACAGTTTCTACAACTGCCTTTTGTGCTTATTCATACTGATTCTAAATTTGTAAATATTATAGTCTAAAACATTGAATCTAGAATTGATGCACAAAATGAAAAAAAAACTTGACGAAAGTAATAAAAAATGTTAAACTATCATAATATTGCATACTTTCGAATAATTTACTGTTTCATATTCGAATTACCGCGGATTATATGGATTTTCTACTACATACAGGCTGTACTGCTTAACTCGAATTTAAAAACCAGGTTTATATGAAATGATTTGAACTTTATTAAAGAAAAAAATGTGCATCATGATTTTACAGATATCTATGTCCGAACCTCCACCGGAATATCCTGGAAGAACACAGTCACCTATTGCTCACCATATTTGACAGCGCATAAAAATGTTTGCGCTGCAACCCTTATTACTGTTGAACTATTATTGACCCTCCGGTAGACTAGTTAGAAAAGACTCGATTCTCTTGATGCACCGATGACTACAATAATTGACACTGCACAAAATGTACTAAATAATGTGCAAAATATTTGCTGTTTTACTAATGTACACAAAGGATTTGTAGTTTTGACAATAATTCATTAATAAATTTAACATGTTAAAGCAATTTATTATTATCGGTAAACAGAAGTTCTTTGCTTGTTATCAATCTCGCCAGATGGCGTATGGATTGTTATCCAATGAGTAACAGTTATTTTCTCACAGAACTTGAAAGTTAGTTTTTAAAATGGCGCCGCGTTACAAGGGACTTAAAACGTCGAGGAGATCGTTAAATGGTGTTTTGGATAAGGAGAATGTGTATCTAAGGTGTCTAAATGACTATCAAACGAAAGTTCGAAGGCGAGCCACACTTCGGAGTGCCAGAAGTCTTGCGGTACGTATATTTAGAGCTTATTTCACTCATTTATATCTTCCGCGTTCTCGTAGCATACACTTGTTGCTGCAGCATTTGTTTATATTATTCACTAGTTGGCACATTTTTGTTTTTATCTACAGCTTTCCACTGTAAGTCATTACTTTCACAATGCAATATTTGCATTGTGATCTAATAGTCAGATACTATGTTCTTTACTATATATTCGAGGTTATACTTCAACATGGCATGACACAAACACACATTTTGACGATATATCAACAAGTATTCAAGTGCATTAATTATTATTTGTTCTGATATGCTTTATTTATACTTATGTATATAAAATACAATGAAGCATCATATAATTTCCTTAAAACATTCAAACTGATTTTTTTGTGACATTCATAGCGCATTAATGCATCGTCTTTCGCCTACATACTATTTGAGGAAGACAGACAGAAAACAAATGCGGGTCATCCGAAGTTACGGTGTCACATAGAATATAAAACTATAGGGAAACATTTAACATGCGAGAGAGTTCAAAAATCAAAATTAACGTTTTTCCCCCATAAAATTCAGAACATGCTTACTTTTATACAGAATTAATATGAATGAAAAACTGTCATACCTGTGAATGTGATGTATGCAGCAGGTTATGACAGTCATGAATGCAAAGTAAAAAATACTAGTAGGCGCATGTTGTAATTCAGCCAAATTAAAACACAAATAAATTTATCTGGTTTTAATTAGATAAGATCTGAGTACACATTAACATTTAAAGTTACATATATATTTGGAAGTAATGGTTGTGCAATATTAACAGAGAACAGTGAAACATATTTTGCGGCTAAAGTGTGGGTGGTATAATACGTATTTGTTGTTATGTGGCTTTACTTCAAGTGTTTATGCAACTAACAATTAAAGAACTCTAACATTCTTATCGAATACGTTTTGCGAATGTTTTAGATTTTAAATGTTTCACACATATATTTTATTCTATACGACACTTATTACGTTCCGCGAAAGTTGGTAAATATGCGCAGTGTTCATAAGTTGGAAAGCGCAGGTATAGAAAATAGGATTGCGCCCTTTCATCATAAACTGTTCGATTTGGCCACATTGTATCCCCTTCCCTTTTACAATCACCATCGCTATTACCATCGCCCTCGCAATGTGTCCCCTCTTTCTTTTCCCTTGCACCGACGAGACAACGGTGCGAAATGCCTAGTCGCGTTGGAAAGCCGCGAAGTGAGTATTCCGAAAAGTACTCCGTCAGTGCGCTAACATCCGATTCACGACTCGTTACTATAGAACGCGTGGAAAACGAATATCTAACATATGCGCTGGACTATTTGATCAATTTGTCACAGTGGCCCTATTTCTACGAAGTGTCGGCGTGCGTTGCGGGAACACAGTGTATCTTACGTTAATTTCCTATTTTCGAATGTGAGAATACGAAGGTGTTTGTCGTGATGTCAAGTTATGCTTTCATTGGTGAAATCTTCTTTTTTTATTAATTCTTGCTAAATAAATGTTGATAATACCATTTGAATATATTGTTTATCGCAAATAGTATTTGCATGTGGTAAGAAATGCAAAATTGTACACTGCGTACGGTTAAAATCGCGATAGGTAAGCATTAAATGTGCGTAAGAAACATTTAATTGCATAAATGCATAATTCTTGTACATAATATTATTAAATAATGTACCAAGCGGGCGCGTTGAAAGAAAATTGTCAAATGAATTGATACTGAAATATTTAATTTTCATTATTATAGATCTATGCCAAGTCATATTAACAGTAAATTTTATGTTAAAGAGTTCTTGAACCAGACATCCTTGCAAATTAAGCAAGGAATTATTTAGAATCAATAATAGATTTGTTGAAAATATAATGCTGCAAAAATCGAGATAAGTAGAACACTAGATTCAGCGTTGTACTCAATATGTATGAGTATACTGACTTGCAATAATTCAAGCGTTAGGCTGAGATGTATCACTATGCGTTCAGTTGTAACTAAAAGTTACGGTTGAAATAACACATAAAACACGTATTGTTGTATAGCTTGTTACACTTGTTCAAAGTTTTACATATTATGCTTTGATACCCAACTTGTTCTTGAACCTTGACGTACAAAAATCGGATATATGTAAACACAAAAGCAGATATACAGGAATAACAATTATAGTTAAAATTTACAGTAACGATTTCAGATATGAGACTAGTAACTTTTGTACATTATTCGTAAGTTCCTTATCTTGTATTACTTCCTTGCGAGAAAAACCAGTTTTCTCTGCGTACCCAATGTATGTAGAAATTGCAGGAAGTCGGGCGCTACTTGATCCAATTATCCTGAAAAGCTTCGAAGAAGTATTGTCCCCGTGTCAACGACCGGTTACGGCGCCCACCGCCCGCAACCGAAGTACAAACGAAACTCACACAATACCAAAAACATAGCAATTATCGTTGAGCTAATGCCGACAAATTCATTCGAAACACGCTATGCGTACGTTCTTCCTTTCCGCTCGTCCGCCTCGGCAAAAGGCGTATGTAATCTTAAACAAATTGCAGTCTAATAGGCAAAATGTTGCAGAAAATCAAACGCACAACTTTCGCTCCTAATCTCGAAGGTGAGCGGACGAGATGTTCGTGGCTAGGTAGACTATGTACAAATAATTGACTCCATCGGCCGCCGAAATTGGTGACGGCGCGGCGTCTGCAGTCATACCGGACGAGCGTTCAATTTACCCCAGACGACCAATCGTCGTTGCTTGATGCATCGGCATCCGATTGCCTACGCGTTTCCCGACAAGCACACCGATGCGCGCACGGATGCGCATTCAGAGAACTTTTACGGGAATGGCTCGAATACGCGATCGCATCGAGTGCCGAGTGGAGCGCCATTTGTATTCCGCGCAAAATCAGGTTAACGGGTCCGTTTCGCGGGATTTTGGAGTAGCGGGAGCGCGCACCGTCACTGCCGTTCGTCGATTTCTCCTCGTGATCTAGTTCATTCGGCAAATAGGAGATCGAGCCACGAAATATGGGCGCGGAAAAAAACGGTGAACCCTAACGATCCGTTCCGTTCGAGTTAAACTCTGCAGCTCGGCCATTCCGGCGATCTGAGAAAAATGAGCTAGCTTCAAATAGTCGAGTTCGCGCGTGCCTTCGATCGAGACCAGATCGCCGTCGTGAAAGTGAAACGATGGTGCGGGGGTAAATTCCGGTGGGGTGCGAAGTTGCCTGCAAGTAGAAAGCCAAGGCGCGTGTTCGTTAAGGGAATGCGGTAATACGCCGGGAAGGTCATTGTTCGTTACTCGTGTCGCTCTGCTCCTTACATTCTGCTCCTGCTGGCGCAAAGTCCTTGTACCGGTGATTGTTGTCATAATTCGTGATTCCGAATTCTTTCAGAGTTCGAGGTGCGTTTGGGAAGCCGGGTGCAATCAATGTAAATCGAAATAAAACGTTGTAGCTTCATCCAAGTACAGATTCAAGTACAGTTGCAATCGATTTACTTATTTTGTAGGTAGTACCTACATAAGACGGGTTTTAGAACAATTATTGCAAATTTATAAATTCTTCACAATTGACATAGTTGCTTCTATTAATCTTTTCGACTTGAAGTGTCTTTGTTAAGCTTTGATAATAAGTCATCCAAATATCATAGCCGCGAAGATACGGAACCTATTCGTGACATATATGAATAGTTGGTATAAATATTGTCGCTGCTGATAAAATCATATTGGAAAGTTTTTATTCTGTGCCAATCGGCCTGATGATGCTCACGGTCAGTGAAAAGTTGATTCAATACCAACGTGCCGTTAATCAAAGAGGTCTGTCTAAGGCAAATGAAACTAGAAGAAACCGATAGGCCACGTTCGCGCCGCCTTTTAGGAAAGCGGAAGAGAGAGAAAGGAGGGTTACACGCGGCGTATTATGTAAGCCATACGATCTGCCACCAAGATCGACATCGGCATCGCGACTACTGCTGACTCTCAGTCACGACTCGCAGAATTTCCGCGATACTCAGAGAATATTGACTTGGAACTTGCTAGCTCCGTTCAGATTCTAGTCGTCTAGAAATCCAAACCGCCGAGAGCGTTGGCATTTAAACTGCAGCTGGTCGGTACGCGTGCACGATCGCTTCATTAATAACGCTCGCTCGCTCAACTCCAATCGTGCATACGGGTGTCCATGAATGTGTACGTGTGAAAATGACAACGGAGTACACAATCAGATAGGCCGATCGTTCCGAGCCGTGCGAGAGAGCTGGGAGGCCTGTCTTGCAAATTTCGATCGAAGTGAGAGAACAGTTGTTTATTACGCCTAAGACTTACTTCGTTCTTGCTTCCTAATGGCTAGCCATAAAAACGCAAAAACTTCATCGCAACGCAGAAATCAAATGTACGAAAATATTTTAAAATACTTTCTGAGAACTTTTCCTTTACATCATCAAATTTACCGGTCATGTACAAATAAATGTTCGATAAATCTACAACCACATACAGGCTAAGTAGTTGGATTTCATTTCGTGACATACCTGTAGTTCGTTAAGAAATAAATACCGTACGCAAAAAATGGGTAACTGATATTTTTAAGCATGTCGTAAACTGGCTTGGACATTAATAATTCGAGATAAAAAGTCTCGTTAAAAACGTAGTCTGAACTGTTTTATAGAATGTCACGTTGAAAAGTAAGAAGAGGCAGCCGTACAACATTAATGCTATCCTTTTTACCGGGTTGCATGAACCGATTCACGTTACATCGCCGACTTATTCTCCGTCTTTCGCCACCTTCTTCTGTGCCAGCACCTGACCGTTCCACACGGTCGTGCACAATACGTAAGACGAGCTGGGCAGGTAGAGCGTAAACAAAGATATCGGTTCATTAAAGGGACGCATGAACGCGAAGGGAAGGTGGAAAACGTTTGGGCAAAGCGTTTTCAAGTGGGGGTTGACGACGGTGTTGGTGCGTGTGCACGCCGTCTCTTCGGTCTACCCGCTTCGGTACTCGTCCGCGAATTGAAACTGAAAGGCAGACACGGAGGCCCCTGACTCGGGGCACGGCGTCTGTCAATTGAGGCGAAAGTCTGCGTTCCCGCACTGCCGCTTATGGTCTTCCATCGACTGGAAGATCCCGCTTCGCCTTGTACCCTCTTCGCGAGCTCAGCAATGTACAAGATTCGTCTTTACGTCGTTCCGGAGTTGGATCAGGAAGAGAGTACCGATGGACGAGGAAGTTCGAAAAACTTTGTTGTGCACAGCCTCAAATCGTCGGCGATAAGTCGGCCGACCGTTACGCGAAGTGAATCGCCGAAGGATAAGTTTGACGTCCTGGGGGACGAGTTCAAGGCAATGAAGGAAACGAAGGATGCTGGAAGGAACGGCATGGACGTTCGGCGGAGGAACAGTGGGAGTTATCGGAAAACATTTTCTGATATTGAGAATGGAAACGTGAACAACGGTGCAAAAACAGACTTCGACTCGATTGATGAAAAGTTGAATAATGAAATGCAGCTGCGGACGGTAGCTGAACGTACGTCGACAGTTTTGAAGTCCGATCGTCGGCATGGCTATCGTCAGTACCATCAAAGTGTAACTGGAAAAGAAAATGATACCCAGGCTCAGATTCAGGCTCGTCTCAACGCTCAGCTCAAGGCTCATATGCAGGCTAAGATTCAGGCGCAGGTTAAAGTTAACAATGGCGTCGACCAGATTGACCATTGCACCGATGTGCAAGATGCGGCATTGAAGAGATCAAAGGCTACACTGGAACAGATCGATTTGCACGATCGATGCCTTAGACACAAACGCACGAAGACACCGAAGTCCGTACGAGTAAGAAAACGCGAACAAGGGTACGAAGAGACTGATAGGGAACAATATCAGAAAAGCCAGACCTTACGAAAGAAGAATGACCATCTGAAAGAACGACAGTCCGCTATTTTGGAAGGCATTAATGAAATATGCACCAGAAATTCTAGGGTGAGTATTCAATAGGCGTTTACTATAAGAGAAAATACTCAGTTTACAAAAGTTAAATCTTGTACAAGTTATTTGTCGCGCCCATTAGCTTGTAGTCGCTCTGTGCAGATTACAGTCCGTTAAAAAAGATTACCCGGTTACATCTTAGATCATAACCACCCAATCATTACGTGTATAAACTAAGTAGCGTGCACCTGTGCGCGCGTTTATGCAAATTGCCACAGGCGTTGCTCCGGAGGAAGTTTCGAGGTGTAACGGCGACCCATGCAATATTCGGAAAATCCGCATGCTTGCCCATCGGCGATGGTTACATGACGACGGATAACGATCACCGTCACTATTGGCCGAGCGTGTCAGGCTATGTGTGCTGGTACACGTGCGCGAACAATCTTGCATATTTAATGAACTGCGTGTGCCCACGCTGTATGGCGCGCGTATGTCGAGTATATACGCTGGACGCAGGTATACACACGCGTGTGTGGGTACTTAGAGAATCGACTTAGGCTCGTGTTTATACCAGACGCCGCTCCCCATCACGAGGAAATTCCCTTTCTCCTATTAGCCCGCAGCCTTAAGGTGAAGCGTAATGTCAAATAATCGCTGTGCTCACGACTACCAGTGGCACGCAGACGAGGTCTCGACACTCGTTCTCCCTTTCCTTCTTCGTTTTCTTTTTCGTCATCTTCCTCTTACTGCTCGACGGCCTCGTCGTCTTGTCTCTTTCCATCGACATATTCACCGGGACATTTCTTACGCCGATATATGTGATTCTACGACGACGTTCCGATGCATGGGACCTATTCTCTTCCTTTGCCCCTTCACCTGTTCGTCGACGATTCTCCCCTGAGAATGTCTCTTTCGCAAATACGCGCTCGATGCATCTATAATGGAAGAATGCTAATGGGAAATCTTGTTCTTTTCCTTCGGAAATGTGCCAGGTGGATTGTACATCATTAATCGGTGGTTAGTTGCCTTTGCGTTACAGCGATTTGAATTATTATGCGTTTAACCACTTTTATTGCGACAGAACGTTGTCACTTGTTTATCATTTACATAGTTGTTATAGAGTTTTCATCACATTTTTCGTGTGAGAATGTTTCGCATGCATGCCGTTTTTCTTCAAATTAGTACCAATCCATTAAAAAGAAAGACCCTTCTAATGTAAAGAAATGACACTTCTAATGTGACAGATATCTTCTTTGCACATTTATGTAAGGCAGTTAAGGATATACAGTGCCCTCATAAAATATTATAGCACTAATGTTTTTTAATAACACAATAAATACACTAAGAATAAAAAAATATCACAATTTTCATGTTTACCGAACAGTATCAAAATAAAAAAATGCTGTGGCCAAGCGAAGAATTTTTCAGATAGTTCACAATAACATTGACGTTATATGTACAGAGTAAGTGATTCTCTGTTGTGAGGCGTTCTCGTTTTTTAAGTGACAGATTTGGGAACTGTAGAAATAGTACTAAAGAAGGATAACTATTTCTATATTTCTCAAGACGTATATAATGTAATAAAGAGTAACGGAAAAATAACTTGTTTGTTGTTTGACTCGAAGTGTAAGCAGCGGGATAAGCTGCGAGACCGATAGGATGCAATATAGCAGTCGGTCACGTAACATCGTCGTCATTGAATCTTCGGTTTATGTATGGGGCGTTCCATGCCAAATCAGCTACTTTTGTGCCTCACACCCTTCGATTTTTTTCAAAATTTTATATGTTTTTAAGACCGATGAAAAACTCATTCATGAATTTTTTCAGATTTTTTTACCTTCCGTTTCGGAAATATGAATTGTCTTCAAATTTGCGTTCTTTTTTTTCAAATGCTCATAACTTTGCGAAAAATGCCCCCATTGGATCGTTCTTTTCTTCAAAATGTATGTCTCTTTTCTTCTTTTTCATTTTCATTTTTACCTCAAAGGGTTAAAATCATTATAATTATATAAATACCGTAAGACATTTTCTATTTCGGTATGCCTTTCTTCCGTGCGATTTTTCAATGTAATATATAATTCTTCAGATAGTGATGTGTGCTGTTCTTTCAGTGACTGCAACATGAAATGTATTGTTGCATTAGCTGTTAATAAATGAGAATCTCTCTGACATAATCCCTCCATAGCCAGTTTTATTGGAAGTAGAGCTGATACAGTTCTGGATATTAAGCCAAATCACTATCGGAAAAATTAATTTGCAGGTTTAAATCGTTTATTGCTTTTCTAGTAAATACCGAAAAAACGGTATTTAAACTTGTCAATACCGGTATTACAAATTTGTACAAATGGCTCAAAATACCGGTATTCGGTATCCCTGCATACCGGTATTGCAATACCTAGTTCTAATTATACAGAACTGCAATGCATGTAATAGAAAAGAGTTATAATATAAAAATAAATAAATTATAAAGAGTTGTAAGATTATATAATATAATCAATTTACACATGTTTACTATCAATACTTCACCGTGCTAAATCAAAAGGGGAAGAATTAACCCTTTTAGTGCCGGCCGGAACAGAGGTGCCTATGCAAAGATAACCGGATGAATTTCATGCAATTTGCAAGGGTTTCGGAAAAGGCTTATAAAAACCAAACTAAAAATAATATTTACATGATTCAAAAAGCAGCGGATTAATCATCTCGTATTGAAATTAGACCGTTTATAACGATTTCTAAATTTATTTTGAGGTAAAGTTATCTCGCAATGCGAATAGTACGGCGCTATTGGATGCGCAATGATATATCGTCGCTGGCACTTTTCGCAAGTGTAGCGAACGACGATATATCGTCGTCCGGCACTAAAAGGGTTAAAGTACAAATGCTTTCATAGTTGTTCAATTATAAATTCTTGTTGAATGTAACAGAACAGACTTCATAATAATATGAACATTTGTATCCGTACATATCTTCACTTGACTTATTATTTGTGACATTAACAAAATAAACTTCATAAAAGTCACTTTTAGTTTAAGTATGCGTTTAAAATGACATTACTCCTATGTTTCGTAATTTATTATCATTGAAATGGGTATAAGGTCATTTGCATCAGAAACCGAATTGTAATTATAAAACAGAATTATGACTGCATTTTTAAATGTAATGAGATTGTAGCTGAAAAATATTACCCGGGTTGGTGAGTCAATAGTTTTCAGTTGTTCCAAACACAAATCTTTTATACATCTGTACGTACGATTTAATCGAGTTATAATACATTCAGAAACAGCGGTTCATACGTCAGTTGATCCGCATTGTTCCTTTCTATGGTTTCCAGTTTGCAGTATTCTAGAATGTTGGACGCGTATATTTGATAATGTGAACGCAGTCAACGTTCCACTCACTGGCTTAATTTTCGCTACATTATCCTGATCAGGCAGCGTTTGTCGAATTGCAAAGCTTTTCTCGCGCACTGTGTGGCTTGCGCTATAGACGTTGACTATCTATTGGCCATTATTGAATAGAATGTAAGGTGAAGAAACAACTGGTTCAACGACTTCCATCAGACTCATTTACGATAGATACACTTATACCTGTAGCGTTGCGGAAAGCAATAATTGTTTAACTTCTGTTTCAAGGCAGCACTCTTTATTGTTGTTCAACGATTCTTTATCAAGTTAGATTGCGGTCTTATTGTTAATTGTGAGATGTTAGTAGCCCTCCCGCGCATTCATGCGCGGAATGCCCCGTTGGTACAGAGATGGACGCATCTTCCTTTCGAGTTCTCACATAATTAATACGCGTTGCGCTAAGGAATTACAACACGTAGGCAATTATTGTGGTCCGCGTGGGAGGCCTCTGAAAAGTAGGCGTATAAAACGAGACGTGTGCAAAGCCAATAATGCCGACATTCGTTCCTGGCCAACCTGTTGATCGTCCATCACGTAGTTGTCTTTGCTGGAAACTCTCTTCAACCCATTTTCATTTTGTCTTCTTTCTTTATTTTGTTACTTCCTTCAAGGTCGCCTGTGTTTCTGTTTTTGGTTTCGCACCTTGTTTTTCCTGTATTGTATTGACCCTGTTTATCTTATTTTCTTTCGATTCTTCTTTCCGGTTGCACTAGCTTTATGTTCTTTTATGTTGTCACTCTCTTTCATGTTCTGTGTCCTGTTTTCTTATTTATTATTGTTCTCCATTTTTTGCTTCTTTATATTCTTCACTCGCCTTTTGCTTTCTCGTGTCCTTTAACGTCTCACTTTATTTTTTGCTCTGCCTTCCCCTCATATCCTCTCTCCGTTTCAGTTGATTGTATTTTTCTCTTTCTCTCTTTCCTGTTTTTTCTACCAAGTTTTCTGTCGACCTACGGAATATTACGTAATTCAGTTTTAAGATTACAGAGTTAAGCAATAAAACTTTTGTGAGCTTATTTTATGTTTTAGTGATCTTTTGAAAATCTATTGTTTGATATTGTTACCGTTATAAAGTAAATCACGATCTTTAGTTCTTAATTTTATCAATGTATTTCATAAGCGGTATATCATTTTCATATATGAATCATTTTAACATGACAATTACAATGATGGAAGCCAATATAATATGTAAAATCTTACGAATACGATTGATGAGCTACAATGGGTGTTTGTTTATCTGGTAAAGAATGTGGACAAAAGATGTGTGGGTAGCTGTATCTTATTGCATGTATTATAGGTTCTGGTTCACAAACCACTTTCCATTCGGCTGCTACCTATGATCATAATCCCAAATTAAAATGATTACACTTTTTCTGCTGGCATCTGTTTTTATTATAATAAAAAGTTGCATAATAGACATATTACATAGTTATCAGTTTAATTTTTTGGATTCTGATTTCAAAATGCGTTCATACCCAACCAATTATTTCAAAGTTACTATTCAAGTGAAATATTATACAAATATTCCCAAGATGCTATATACCATATCATCTACATATAGTCCACGGTATTAGTTATTTAGTAATGTAAAATATTGATTTAAAGTCATAATCATTGCAAGATTACTTCTAATGCTAACACTTTGATCGCGGGCATTAATCTCACAGTTTGAGACCGGTTTTTTCGTAACGCAGGAGAGATTTGCATTACTTTATGGTTCTGGCATAATCCGTCCTTTTATTAGCATTTTTGTTCCGTGTAATACAACAGTAGTGTGTTCCGGAAACTGAGTAGACAAGCCACGTACGCGTAGGTATGGCCTGTGCGGGCTCGGTCACGATATTGTTAGCGGTCATCACGCTTGGATATCTTTGGTGCAGACTTTCGCGGAAGTTTCTTAACTCGAAATAGTCAGGATGACAGAGGGCGGACGGAATCGTGAAAGACGGAAGTCGACGATAACTTTGGTTTCCGTCCATCAACGTGCGCGGTGCGCGCCTTTTGATAATATACTTTGCATAATTGTATGAATTCTATCGAATCTTATGGCCGTTAATACAATACATATCCTGGAAGCTGTCATTTTGTCCACATTTTAAATTTTGCTCTCAAATCATGAACTGTTGCAATGCTGTGCAATACGTTTCGATGAGGAAAGTTGTCATTTTTACAATGTTAAATGCTGCTGATGAATTGATAAATTTCAAGGTTCGAATTTGGTTGTAGCAGTTATATATGGGATGCCTTTAGAACCTCAACTAAATTGATGAGGCAGTTCCATACCTTTTGTCGACGAAAATCCACTGATGCTTACATGGTACGCTAGCTATTCTGACGTAGATAAATTTAAGTTCCCCGAACGGAGTACCGTGTGCAAGAGGAGAAATGCTTTGAATGCCTGCATCACACTGCAAACTGCAGAACATGTAGACGGATTATGTCTGTGCTTAATTAAGAAACTATTGGTACTGGCACGGAGATTAGTAAAAATGTTGATGGCGATCAGACTTTGTAAATACCTAAGTCAGTTCTTTATGAGTACCATTAATCGCTTCTTTAAAGTTTCAACCAGCAAGCTTGTTTGCGCAATACCTTCGTATGTCGGTAACTCAAACCTGAAGGCTGCTAGCCCTAGATGGTTCGATCTCTAAAGACAGTACCCTTGAATTTTTTCCATTGACTTTTTCTTAGCATACTCATCAGGCTGGACTTCTTATTTCACAGGGTCAATAATCTTCAGCCTGGTGCTGTCAAAATTGCGCTTGAAATCATAACAAGAACAATACTTCAAGTCTAACCATCAGTATTGTTTATTAACTGATCTTTTTGTCGATGACGATAATTGTTTCCTTGAGAAAAATTCTCTATTATTTTATTTGTTTAATATTCTTTTGTGTAATATTGCTTGACTATTCTGTTTTCATATTTATGGTGATGAAAGATTTTATAAATACACATGTGATGCATTAAAATATTGCGCGCGTGATAGGAGCATATTCTGTCTGGTACGGAAAAGGATTCGTATCAGCAACTGCAGTAAATATACTTTTAAAATGACGGATTATTGACTAGTTGAGCTTAGTATCTATACAAGAAATTTCTGTTAGAAATGTACAGGTAGAACTGCCAAGCATAGATCGCGTTTTTAAGTGGACAAAGCTGACAAGTAGCGGGTTAATCGGTGCAGGTATAAGCATACCAACCGTTATAAATCTAAAATTGCTTTCAGCAAATAGTAATGCGTCTCTAGTCACCTTCATTAATTCGACAGAGATTGATGAAGTCAGTATTTAAAATTGCAATCTTAGAATAGCAACCTCCTTTCACACATGATGTTATCACACTGATGTTATCTGGGTTTTGTTGTAACGTATCATCATTTTTTTTTTAACACGAAACAATGTTTTCATGGCAATTTATGCCGGTATTACAAACTTTACAAGACTAATAACTCTTTTTCCCAACCCGAAGGCACATAGTAATCTGCGAATATACGAATTAGATCAATAATAATTAACCCAATCGTTGAAGAACGTACTATGGTATTCAATAGTATTCTTCTTTAGAAATGGAAATCATTCATAAACAGTTACTTAACCCTTTTAACACCGAACGACGCCAAAAATACCAACGACGATATGTCGTTGCGCCTCCGTTAGAGCCTTATTATACTCATCACAAGAGATCTGTATTTAAGTATAAATTCATAAAATGTTAAAATGGTTCATATTCGATGCAACACATATGTTTATTAGATCAGCTTTTTGAATTTTGTAATTATCACGCCTACTTTGGTTTTTACGAGCATTTTCGCAAACCTCTACAATTTCGTCGATTCGGCCCGGTGTTCTTCGCCTAGGTACGCTCTTTTCGCTCGGTGCTAAAAGGGTTAAACAAAACCTGATGCATTTCAATCTTAACTCCTCAAAAACTATCTTAATAAAAGCCGTAGTCCATTTCCGCAAGTGTCATAACATCATAAACGTTACAGCGTTCGCAATCGACAAGGATTAACATCCGTCGATTCAATATTAGCTTCTCTAAGAAGAGATGCCGTTGTAGATCCAAAGACACTTTTGCCAAACGGTAACGCGTCGTTGTTAAGAAATCATGTGTATCGGCGAGCCTGTACGTATTTTCACACATCAGCAGGAGAGCGACTGTTGTCCGAGTCAACCTACGACTGTACACTGTATGTTGCGGGGCGCGACATTGACGGACACACTTGTCGCGTCCTCTCGATTGTAGCGTCATTCCGCGTTCGGGCGTGCGCGCGACAACACCATTCGCTCACGATAATACAATCGGCGAAGTTTTTCGCTTCTCTATCTGTTCAAACGTCGCGAACTACTGCCTCGCTTCTCCCCAGTGCTATTCCTCCTAAACTGTTGCTCTTCCTAAACTCTTCGCGTCGAGGGGAGAACGTCGGTTGTCCCTGCCGGCAAAGTCCGGTGCGAAGGAGACGACAGAAGAAAGTAACCTCAGCTAGAAAAACTCCATTTTGTGTGCGCGTTGTGACATTAAAAGTGTGGTTTTTGTAAATCGGAGTTTCTTCATCCTCGGGTTGTTAGTAAACTTTGAAGAGAATTGTACAAAGACGGCGCGTTATAACGAAGTAACGGCAGTTGACTGACTAGAGCCAGTATCTGTATGTTGTGAATAATTGAGTGTATCGGTAATCGATGGATTCAGTCGCACGACTGATTGCGTCTCATTGTAGCTCATTGAGAAGAAGCCAACTGAAAAGTGATTTTGATAACGCGGCAGACGACGTAGAGAACATGACGTTGTAAACAGTGAATAGAAAAAATTTGAATTGCGACTGATCGTTTCTTTCAGTAAGCAATTAAAGTATTTAACGGAACGTTCAAGAGAGGTACAAATAAAATTGTAACCAATACTTTTATACAGAACGACCGAACGTACAGCACTCCGCACATATTGAATCGTCCCTGAGTAAATATAAACTTATTTTGATATTATAATGGACGACGCAGTCCGACCGAAGGTGAACGACGGGTTGAAGGGAACGGAAGCGGATAGATAGGATACGTGACTCGGGACTCGAAATAGTCGACAAAAACGAAGAAGAGCTGACAGACGAGTTTCGTCATAGCCTCGAATCGAGAAGTTCTAATAATTCGGACCGCCGAAAAAGAAGATGCACCTTTTCCTCGAGTTTGTCATCCCTACTCCTGAGCGAACGAGCGGCCTAAGTGGGAAAAGTCTCACTTCCGCGAGACTTTCCGGCGTCGAAGTTGGAGCAAGCGATCCTATTTAGTAGACATCAAGGCGCGGCACCACGTGCGGCTTTCATTTACACACGCGTTCGTCGGCCCTTGCGCTCCTACTGAGTTTCTCCCCCATCTACATCGCTCGCATCTTGACACTCTTTCGTCCGCACAAAGGAGAGGGAACACTGAAGGACAAAGGGGCTCGAGTGAGATGGAGACAAAAGACATTTTTCGGCTGTGCGTTCGTTACAACCTTCCGCTTCATACAGATGTGCGTGCTTTGATATCAAATCGATAAATGCGCGCTGTCGACGAATTTTCAAAAACCAAACAGTGCAGACATTCGTTGCAATTGTCCGGCGCTACATAAATTTTAGTTCTTTCGGTTCAAGAGAGTGAAAGTGATGGATGGACGTTCGGAATTATTATAAGTTGTCCCGAGAAAATTTGCTTTCGTAAGCTCGTTGCTTAGGGGACATTTTTGGACAGATCGTGCATGATTAAGGTGATGCTACGTTGTCTGTAACGACGTATTACTTTGAAAATTACGCGTGCGTAGATCGCACAATCTCTGAATTATCTGTGGACCAGTTAATTATCGCAGAACGGAAGATGAATTCATGTTTTCCGCCGTTGGCCAGCATGAGCCTGCTGGATCAAAAGAAATCGCCCGCCTCGTCCTTCCTCTCGCAAAATCGGCGGAGCGATAAAGTTAATCGCGACGATTGTCCATTATCGAGAACCAGTTCGTCTATGACGATACCATCCGACGGGTCTTCGACTTTCCCGAGAAAGATAGAGATTCTCCAGGATCTGGACCTTTACTACGTTCGGCAGATCGCGCATAACTCGAAGGTACGTCATTCATCGTCTTTGACTTCACCCAGCTGAACTGCACCTGGCACATTGTGTCATTGTAAGAAATCTGGCATAAATCGTTCGTTGATTAATCTTCATCCGGATTTGAAACGAACGTCTCTGACGCAATTGATCGGCTTTAAATCACGACGTCTAAATGTTCGCTTCGGAAAGGTTATATAAAAATATAAATTGAGAGCAATGATATTCAGAATGCGATACAGCATTTATATTCACCGTCAGCCAAGTGCAGGTTGGAAAAACCGCTAGAGCGTAGGAAGTCGGTGTGATAAGAATTAACGGAAGAGAGGAGCTATGTGCGCTTGCGGAACCGAAAAGAGGGGAATGTCATTCGTTTCCGTGCCTATTTGTAAAAATGACCTACGCCTATTGCGTCAGTGTCAATAAGCGCAGTACATACGCAGTAAGGCCACGTGTTGAAAATTGTCCGCGCTTTCAATTGAACATGATTTTGTCAACACCTCGTTTAATCCGAAAAAGTATCCACCTTCGTCTTTCCTCCCAGTGAGACCAATCTGGCGGCAACACTTTCGCTTCGAAGGTGGCAACTTTTATTTTTGTTACAGGATTACGCAAGAACGTTGCGATTTCCTTAAGAAAATTCAAAATTCTCGCCCGTAAACTGAACCTGGTATGTCGGATAATGGCATCGTGGCTTGCGACAAGAATTACCGCGAATCACCCGAAGATTTACGACTTGTAGCAATAGCGAATCACGTCACTATTTTCTGGGAAATGTAAAAACAGTTTTGCAAAATAAACGTAGCACTCTCGATAATAGGATCATGTCCATTTTGCTACAAGCCGTACTCGTGATGCACTGTCTGACAATACCATACAAGGTGAACGCTGTTACCTTAAGGTATGCAAAAATCTTTCTATAAAATCAAGGTACTCTCAATCGTAACGGTACACCGTTCGTGGCAAGTGAAGGTTCACTTCATGGTAATGTCACATGCCTATATTGCTACTCTTTCATGGCTAATACTTATTA
Organism: Anoplius nigerrimus; assembly: GCA_914767735.1. Classification (NCBI taxonomy): domain Eukaryota; kingdom Metazoa; phylum Arthropoda; class Insecta; order Hymenoptera; family Pompilidae; genus Anoplius; species Anoplius nigerrimus. The sequence goes on along the minus strand of OU612079.1, from coordinate 6,401,678 downwards.
TTCCGGTAAGATTAATATCACCACTTCACAGTCGTGATGCTATTTATACCGAAAGACCTATAACTGGGCTATATACGTAAATGAGAATTAATTCATATCATCGCGTCCGCGAGGCAAGCTTACTTCTAAGATTTATGCGTACAATAGCGATGTTCTACGTCATTACTGTATTTCCGTGAAAGATTAACACGCTACGGAAGCTCGCTATTTATCGCTGTAGACAGGTGACACATAACTTACCAATGATCTTTGCGAAACTTTAATCTACTGCAAAGCGGTAGAAACAATCGTTTGTTCAAACAATTCTGTCATCTCTTGTAATAAAATTGTGCCGGAAATTGTGCACGCGACCTCCCGACATTTAGCTGATAGAAGAACATTTACATTATTTTGAGATTGAAATCTATGTTAGATATGAATGAACATGCATAATATTTCAACGCTATCCACAGAACACATATTTATTACAGCGTTTGCACATTATAATATTGTTCATACCACCAAATCTGTAGGTGGTAGATATGAAGTCAAATGCCAATTAAACAGACAAGAGTCTTAAAAAGTGTGGCTCAACATACACTAAAATTTCAATCTGGCCAGCGCTTCAACATGAATAATTCACGAGTACCTAAGCCACGTGAAATGTTCAGTTCCTGCAACTGTCATACCCAATAATACCGCTCACATCACGAATCATGTCGATAAATGCTAATATTGAACAGAAAAATATGATCATCGATATCGTATAAGATCACGCATAATATTCAAATAGTGTGAGCAAGATTTAATTCGTGCAAACGTCATTTCCAATAATACAATATCATCACACATATAGGGAAGACTACATTCATACTCATCTGAAGAGCTCTAATAAACATTCTCAAAAATTGCACAACATTTGTATAATATTTCAAACAAAAATCTCACACTTCCAAGTGTTAATTCTAATCATGGCAAGCGACAGAATGATACAAGACGGTACAGCGTTCGACATAAATTTCCATTCTGTGACAAGCCGCATACCGAACTACCGACAATAACATACCAAAAGGCCGCAATGGTCATATCCAATAATACCGTTTCATGCTTGGCGGCGGCAATTATTGTCCGAGATTCAATGGAAAAGAGATGATTCTTCCGCATAGAATGCGGACAAAACTCAAGCGACGCTAGTTTCCGCGCCTATTCGCGCGAACCAGCTGCGCATCCTAGATCAAGTCCGAGCGCGGGGAAAAGCGGCAGTGTAAATACGAGTCTCGAGGAGCGGTCACACGTAGAAAGTCGTGGCCTAGCCTAGCTTCTCTCTCTCTCTCTCTCTCTCTTTCTCTCTGTGTGTGCGCCTTGCCGCGCGGCAAAGTGCCTGACGAAATATTTCGTGGGGAAAACGTGCGCGTCGGGCGGTTCTCTTCTGTATTTTTAGACGTTCGCGTCGCCGTCCGGCGTCCGCGCGCTTCGTCAGCGACCACCGGATCGTCGGATAAGCAGTGAAGAGCGGATCGAACGAGACGTCCAATCGATACGCGCACCGCGTCCGCCTACACGACCCAACTTGACAACTTCACCTCTACACTTGCCTTCTCCTCCTATCCTTTCTTTCACAAACAACCTGAACGATATTGAATTCGTCAGCCTCGTTCGAATCTTCCTTCTGTTTTCGAAAAATAGTTTATTCAATTGGGTTAAAGACAGAAGCGTACGTTAATGGAAACAAGGGCGGCGACGGCACGCTTGATTATCGGATATTTTTCATAATTCTCCATTGCCGGATTTTTTGTAAAGATATAGACTTGATCGTTGCGGGAAGCGTCGGGCACGTTCTTTATTTCATTGTCAGAGAAAAAGTGTTCTTCTCTCTTTCGCTTCCCATCCCACTGCAGCGGCGCGACATAACGTTGTTTGTGTATCTTGCAACATTAAACATACTGTTCCCTTACAGGGTAAGGGATTGCATCTTATCCATCTACTCCATCGACCGATTAATCTTACGCGGCCGAACGTAACGGCGGCTATATAAAACGGTGTATTGTGCATAATATAACGCCGAATGCGTCAATTTTCTGCGCAAATTATCTGGCTGTCTCGTTAATTTTACACAAGGTTACTTCCGCGGTATTCCACAAAATTTGAACAGAGGCCGGGACAATGAAACAGTGATGTGTGATACTCGTACGTGCAAAGTGGTTTATGCACTTTATACTCCCTCCAGTTACAAGGAATACAGCACTGTTCATGATTCCTTTCTTTCTTTGGTGTCGTTTCTCGCTACAAACGCTTGGAGTGTTTCCTTATAATGCAAACGATGTACCGGTGCGTGCGTGCAGACGGTAAATTCTTACGTGCGGATTGGTTGGACTTGTTAAGAGTCCTTTGATGACTGAAACAGGCTGCAATTAAAACTTACAATATTCTCAGCACCACGTCCATCTACATGTCCTTCATTCCATTGAAGATAGTGAACGACAGACGGATTTTTATACATCTTACTCCCATCCCTAGACATGCCTGCTCTACAAATACTATTTGCTCAAAATTGATATAAATGAAATGTTTTCTGCTTTGATTGAGGTCAGTTAATTATCATTCTTTAATTGCGTGATATGTTTCGGATTTCGTAAAGCACAAAATTTTCATCGGATTGTTCTGTTAGAACCCTTTAAAGTTTCCAATCGCGTATACTGTAACAGTGACCTGTAGTAGAACCCGATTCGCCAAAATGGATCTTTGACGCCTTTTTCAACAGTACAAACACGGGGTGACTAATTTTTTGTCTTTCGTTGTTATCAGTTGTACATAATTTTTGAACAAACATGTCTCCTTCCACGAATGGCGACCGCGGATGATCTGTCCAATGAGGTTTTCGTATAACAGTCAGCGTTCATTCACACTGTGCCGGTGCCCTTTGCCATCTTAATGGAGGCGCATCGTAAATTCATCGATGTCTAATACGGCTCCGAAGATCGTCTGACTAGTCCGTCGTCCGGCAAATATCGTGACTCGAATCGTTACGATCAGCAACGTGACGCATCGGACTCCTCTGACATCATCCAATCAAAGAATGGTTGAGGTACAATAAATGAACTGCAAGCTACAAATCGTAAAGTTGAACTTTATCATAAGACTTACAAGGTACATTTTCGAGAAACAACGGAATTATTGGCAGATAGTATAATTCGGTTGGGAGTAGACTTAATTGAAAATTAAACGATACTTGTATCAATCTTTAATATCAATCTTTTGTATTAACCCAGAAAAATATTGTGAGATTAGATGAAATAAATTATATAGTATGAGTCAAACTTAGTCGGAATCAATTGATAGAAACACTGGATTTGAAACCAAATGAATCCCGTTACTGTGGTTTCCTAACTGTTTGTACATTTCCAGTGATGACTGTATGGCTGTATTGCAACACTTGTTTAAGAAATTATTGAAAAGCAAAGGGAATTTAACACTACCATTTTCGCGGATTATGCCAAAACAACGGCATCTCTCGGTTGGGTGAACCGACCCATTAGCACCAGAGCTACCAACGATGCCTACTCATATTTTTATTTAATTGGACTGATAAAAGTTAATGTTATTGAACTTAGAAAATGAAAAAGAATTAAGCATTTATCAAAGAGGAAAGTGTTTTATGATAGGAAAAATGATTAAGATCGAGTCAGATAGTCACTTTGAATGATCGATAATTCTAGTGTTAAGACAGCGAGAAGAGCTAAGCGCAAATAAGGAAAGCGACAGAGACGCGTGATAGACAGGGCCCCTTGGTGTGTCTACGAGTTCTAAGATGCCGGGGTACTCTTGCGGGCAGGACGCAAAGTGCAGGCAGCCGGTGTTGAATTTCCCGAGAGTATTTTTGGCAGCTATCCGCGACAGCAGGCAGCGAGGCGCGACGCCGCGGGCAACAAAAAGACCTCGAAAGAGTGAAAGAACGAGAATCTGCGGGAGAGGGCCGGTGGACCGTGGGAGGGGGTTCTGTACGGGTTAGGGGATAAACTGTATTAGCGCACGAAAATTCTTAGGTTCGCGCTGATCGAACACAGAGTGTCAGAGCGGATCAGAAACGCAACTTGCGCTTATTCTAGACGTGGAAAAAGTTTGCTGATAGACAAGCGTCTGATCACGTGTTATTGATGTGACGTACAGTTGTATGTTCGCGATCGTTTTCGATGTTGGAATGTTTCTTGAAATGTTTCTTGAAATATAATTGTTAAGATGACTTCGCAACGGTAGGAATGATAAACGCTTTAAAGCATTTTATCAATATCTTTTAATGCGTTAAGGAACTGTTCAGTATATTTTTATTCCGTCTTTTGTTTTCATTAGCTTAAGATTCGCTCATTCACCGAATTAGGGTATCGTATAAAATATCAGGCTGCATCCTTATTTCCATAACTTTGAGAATTTTCGTGGAAATCCTTTTTCGTACCAATTATAGATTCTTACCACCAGGCAAAATTGTTAGAAAAATAAGCTCACTTCGACAACAAAATGCATACAATTTACCGGTAAAAAATCCATAATCTAGTAAATACTCCAGACTAATTATACACACAGACTAATTATCGGAAACTCGGTGTCGATAGCAATGCTTTACTTGACATACAATGGTATTTGTCGTTATTGCGCACCTTCGACTTTTGCCGCCGTACTACTTGACTTGTGAAAACTGTCGATCTCTGCCACGTCCTCCCTTTCCGCGTTTTTAATCAGTTCGGCATCTGAACGACTATAGACCTCTTTCGGGGCAGCTCTGCCGTCGCCATCGTCATCGCCGCCGCCATGATACGACACGCACGTCCTACGTATTACAGTACGACGAGATTCATTAAGGCTCGTTACTCTCGTAATCGCGGTCAGGGATCAACCATATATACCCGGTCACACTCTGGCCCGTCCGCGCTCATTCTCGTTTCCATTTGTTCTCAACGTCACCAGGCAGGTTCTCGCTCACTGCTCGACAAATCGGCTGGATGGTCTTGAATTATTTTTCGATCGAAAAGGGCTTCAGACGGAACGCGAAACTGTGTTACCACCGACTTAAACCTTTCCGGCTTCGACGTTCAGGCGCCGCGGTCTCTAACAGAGCTCGGTAACTTCGATTCGCGGAGCGTTGATTAGTTGCATCGTTATAATCAGACCTGTTCGTTACACTTTTCATTATACGAATACCTCCATTATTCTGGAATGGAAATCAGCATCGTTAGTGTAATTACCGGTGTGCGTGGCAGAGATTAACTTAATATAAATACTGCTACATACCCGCTTTCCTATACGATCATCGAGGTGCGACGTTATGGGATTTTTAGCATTTAAATTTTGCAGATATTTGATGTTTAAATTCCTTAATCTTTAATCTTCAAAACCATTACATGCTTGTCGATTATATTATTGCCGTGATTCGATTTTATTGAAGATTATCTGTTAATTTGATTAGTTAGTTTTAATACCAACAATATTTAGTACAAATTGATTGAACTTTATTAAGACGATCAAATTTTCGTTTTTGGCAAGATAGTGTCTTGTGAACTAGCAATAAATACCGCTGCGGAAGTATTTGAATGAAAACGTTGCGATCTATATCAGCTGTATTGCTGCATTGTGTAACACCTGTACATTAGCGCATAACAGTCGACCAAGTGAACAGTTTGCCTATCACTCCATCGTGCACAGGCCTTTCTTTCAACAACATGCATTAGCAATCCCGATTAGCCAGCGTGGCGTCGTTGCCTCCATAATGAGGAGAACGTTCAGATATGTCAACGTGCACTGCATTCACGTATTATGAGCGGTTAATAAGTATAAGTATGTAATGGCATAATCTATAGATACTGCCACTATAATTATTTACAGTTAAGTAGTCTGCATAAATAATTATTATGAAGCTTTGGTTTCGTATTATTTCATGACACGAGTTTTATAGGGACAAGACAGGAAAAAAATATAGAAAGTCTGTTGTCTGATGTTTTTGGGTATCTATCAACAAAACCGAAGATGCTTCCTTCTTCCTGCCTTTGCTCTTAACGCAGCGCATAATTTAATATAATGTGAATTTGACGCCCACTGCTATTTCGATAACTTTATTCAATTAATGTTGTACGATTTGCGGAATAACAAACAGGGATAATGTCTACCTAATGCTCCGCCAAATCAATATTTTTCCCAACTTAGCACCTCCCGCGAACGTACAACGTGGTTCGTGCAATTTTATGTACATTTAATTTCTAAATGAACGGACACTGCGCACATATGTCCATTTGATTGATTAAGATGGCTATTGTTACTATTCGCGTATTTAGCCATTGCAAAATAGTCTTAGATTAGGTACAGTCATTGTCACAGAAGCAGACTATCATTTTGATATTTATCACTGTCTCACCGAGCATTCATTCTATTCTCGCAGAAGATTCTTGAATCGCAATCAAATTTGCAACACATCATTTCTATTTGAAATCTTGCAAAATACGTCCTGGGCATACTAAACAGTTCAACACTCCACAACAAATTTTGTATGTTTTTTTTTCCATTCTTTTGCGTGTTATATTTTCCCAGTCATTCCGCTTCCGTCGCATATTCATCAGGGTAAAATATTTCTTAAATTCAGCAAACCCCTCGCCGTCGCGGTCGATCCAATTTCTTAAATATATAATCTCTGATCGAGGCTGAGGGAGGATGAAGAGTAGGAGGTAGGGGATGGAGGAGCAGTGGAGAGGCTGATGGCCGCGGTAGAGGGGCTCGTTTCGTCTCACCCTCGGTAGGCGAGGCGTCGCGTCTGTGTAAACGGTCCGATAGCATGGAGAGGAAGAGACGGCTTTAGGCAGTCTGGTTGCGGCCGTACGCGGAATGGGTCGATATTCTCTGGCGCCAGTCTCGACCCACCCTTCGCCGGCAGCGTTCGCCTACCCTCCACCGCCCCATCTGTTCGGGGTAGAGGGTAAAGCGATAAACGAGCTACGTGCCCGACCTCGATGGGAGGGGAAGGCGCGTGCGCGAGCGCGTACGGTAACGTGGACGGCTTTGCGAGAGGGAGAGAAAACCGTCTGCCACCCTCAAAGAGCGCGCGCCTATTTCAGTTTAACTCGGCGAATCTTTGTTCGCGGTGGTGTTTCGACCGCGCTGCTACATTCGACATCCGACATTGCCTCCGCGTCGTTCGCTCGTGTCTCTTCCGGTCTACTAGCCGACACTTATTCGACAAGAACTCGATGAATCGAGAAAGAGTCGACCGTCTGTGAGCTCGGTATCCGATATACATTATTTGTCGCGTTCCGCTCAGCGAACGCTTGTGCTGTCTAAATGCCGCGTGGCTAGGCTACGTATGCGTGCATTCGTTTATTTGCGCGCGTTTCATTCGTACGTCACGATGAGAGTCAGGGAAGGGTCAGCCACGTCGATTTATTTAGAATGTCGGGTTCGATCTTTCCGCGAAAAAGCGTCTCCGACTGTTTCGACTCTCGCCGCATCCCGCCGTCTTTCGACGTACTAGCGTACACGTACGACGCTACGCGCTCCCGTAGTCGTGGACTTTAAAGGCGAACGCAATTGAGCCACTATTCCCTTCGCCGTAACCACGTGTACTCTTCGTGCGCGAGTCTATTTTAAATCTACCCATGCGCCGCGAGACAATTGCTTAGATTTCACTTCGATGAACTTGAGGCCGGTTTCAAGTTCAATCAAGGTAGGAAAATACGTACGACGGTCGATAGAGCTTCGCTAAAAAAAAAAGTCACATTCACCGATCGTGAACTTGACACAGTATCGGGATACGCGCGGCGAACATCGATAGTGTTCCAAGTCGGTACGCGCGGAAACTCGAGACGCACGCGAGGAAGTTTGTAATCCAGCTGAGGACGATGCGTACTCCTTTACGTCGCGTCGATTGAATCACTGACAGCTACGCGCACGTAAAGTTCCGCGGCGTTTCCCTCGATGCGAAACAGCGTACGGAACGCTCTTTTGTAAATGGCGTGCCTCTAAATGCCGCCTAACGTCAGCTTGGCGAGCGTAAATACGCGCAGGACGGCGCGCACAACGCCGGATCAACGAGCTTTCAACTCGTTAAATTTAACCCTGACATACGACTTCTGTGCGATAACTCCGATCCGCGAATAATACACGCCTCATACTCGAAGAACTCTGCCGCGCACGCGTTACGTGCCTATGTGGTTATTAAGGAAATTATTTGCGAGTATAGCGATTGTACCGCGCTAAACGTCACCATGACCACGACCACCACCACGACGGCAAGTACGACCGCTACGACCACCGCGGCCAAGACCAATGCGTGCGCCGAGGGTAATGATCCCCTGACAAAGGTAAAGAGATGGAACGGCGCGATTCTGCGTCCGTTTTTCGAATTGTCGCCGCACCTTGGCGCGCTTTTCAAAGATTGACGCGACTAAGTTAGTTATGCTAGTTTCGGATCATTACGCTTCATGTCTTACAATCAGCCGTGGCTCGTGAACGTGTTCTTATATCAGAAATGATAGTCACTTGAAAGACAGGCGACCTGCAACGTGGGTATCGTTAAAATACGTGAATTGGCCGATGCTATTAGCGAATTGCTTGTGTAGTTATAGTTTGCGGGACTGAATTGCCACCAGTTAAAATACACAGTTAAAAAGTTTAAAATATGCTACTTTCAGCAACATTCTGCACGGTCAAGTAACTGTTTGTGGTATGTAGCTGTTTATGTAAATATCTATGTAATGATTAATGATAATGAATTCAGGAACATTAAAATCACATATATTGTATAATGAAGACAGAGCTAGCATTGTAGTTTTATCAAATTATTCATAATCTTCCCTACGTTTCGGTAACGTTTCGAATCACTACTTTTTGCATTCTACACGTTTTATACATCGTATAGGTACATTTGATGAGTAACATATCTCACAATATCCAACGGAAACCCAAAAATAATGCAAAGTAGATTTTGAATGTCTAACATGTCCCGATTAAAGAACAATTGTGTTTAAATGTAACGAACAAATGTTTCATTCATTACCAATGACCCTTTATATTTCATGTAGTTAAATCGTTGCTCGTGAGCGAAGTATTTATTAAAATGTATATTACTGTCCTAAGATAATTTAGAAAATCAGACAATGAATCGACGCAAAGCGCCCTAACATATACGTTATTTGAATTACATGTATTAAGATGCCGATGAGGGGCTCTTATGGTTATATATTAGGTCTTCCCTGATTCTCGGAGTAACGTACTTCGACTTTATCGGCGCGAATCCCGCGCATATTCTGTAGATAGAGTAGGCGCACGCGTTCAGATCCCCAATCGCGGAAACCCGTATGTCTATTTATACTATTCCGTACAGTGGCCACTCCGCCCTCTACTACGCTCTCGTTAAGAGGAAGCGCGTTGACACCCTGCACCCCGCATTTCTTCCTACGCGATAGTAGGAACGCCCGACAACGGATGTTGATAAATAGACGGATCGATTTTTCGCTCCTGCCTCCGCAGCGACGAAAGATGCGGATGCATCCTATCTTTGAACACACAGTATCTAGTCATTATAACGAACATATGAGAGTATCAAGATGGATATGATTCAGATTCAACATTACTTTGTTTCATTAATGACGAAGGTTGTTGGATTGAGGAACATTGTTTATATGATACCCTTCAGTTGAAGACATCAGGGCATTAGAGTTAAATGGAGCTTTGGAGTTGTACCGTTTAAGGGGGGAACCTGATGGATACCCCGCATTTCTCGTTGTTTTTGAAACATTTTTTTCTCAGGAATCAGTAACACAATCTTTAAAATTCTTTTTGCAGTAACTTGCTTCAAGGTTATATTATGCAAATAAATTTTTATTTTCCCAAATATTTTGTAAAATACAATAATAAATGACTTTCTTTACGCCGCCGCGCAGCGGAGGTCCCTTGTTTGCATACAGTCTGGTGTCACCATTTTTTACGAAAACCAAAAATTTGAAACAGTTCATTAATTTAGGATAAATATTGTCGTCGATGAACCTCTAAAATCTGAAAAAAGTGGAAATTTGCAAAAGTTATGACATATTGAACACAAAACTCTGAATTTTACGTAAGAATCTCACTCTATTTTGACGTAAGAAATTGTTTAATTGCAGTTTTTTTGTTAATTTTAGTGGTTCATCGAATTTGGGGGACTTGTCTGTAACTAAAAAGTTTTGAATCAAGTCGATCCATCAAATAGTTTTTTCTTAATCGTGTATGCAAACTTAAAAAATGTGGTTCTGAGATAAACGCGTTTAAAGTTGTTGTTGCAGAAAAGTAACAGTTAATGGCAACTTACACTTAATCTGCTAATCCTGGTCCATAAAGTAGACCTTCTTCTACTTCAAAATATTCCTTTTTTTTAGATTCGGCCAATTGTTTATGTACACGAGTCTCTTTAGTGCGATATAGTGCTCGACGGTCTTACCGTACAACGCGTTTCGCGACGTAACAACCAGCGTAGATTTTACATTGCTGTCCGATAATGAGTTTTAGTTCCGCCATTACTTGTAATATGAAGGTGTAACATTCGTTAAAGACGCCGGCAGCAATAAACGTTGCAATTTTTACAATTTTTGTAAAAAGTGGTTGAAATAAATCGCTTCAGAACTTCCGAAGCGCAATACAGTTATCATACATCGAAAAGGATTCTTTTGTATCAAATCTACATGTTTATCTATTGCAATGGGACTATCTTAAGCCGGATAACTCGTCTAAGGTGCTGAGAAACGGACCGTACGCATTGATGACCCGGCTGCGCGGCCGTATATAGCTGTACACGCAACTATTCAATGGCCTGTATCTTTCAAAATACTTTGAATTTTGTCTTATGCTTTTAGGAACATATTCTCAAAGAATCATACTATCGATTTAAGCAAAAAAAAAAAAGTCGAAAATTTTTATCCGATCCATCAGGTTCCCCCCTTAAGGTACACGATATATTATTACTCTTTTAAAACATTGACCTCTCATGTTATTCTTATAAACGAAAATCTGTAGTAATCTTGCTCGTCGTCATTGTTTATAGAAACTGTTCTGTCAGCTCTAAATATCAATATCTATAGACGACGTGTCGGTCGTAATCTTGTACATAAACGCAATATTTAGACATCTAGGTCCTGGTAAAGGGATTAAAGAACTGGGCAACTTGCACTATGAGCTTGGAGGAAGCCGTGGCAAGTTGGGTTTACGTGTCACGCGACAGATCGTTTTCGCTGACTTTTGCGAGAACAGTTGTTCACAGCGAAATACGAGAGTTAACGAAAAAAGTTATGAAAAAAAGGAGACGCACAGGTCGACGCTATTCGATCGGTATCGTACGATGAAATTATTGCTGACGCGCTCGTTAACCAAAGGCACGGTGGCGACTCGCTTGGTCCGTACTCTTCAGCCACCTTCTCACCTTACGCCTTTACTTGACGAGGATTCGTTGTAATAGACTTTGACCTACGACCTTTACAAGGTTCTACCAATGAAAATTTCATTACATTCACGAGCAGCGTTACGATGTAGGTATATGACCTTTCAATAAGGTGACACGCGATCGTCGGTGTAGATGAGGAAAGAGGGAATCTGCCAGCGGGAAAATAAGCAAAGATTCTGTCTGAGAAAGAAATAGGCCGACAGTGCAAAATCAATTTTTCCACATAAATTTTGGTATTCAAAAAGTAGAGACTAATGTATCAACACGCTTTAGTTCGATGTTGAAAAATGCTTGAACGCAGTTCGACATGCAAATCGTTTTGTATATGCACAGATTCAATGCACTTAATGAAAAACTGTCGATACAGTGAATTGATCATTTTGCGATAGGCTTTAATTTTACATGGGATAGTGATATTGGATTTAAATCAATAGAATGTTATATCGTTCTTTGCTTTGATCGTTCTTTGCTAATAAAAAGTATGCAACAGAGGGACTTATGGAGCCATCTTACGAAAGTGTGATAGAAATCTTGACTACTGAAAGGACTCTGTCGAGCAACTTCAAGAATAATTGGGACTTATGCATAATCACCGGATTAATTGCATTTACCGTAAAATATCTAAAGTTTCAAATGCGAAACAATCAAAGAAGATATTAGCATATGATTTCCCTGTTTCATGAGATCATATTGTGTATGCATAACAGTTTTTTTAATTGACACTTACTAAGAATGTGTTTGTAAGATAGGGAAATATGAGTTAAATCAATAAAATTCGTACGGAGTTGAAGTTGTCAATATTTGACTCTTTGTGACGCCTCTCATCCATATGGAATATGAGTCTATACGATGTGTGTAAATTTTTTATTTGTATATTACAGGAGTATGACCTGGAGCAAAAAATCGAGGTGGAAATCAAGATGAGAGAGGGTTCGGCGAGACTGCTGGCAGCCGCCCGTCATCGTGCTCAAAGCCTGGAAGCTGCACGAGCTTTGCTCACATCTAACGAACGGATGACGACGTACATGGACGAGCTTCAGCGTCGTAAAAGGGATCCGCTCAAGAAATCAACGTACGTCAAAAGAAGCTTGACACAGATCTAATGTCATTCATGTCATTTGGCTGCTTCACATATGTTCACGATCTGATTTACCAAACTTTATTTCAAAACATAACTGTTAGATTAATGATATTCTTAATATAGGACGCAATCCACGAATGAAGAAACATTTAGTAATCAATTAAAAATGCGGTAGTTATTATAAAAATTGTTTGAATTGTAACAGTGTATGATATCAGAGATTTTATTTAGTCCGTAACTTTGAGTAGATATGACAGAGGTACATTGTATAATGGCATTCGTAGGTGGCGATAGGGACGTTAAAGATTAATAGAGATAACAAGATTTTATAAGCGGGAAGTTAATGTGTGCACATTACAGGTTGTCAAAGTATTGCACTCCATGTATGCACACTTGTAGCGCAGTAGCTAAATTATAACTTTCTGTTTTAGCAAACTACTTTATATGGCACATAATTATACTAATTTTATCAAATACCGTTGTACTATCAAACAACGTAAAAAACACTGTGGTGACCGGAAAGATTTTTACAGTATTTCGGGTACAAATAACATTATTTGTGCCACGTAATCTTTTCTTTTGCTCAATAAACTTTCATGATAAAAATTCGTATACACTTCTAACGAATTCTGAAAGTCAACTACAGTCTACAACGAAAAAATAGATTTACACTATAGGTTACTTACATCATATCTTTCTAATGCATAACCATTAAATCAGAGAGTAATGCAACCAATTATGCCAGATAATTCACTCTACACAAATAATTTTACGAAAATATATCACGTATACAAATAAATATTGCTTTTTACATGCGGATACAGAAGTGTCAGCAGCAACCACATGAGCAAATAATTGAATAATTATTTTGTATGCACTTGAAAATTATATAGCTGTTGAGGAATTGGAAAGCTTTACATTCGATTAAAATCATGATCACCATTAATTGGGAGTGAAAGTGACCAATAAGTTCAAGAAGACGGAAACGCAAGGTATTTTGGTTTTAAAAACTTTCTGGTTATACGTTTCAGCCCGACCGGAAGCACGGCCAGGTTATCGATTTCAGAGCTGAGGATACCATTAATGTGGAGAGATTCGGATCATTTCAAGAATCGTGGCGACTACCGACGGTTCGCTGTTTTTTGTTTAGCACGCGTGGGTACCGAGATACACGACACGGCCTTATTGTGTCCTGTAGATAGGCTTCACACGGATATCAGTTTTCCCGATGTCCTGCTCTTGTAAGTTTCTTCCGGTTTCTATCTTTACGCCCGTTTGCCGTTCGGCGCTGCCACCTTATAACGTTTATAATAATTTTGTAATCCGGTTTAATTGTTTGCATTTTTTAAATCCAGTGACATATTCTGATTTCGCATACAATATTAAAAACGTAATACATAATGCGTTTCCATTGGATATATAAAGAGAAACTCCAAAGAAAAGCTTTAGCTTTTGTCTGCCGTAATAATGAAAAATAAAGTTATAATCAGAATAGTTTCAGATTCACCGTATTCGACAACAATTTAACAAGTAAATTAAAAACAATTTCAAGAAATGTAACGTTTTATTTAATAGATCGATTTCGATTTCCCGTTAGTCAGTACAACACTACCTTACATATATTAGGTTGGTGCATATGAAAAGTCGGATTTTCTTTACATCTGAACATTTGCTTCCCTGCTTTCGTTATACTTTCATTTTTGACAGAACGTCTTTTACGGTCGTACTGCCCATTGCCAGAGTTATATTATAATAAAACAGATTTATTTGAAAGTGTGCCCTTTTGTTATCTGTTTTGAAATTCGAAGAGGTACGAATTGAACCGAAATTCATGTAAGTAATCTTTTTATATGAGCATAAACTTAGCAATAATGCTGCAAATGGTAAATTCAGTATAAACCAGGCATTTGGGGAGAGTATTGTTATCGAACAAACATTGCAGTGTGTGGTTCGAAAAATATCGGTCTGGTAATTTTTTCCTATAAACTGAACCGTGTAGAAGACCCGAAACGTCAACGATAATGATGTACTGAAAGCATCGGTTGAAACGAATCCAACTGTATCTACAAGGAAACATATCATCAGACTGAAAGTCGATCTTACAATAATATTGCGACACATTTCTGAAATTGGCAAGATGAAAAAAATATATAAGTTGGTACCGCATGAACTAACCGAACGAAATAAGCTGGATCGGTTGAATCGCATATGTCGTGCAAAAGGATTTCAAAAATAAATGAATTGAAATATGAAGTTTTGCAACCAACAGCTTATTCGTCAGATCTTTCGCTAACGGACATTAATTTTTCTAAACATTTAGAACTGTTTTATGGCCTAAGGACTATTAAAATAAAGACATTCTGAAAAACTCTGTATCAAAGTTTATTGATTCCAAAGATCAGAATTTCTTTAAGACAAATATTTATGCATTAAAATCTCGTTGGGGAGAAGCGTATTCCAGCAAATTGAACTTATTTTGAATAAATAAGTAGCTTTTGAAAAAATATATGCAGCCTTTGTATATTGTAGTATACATCAGTGTGATATTCGAACGGCTTACGATACTCTTTTGTCGCATGATGATTCATCGGACGGCAAATGAATTAGTATTTTAGTGAACTGTCTGTGAGGGTCGAGAGTGATCCAGTACTCGTTCCCAAAGTCTTAGTACTCCGAGAGTTAATGATTCTTGTTATGATCGTATTTTACCATTTTTCTCTCTACAGGCAAAGAATGTTTTTTTAAAACTCGATATTTTTAATTTGCAGCAATAACGTGCCAGCTAATTTTGAGTTGACTCTCGAAATATATAGTCACGTACTTCAAGAGGATATGAGTATTGCAAGTACACCACGGAGGATAAAGAGGACAATTCACTCTTCAATTTCCAAAACTGTCGGCAAAAAGCTAGCAGCTTCGCTCAGAGATGAACTTCATTCCGGTAAAATGTAAGTTATACATAGGTACTGCATACGTAATATATTGATGTTCAGACTTGAATACGACGTAACAAAACTATAAACACAGAATTTTTCAATATTTTATTCTGGTCTTACTGTTTTGATCATCTGGAACTGATTGTACACATTATCTGATTATTTACACTCTACTTTTCACATATTAACTAGATATGTTGCAACACGAAAAGCCAAAGTTTTAAGAAATTCTTCTGTTACAAGTAATTAGTTGATGACAAAAACATTTTGTATAGGACCTTTTACATTTTTCTTTGTATGTCGTGCCACTCTGGTGCGTGACACGGTATTTATCTAAAATCGTTTATAGCTAATCTGAATATCAAAAATTGCAATAAAATATAAAGTTGTTTACAATAACAACCAGATGTTGCATAGTGAAGAATATTTTCCTGCCTACATTGAAATTGATCAAAGTAAGTGTGAATGACTATTTTTAGCGGACCGCATTTTGAGTTAATGGCATCAGCGAGATTAACGCTAGATGATACCGACGACAACATACGCACCCACGACCTCGTCGTTCACCATTTCGGTAATATTTCCTCTTGCATATAGTTTTACACGCGTATTTTACAGTTCATGATTTCCTCTGTTATTGCTAATACAAAGCTCTAAACTACGTTACGTTAGTCGTTATGAGGTACGAGATAAAACGACATAAACAACTTGTTACCATTTTAGAAAACAAGCAGCGCATATTGCCACTGTTCGGGCATTTTTGTTGCCGACTTGCTGTGCAGCCAGAGTGCCTCAGCAAGGAAATATGCACTGGTAACGTCAGCATGAATGGACGACGTTACTGGGCCCGCTTACGCGGCTTTGCCCTTGAAATGTGGGACTCGCGGAAACTTGCCGATGAGGATCAGAAACCTGCTCACCGTATAGCGATTAATAAGGTAACGTTTCCAAACCTGATATACACGCATTCGTTGTGTTAGTATTGAGAGATCAAAGGGCATAGCAGATCCTGGGTGCAGAACAAGTCCAGATAGGAATCAGTTATTGCTATATACCAATGCAACATAAATGCTTAAACTTGCTTAAATCGACATGCAAACACTGATTATTCTTGACTTTGTGTGTTTTGTCTCCAGGACACATTCGTTCAGCAGTCGAAATCTGCACCAAAAGAACTTCGCATCACACATCGAATAGAGGGTATAGAGCGGATGAATATCATAAAATTAGAGACCAACGATGAGGTGCAAAAATGGCTTCGACATATGCAAAATCATATTCAGGACCACGTTAGATGGCGACACGCAGCGGAATCAGTTCAGTGTGTCCCGTGTGCTGAAAGTGCCAGAAACTCGTTTATTAGTAGTAAACGACAAGGGTCTTTATACGATGAAACGCCACTTATAGGTATGCAACAGGCAAATCTGATACTCAATCTCCAATTTTTACTTCTCTTATATATGTATAATACATACCTTCATGTACGTGTTTCATGCATGATATCAGTAGTTTTGATTGTTGTATCTTGAGTTACTCTGCATTCCACATGTCACAAGATATTAAGTACTGTGTTGTTTAACTTTTTTTCTATTCATTTATTTATTGTTTTCAAATTAACATAAAAATCGTAAAAGTTTACAATATTAATGTCATATTATCCAAACATATTGCACAGCAATAAAAGACTGGAAATTGTTTACTTCTGCAGCAGACTGTTCAGAATGAAAATTCTTTATTTTAGAATCAATACCTTCAACAGACTGTTTACCCGAAACTGGCATTGGCGGCGGTATGCAACAGATGCAGCAAGCCCTCGGTTTAACTCCCAGCACGAGTCTCAGCAGCTGTAGCTCAAATAACAGTCCACCAAGCCTGCGATCCAGGTCATCAAGTACAAGCGGTACGCGGAAACTCAGCACCACTGCTACTCTGAAGTCCCACTGGCCCTTTTCAAATAAGAATCACGAATAGCCATCGTACAGCCGGCCATATGATTCTTCTTCAAACGAATCTTTACTTGATTTTATTAAAAGTCTTCGGGTACTCCCGAGAAGTAAATAAAAGGTCCATCAAATTAAAAAAGCGTTCATTGAACGGACTACATGAGATTTTCTTCTTTCACCTTAACCTTTAATTAAACGGCAAAATAACTTCCATGCGCTGACTGTTGTTATTTTCGTAAAACTTTAATAATTTCAGTGCTATTGAAGTGTACGCCAGCTTTATTCATAACAAAAAGCCATTACGATTGATCAATGTCTTATAATGTGCAAATCGACTACATGATTTACCTAAAAAAAGTTTAGATTGGCAACAAATATTAGTTGTTATTATAAATGTTCTTTATATACGAAACATATTTACGATATCTGATTATTGTAACAAAAAGAAACTGTACAAAATGTGACCGTTAAGTTTCGTAAATGATGTATGTAATAGTATCAATATTTCCAAATTTTAAGTATGGAATGGAAAGTAAGTTAACAGATCAGTTTTATAACCTTGATACAATTACATTATAATCCAGTTAATAATTTGTCTTTTTTTCCTTTATTTGCTTCATCAAATTCTATTCCAGAAATGGTGCCGTGCATTTAAATATACATGCATACATTCAAAACTCAGTATTATCGAAAGTAGTCATATGATTCCTCTTGTACTGCAATATACTATACAGTCTTTCTTAATTGCCAATGCATCTAATTTACACATTGTATTGTAGAATCGCCTGATAATTGTAAGGTATATTTACTTCACTGTTATGATAGTTAACAAAATTAATTGAAAGTATTAAGGATTCACCATTTATAAATTAAAAAATTAGTATTCTGATATCATACATTAATATATTTAACAAAGTACGTGTTAACAAGAAAATACAATATAAAGGGCATAGCCGAATAAGATGGTCCCTAAACTTATTGAAATTTTGAATGAGCCACTCGATAGCTTATAAAAAAGGAAGAAATTTTGCGAATTTTCAATTTTGTATCTCCACCCTGGGAGGCGGAGGGTAGGGCGTTCGTGATCTGTAACTCCTTCAATATCAAGTCGATGTTCTTCTGTTTTATTTTTTTACGAGTCGGTTTTTTTCATCTGAAAATCTGAAGAAAAAACTCTGAAATGTGCACACCATTACCAGATGTAGTTCTACTTTTATTTTCAAGTTTTTTATCGATTAAATTCCGAGAAAATGATAGAACCGGTCAGTCGATTTTACGCTTACTCACTCATCAGGATCGAGACACAAAGTTGAAAATTCGCAAGAATGTTTCTTTTCGTATAAGCTATCGAATAGCTCATTCAGAATTTCAATCGGTTTAAGAGCACTTTTGACCATTTTATTCGACTGTGCTCTTTACAAATTTCAAAATATTTTTCCCTCTTCAATATTATTTCGAAGGGTACCGGACAGTAAAAGAATTTGAAAAGAAACATACTGCTCATACATCTATGTAGCTAACTGCTGCTATTGTTCTGAGGTGATAGTTCATTTTCCATCTCAGTAGAGTCAATTTCTTTTTTTTTCAATTGTTCTCCAATTTTGCTTGCTGCATTTGATGTTGTCATTGCATATCCTACAGCGCAAAATGTAAACACCTGTAAAAGAATGCGAGCTCGCATTGCATACTGCGATTTCCACTGTCTACGGTGGTAAGTATTGTACACTCCATACAATAAAACACAGGTTGTTGCTATAAAACCTGAAAATAAATGGTTTAATTATGAATTATTTAAATTTACAATGTTCCTGTTTACCTACACCATCTACAGACACCACATCTTATAATTTTGTTCATTAACCCCTTGACATACAAATTAAATAAAACTTGATGTGACCAAAGAATAGCATTTAAGCTGAAAAAGACTACATTTTACTTTTGAATTTTTATTAATCAGATTGGTGTTAATAAAGAACATCTAAATAACATAAAAATAATAATTTAATAGTTCTGTAAAAAAGCGCTTGACGGGTCAGACTCTTTAAAGTCTACAGTGGCCCATGAAATGAATGACGAGTCAGACTCGTCATTGTATGTCAAGGGGTTAAATGCTTATGCCGTAACTTCAAGCACATTTGATAAAATTTTCCATATTTCATATGCTAACAGAAAATTATGTTTGTTGCTTAGAGATGTTTTGAGTAAAAAAGTTTTTAACATGGTGGTAGCTCAAATTGATAAAGAGTATCTATTTGTAAATTCGTAGATTTCAGTCAGTTGTGCATTCAACACAATTTTCTTTTATCTTGTATTAAAGATTCTTAAAAACGCATTTTGTAAGTGTTCTAACACACTTTACGTTATTGCTTACAAATTTGCATTTGCATGGAATATATAAATAAATGTGTTCATGTGTTATTGTGTCAAAAAGTTAAAATTTTTTACAAACAAACGTTTATAACAATATTGATCAATTCTACATATTTAACATAGGCACATATGAATTGATATTTGAATTTTAATATGATGACAAAGTATTGCAATGTGTGTAATACTCGAAAACAATGAACCGATGTTGTGAGCCATTAGTTTTTAATACACTTGATGTCATGGGCAAATTAACATATATGTTCAAGATATGTATTCCTATTGAAATACTGTAAATTGCATATTATTTTATGTTTTTAGATGTATTCAAATACTGAGTCCTCCACTTCCTCTAAGTTTGAATAAACAATTGGCGAAAGCTACCACACACATTCATCCAAAGAATGAGGGTTATAATTACCTATAGGAACAATTGGGTTATTTTTACTTTTCCGTATTACTTTTTGCATGACTGTTTCATCATCATAGTATTCTAATGCCCGGTTTTTGCGAATTCGTAGCCAATCCAGGTCCTCAGCGGACACAACCTTTTTTTCCGACATTCTGCATAAACAATATTATAAAAATCGTTAAAAAAGCAACCAATATACTTCTTTAATACATTGAAAGTACCAATGGTTAAACATTGTTCTTACAAACATTTTTTGTTAGTATACATTGTCTTACATGAAATAAATAACGAAATCACAGCGAACGATGAAATGCCGCCATGTAAGAATGTATGTACATATATCACTGTATATGTATGTACGTATATGTATCTTTAGGCCGTTTCTGCGAACATAGAGTAACCGTTTAATAGAGTGGTGTCGGATGTTTAGATGTTCAACTGTAATGATCCTCCATTAATCAGTAAAGGAAAAGAAAGACGGGATCCTCACCGATTTACATAAAACTTCGTGCAATGGTAAATTTTTGCATAAAAATAAGATCTGTAAAAGACAAAAAGGCCGCTCGCGTCTAATTAAAAAGTTTTGGTAAAGGTAAAGAAAGACGCGTTCCTCACCGATTCGCATGAAACTTCGTGTAATGGTCAATTTTTGCATAAAAATAAGGTCTGTAAAAGCAAAAAAGGCCGCTCGCGTCTAATTAAAAAGTTATTAAACGTTAAAGTTTATTATAAAACCTGCCTTACCGGCAGCGTGAACGCTATCTGCGCATGCGCACTGATGTGTGCGCATGCGCACGGACAAGTTTGCAGGTAAAGTGCGCGTATTTGAAATGAAATAATATTGAATTGGCGAAGGCTAGGTGTGGACAAGGCTTCCCTTCCATAATATTTAAGGGTTTTCAATCAAAAAATGGGTTGAGAGTTGGTTTAGGTCTATATTTCTTTCAGCCAAATCTCACTTTTCGTTTTATTTCAATGGCTAGGTGTGGGCAAGGCTTCCCTTTCATAATATTTAAGGGTTTTCAATCAAAAAATGGTTTGAGAGTTGGTTTAGGTCTATATTTCTTTCAGTCAAATCTCACTTTTCGTTTTATTTTTATGGCTAGGTGTGAGCAAGGCTTCCCTTTCATAATGTTTAAGGGTTTTCAATCAAAAAATGGTTTGAGAGTTGGTTTGGGTCTATATTTCTTTCAGCCAAATCTCACTTTTCGTTTCATTTTTATGGCTAGGTGTGGGCTCTCAAACCATTGTTTGATTGAAAACCCTTAAACATTATGAAAGGGAAGCCTTGCCCACACCTAGCCTTCGCCAATTCAATATTATTTCATTTCAAATACGCGCACTTTACCTGCAATCTTGTCCGTGCGCATGCGCAGACGTCGGAGCGCATGCGCAAACATCAGTGCGCATGCGCAGATGTCGTTCGTGCTGTCGATAAGGCAGGTATTATGACTAAACTTTAACGCTTAATAACTTTTTAATTAGACGCGAGCGGCCTTTTTTGCTTTTACAGATCTTATTTTTATGCAAAAATTGATGTTTCTGCAAAGTTTCATGCAAATCGGTGAGGAACGCGTCTTTCTTTACCTTTACCAAAGTTTTTAAGCGTTAAAGTTTGGTTATAAAACCTGCCTTACCGACAGCGCGGACATCTGCGCATGCGCAATGATATCTGCGCATGCGCACGGACAAGTTTACAGGTAAAGTGCGCATATTTGAAATGAAATAATATTCAATTGGCGAAAGCTAGGTGTGGGCAAGGCTTTCCTCTTATAATGTTTAAGAGATTTGAATCAAACAATCGTGTGAGTGGAGGTTTGGGTTATATTTTAATTGCCAAAAGTGCAACAACATTATTTCTATGGCTAGGTGTGGGCAAAGCATCCCTTTCATAATGTTTAAGAGTTTTCAATCAAACAATGTTTTAAGTGGAGGTTTGGATTATATTTTGTTTTCCCCAGAGGGGAACTCCCAACCAACTCTTACTTTTTGTATTATTTAAGGGCTGGGTGTGGGCTAGGCTTCCCGTTTATAATGTCTTTAGTCAAACAATGTATTCAGTTATAGTTTGGGCTAGAATTCGAGCGTGCTTTTGTCAATAGAAATGATGTTGTTGCACTTTTGGCAATTAAAATATATACCAAACCTCCACTCAAACCATCGTTTGATAGAAAACTCTTAAACATTATGAAAGGGAACCCTTGCCCACACCTAGCCTTAGCCAATTCAGTATTATTTCATTTCAAATAGCGCACATTTCCTGCAAACTTGTCCGTGCGAATGCGCAGATGTCGTTCGCGCTGTCGGCAAGGCAGGTTTATAACTAAACTTTAACGCTTAATAACTTTTTAATTAGACCAGAGCGCGCTTTTTGACTTTTACAGATCTTATTTTTATGCAAAAATTTATCCCCTAATTATTTCCCATTTAGAATGAGGGCAAGTGTAATTTTCTTTGTAATTAGAAATGTTCACACTATGTGGCATTGGCTCACACAAGACAGAATTCCTACGGAGTAACACAAGTATTGATAAAGTCACAGCGAAAGATTGGATAGACCTATCACCTCACAGTGTTTCATCTCTAATGCATCTGAAATACTGTCCGTGCAAAATAACGCACGATTTGCTACGCACTCTATAATCTATAGTTGCAAATATATGTATATTTAAGTACAACTGTTACGCAATAAATATAATCTGTATAACGGGTCCGCAAGTAACAATATATTGAGAGTTGAAACACTGTTAAAAATGCCCTTGTTCCGTGAAACCATGGACCAATTTGGCATTTGCTGCAATCGCAGGACATCGACTTTTGTTGTGCCCATTAACAGTTAACTGTAGACACCTACACCTGTCTCCATTGACGCATGTTCCAACTTTTAAGCGAACGACGTGTGTCCTAGCATTATTTTTTTACACATAGTTTATTTTTAAAAGCTCATGAAACTAATTGAAACAGCATATTCAGATAGTTACTGACAATGAGTGAGCCAAATACTCACATCCTTCACTCTGTGTAGTATAACGAGCAAGCATTGAAACACAAGAAAATTATTATATGAAGAAAGATAAGAAAAAACCTCACCCTCAAAAGAATTGAAAGGCCAACAACGCAATTACTATTTTAGAAAAGACGCCGATAAACTTTTTAGGTTTACGTTTATACGGCAGTTTTCATATATCTTACACTGTAACATACATAAATATGTCTTTGAGGAGGAAGCTTAGATTTTAGTTTGTGAAATTGTTTTGGCCGCTCACGTGAAATGTCATTCCTCAAACTAGAATGAAAACCTTACATACATATGCCATCCAGCCATTGGACTATGTATCAGTGTGATTATTGGGCGGTTTAAGATACTCTTCTGCCGCATGGCGACTGACTGGACTACCGGTTCGGTGAAGGAAATATAAATTAGATTAGTGAAAAGTCTGTGCGGGTTAGAAATTACCCAGTGTTCGTCCTATGCGTCCCAGTACCCCGAGGGTTAACGCAAACTCGTAAATTATCCCAATTTAAATACAAATGCACTTAGGTCACTTTCAAAATAAACGGCTCATTTCATGGTAATGCGAAAAAAAGACATGGTCGTTTCTCATTATCTAATAAACTATCGAGCATAAAAACAAACGAATGAGTAAGGTGGGCTTTCTGCTCAAAAAACGAAATCTTCTAATCTTAGAATGGAAAACCAATTGTGTATTTATGACCATTTCATCGAATAATAAAGCACGATTGCCATCCGTAGCTTCTATATGCGCAGCTCTAATTTTTAACGCTTCTAGAAAATCGTGACAGATATTGGTTTTTTCAAACCGCCGAATTATTGTGTCGCCTTGTTTTGACCATAATGTTTTACTTCCCTCGTTTAAATCAAGTCATTCAAATAGGTATAAAATCTTTCTCCAAAATGATGTTCAAATTGCTCTCTTTAAGTACACATCATCGAGTATCATAAGAAATTTTGTCTTTTTCCGATTTAATATGTTTAGCTTTACTAGTAATCACAAACAAAGAATATTAGATTTATTCTTCTCTTGCTATAATAGTAGTTTTATCTTTCTACTCTATATGTTTATTTCGTGATGAAATTGCATGAATTTCAAAGCTCCCGTCATAACTGAATCTACCTAAGGTCTAGGCCCAAACTGTTTCCACGTATATACAGGGTGGTTTCGATCCGGTGGTACAACTGATGGGGAGGTGAATCTACATGCAAAAATAAGTAAAACAGAACATATGAACATTTTTTTTTAAACGCTCCGTTTTCGAGAAAATCAACTTCGAATTTTCGCAAAGTGGATATACCGGGTGCCGCTGTAGGAATCTTGGTCGCGGCGCGATGGCTTATTTCATTGCGTGGCATCGAAGCAGGCCCGGCAGGGACATCCGTTATACGCGACAGTGAGACGAAGCGGCCTATCGTGACGTCATAGCTGCCCGAACGTACTCGCAGCCGACGCAAAGCGATAGATATAGATATACAATGCCATGCATTAGGGCGCTTGCACCTGACGAAAATTCAAAGTCGATTTTTTCGAAAACGGAGCGTTTAAAAAAAAATTTTCATACGTTCTGTTTTACTTATTTTTGCATGTAGATTCACCTCCCTTTCGGTTGTACCACCGGATCGAAACCACCCTGTATAAGCTGTGTTGTACTTTTTTGCACACTGTAACACTGGGCTTGAAACGTAAATGATAAAGTGACCTTACAACACCCTTGTCGCATGACAATTTTCCGAAATTACAATGTCTACACTACATTTTGTGAATGATGTGGGCCGCCACACAGCTTCATACAAATAAAAGCTTTAAGTACTACCCAGACACAGCCTGAATAACACCGAAAAATTCATTCCAATTGCTGTGTGCAACCTCTTGTAAAATATTACTGAAAAACGTAATTTATAACTTGCAGATTATAAACAAGTAAAAAATGTAAAAAGTAAACACGCCCGAACAGGGACTCGAACCCTGGACCCTCAGATTAAAAGTCTGATGCTCTACCGACTGAGCTATCCGGGCGCTGATGTCAAGCTGTATATAATATATAAATATGTTTTTAGAATTCTCTAATTGAACATTTTTTTTACTGTTGCACAGAAAAGTATGGTTCTAATTTGTAGCTTTGAATTTATTGTATACATAATAAAAATGTTTTCTTGTATGCAAGCTTCTGGATAGAACTTATATACAGTAATTAATACAGCAGTCACATTTTTTAACATACATTTGCACATTAAAAAACTTTATTATGATTTTTGTTGCATGGTATACTTGTATCTTATTCTGCTTACTCTTTTTAGTATTGGTTATTATTTTTTTCATGATATAAGTTATTGTGCAGGTTTGTACAGTTTTTACCTAGTTAGATGTAAACTAGAAGAGTATCACTATCTCATGATATGCTTTTTTCAATTATGCAAAAGCAACAGTGTAATTCACCAATTTCATACATATGCTTTGATAAAATATACAAATTGGCAGTGCAGTAATGTAATGTAAGTTCATCAATTTAATATTAGAATGACTTTCCAATACATAGCTCTTGATGCCTATTATCAATAAAATATTACTAATTAGCACTGATATACAATAAGTGATCAACGCGCAAATAGTTAAAACAAATTATTACTAGCGCCATCTATCGACAATTTGTTCTGATCAATAGAGTAAGTACATCAAGACTTTTCTACATTTATTCCATGCTAATATTACACAAAAAAATTATGTGTTATGATTTATTGTGAGCTAAAATAGAAAAATATTACTGTCTAATTGGTATTTCTGATAAATTACATAGATAGTTTATTTACAGTTTTATTGTGGTAAACAGGCTTATACAATATGAATGAAAGTACATGCGTGTCATAACTAAATTGTATTTTACATGATGTGTAACATTTTTATTATTACATTATAAGATAATGTTCAGTTCACTTGTACTATGTCTGTTGGCTAACACCTTACTTTGTAGGGTTCATCAGTTCATCCAAGTATCGCTGTTCAGCTGCAACACAAAATTAATTGGTACTTAATAACACAGTAGTTGAAACTACTTCTACTAATTTTCTGACAGTTCTGTTACCTTCCATTGCCTTCTTCTTTTCTTCTGCTAGTTTGGCATCACGCATAGGTTTCTCCAATGCTTCTTTTTCCCTACGTGCAGTTTCTATTTTTGAAAACTTTCTTTGATGATACATTCCATACACAATACCAAGACCTAAGAGTGACCATCTGGAAAACTGTAAAAGTTTATATATTGTACATACGCAACCAAAGGGTTTGAAACAAAGGCATGTTCTGATTCACATTATCTGCCTTAATCTGTATCTATATTCTTTCCCTTGTGAACAAAAGAAATAATGTATGAAACTGTTATGTACATTAGGATATATTTCCAGCTTGCCTAACCTATTAAAATAGCATAGTTGTTATATAGTATTCCATACATGCTGTCAATAATTGAAACATTTGACTGTCTCAATATTCAATTGTGCTTCCAACATACCTTACCAGAAACAAGCAAACAAATCAAAAAGGAATATTCCCCTGCGTACAGTGATCAATTTCGAATTCATAAAAGGTTCGAGATTTCAATTGTAAGAAAGACTTCAATTTGGCGTTAACTCTACCCAAGATAATAAAACATCAATCAAAGACAATAACACTTATTTCCGAATACCTAAATATTTACGGATATCGGTCATTTATTCTTACAAAATGCAAGAATTATATAATAAAGTCATGTTTCGTCGCTGGGTGCTGTGTCTGCTAATCGATTACTGCTGGATATTAATTTGTATAGGAATAGTTAAGCGACCATGGGAAAAGCGCATTTAGAAGTAGAAAAAAAAAAGTTTATCACTGTATTTCGGGAAACCATCCGAACTTACTTTAATTAGCGGGGATACCCGTAAAGGTCTCGGATCCAGAACAGTTTGCGACATTTTACTCGGTAGTAATTTAGATAGCCGATGTGTGCTTGAAGGCTGATTCGCGTATCGGTCGGTATAATCACAATAGGACGAGTCATGTAGAGAGTCAACTTGCTGCAAGAAGATCCTATTCGAAATGTGGTTCCATCTAACGTAAAATGGTGCAACTGACGGTGCTTTCGCCTGGGAGATTGAATAAATACCTATTTGTATGTATAAGATTTACTGATTTTTAAGTAGTCAACTGTGAGTTACATGAACTTTTTATCTAAATGACGTAGAAGATGAATAATATGACCCTACATGATTGTCTGCGCTTTATAGCATTGATGTATTCTCCTGATTTTATATTCTGCTTTTGCTATACAAGATGATGTTATGTACTTGTTTGCAATATTAATTGATCAATGACGTTACACAAGTTTTCCGAAATAATAAAAATATATAAATTATAATGAATTACAGTATTGTATGTATAGGCATCTGTATCAAACTATTCCTATAATTATTAACTTCGACAATAATTCAGGGACGGCATGAGTGTAATGCCGTGGTAGCGAATTAAATTTTAACTATATGACAAAAAAGATAATAGGATTTGTCCATCATTGGAGTTGCCTATCATTAAAATATTTTGTTCAGAGACGTTGAAAAATGGCCTACAGCTATCCAAATATTTTGTACTTACAAAAATAAATGTTGTTTAAATCAACTTTATACGTGTGTTTTGAATATATTACTGCAATTGGTGAATCCTTTGCAAATCATTGTAGAAAGTGAACACAGGATAATATGACTAAGAATGCGGAACTCAACGATAAAAATTACGAATACATATATTATATGTAGTAGACGACAGTATCAGTTAAAAAAACTTCCTCTGCTTAAAAAACTGTACCTCAGTTACGCGAATTTATTGCTTATTCAAAAATCCATGCATTTTGTGAAGTAGAAAATAATCCCGTGCAATTCAAGATCTTAGAAAAAACCCGTATGTTTGATAGCATGAACATAGGTGTACTGACAGTAATATCGTGGAACAGTAATATCACCTGTGGAGATGCGCAATTTTCACTAGGTGGCGTATAACGTTAACGCAAAGTGAAAAGGTGATGACGCTAAGTTTCCTATCGTCAGTGACGCGCTGGTTCGTGACCGGTGCACGAGCTTTTTATAAGGGGCTCGGACGGGCATTCGACAGTAAGCAAAATGGCGTCGTTGTGGATGGTGGTGTCTTTCGCGTTCTCGCTCTTATTAACGCCATTCCTTATGTTTTTACTTGCCATTATATTCCTC
The DNA here is from genome assembly GCA_914767735.1 of Anoplius nigerrimus. NCBI lineage: Eukaryota > Metazoa > Arthropoda > Insecta > Hymenoptera > Pompilidae > Anoplius > Anoplius nigerrimus. The sequence goes on along the minus strand of OU612079.1, from coordinate 6,373,272 downwards.
GCGTCGATCGGCAAATCACTCGGTGTTCGAAGGTTATACATAAAGTTACTCCTGGCTCTGTTTGAGGTGAGTTTCTCTCGGATATTGGAAAAGTGAGTCGACGTTAATTTCGGCAAATAGTAAAATTTCTGCGGATATATTGACTTTAAAGCTCATTTCGGCGGATGCTCCATTCGTCTAGCGTTGTCCTTGACAATAGTGACAAGATTGACATAGGTGCGCCTTGGGAAAAAACAGTCCGCCAGCGGATCTTGTTCACGACCTTTCCTCTATGGGTTATGTTTTTGCGTGATCTTGACCGATAAATAGAATTCTATGGCAGGCGACAGTATGAACGGCGATTCGCCAGAAAACGGAAGTGGCAGAGAGAGAGAGAGAGAGAGAGAGAGAGAGAGAGAGCGAGGGAGGGGGTGAAGGAGAGAGTTGGAGAGGGTGGAACGTTCGTAACTGTTAATCTTAAATCCTGACATGCCGGACGACGGTGTGTTCCATCCAGTTCCATCTGAATTCAAATCGATTTACCTTCAGTGAGTTGTACGTGACCTAACCTTAAAGTCTTCTAACTGTGCTGCTGCTTTGATTTGCTAAAATTCAGTTAACGGTGGACGCCGTACCGTGACTCACGGGTACTTCACTTTTTAACTAGTTGAGTAGGCACGTATAGCGGTAGCGATTGCAAAGTGCTGTGTGAAGGGAAGCTGGGGTTAACTGGACCGGCATTTCCGCAGGAATCTTCTGATCTCATCAGTGATCAACAAGTAGCGATGGCGATAGTAACAGACAGTAACGAATATAAATTTTAAATTGGAACTTCAGAACGCATGTTTAATTACACCGCTCAGTGAGTTGTCACTAATTTTCATTTAATCGATAGGTTCCAACCATTGTATAGTCTTTACTTAAGTGCTCTTTATTTAAAAATCCTATGAACATGTTCATTTATTCCTGAATCCGATTTAAATTAATTATCGTATACAAGTTATTATCAGATGCAGTTTTAAGAGAAAGAAAAATAGCTTCCCTGTGTAACTGGATTATTATCACTTCGATACCGGTTCAAATATGTGCCTTCGAATTTGACAGTTATAACCTCGGAAAGTTGTAGATCGATGAAGATATTCGTGTGTCATAGAGATACGACAATGTTTAATTTCGGCTTAAGAACCTAATGTATTTCAATTTCTCTTGAAATTGACCGTGACACGATTATGTTCATATCAGTATTTGCTGTTTATCGCTTTGATCCCTCTAATTCGACAATCCTTCGTTGTGGCATGCAACTGTATTAATTTTCTGTCCACCATTCGCCGAGAACCATTGAGAGTACTGTCACGGAATAAAGATGCGATATTTTACGACTTATGGATTTTGTACGCGTCAAAGTTTATTATGAGTCAATCGTTGAAGGTGACAATGTGCAATGTACACGACGGAACGTACTTTGAACGAGAACTCTCAACGTTAAGTATTGTTCAATAATCGCGCTTGATATAGATATATGATTTCTGTCGTTCACCTACCTATTCCATATCATTAACAAGACTACGTATAATGGCCATCGGTAATATGTAGATAAAGCATCGAAATTATAGATAATAACGAAAAGCGAAAAGCTGCCTCGGCGTTTCATATTCAACCGTGACAAGAAGTCATAACTATTTTTTTTTCGTCAAAGATTACTCACCAGTAGAAATGAAAGGAAATTCAATAATTTTCAAACCCGCTTATTAATCGAAATGTAATTCTAAGAATTATAATCTGCATAGCGACAGTGATATAACTCTGATCAAGTTCGAATACTTATGCGCGCTCGATTTTATACTTTTTAAGTGGGTGTAGTGTAAAGGAATCAGAACTTGCTAACCTTGAGTATGTTCATTGAATAGTTTGTCCGATAGAGGGAATCATTCCACGTCATAATAACGTGCAATGTGCATGGTGCGCGAGATTCTACACGTCAAGCCGGAAGGAATTTATTAATCGTACCGGGTGTACAAAGCATGTGCAAGTGTAATGTTTGCTTTTACCAGGTTCAATAATTTGACAATGTGATAATTTAATGTACAGACGTGTGTAAGACACGTCACCCGCAATAGTCGCGTATTGCCACATGTGCTCAATTAAAGTATTCTCAGGTATTGTTTCTGCGCGAGTATGTGTATCATGAAGAGGTAATTTAAATGCACGTTTTTTTAAGCCTATCAATCAGCTGCGGTAAAGTGCAACGGGTTAAGCACAATAATACGCAGTCGCTTATGGGGGTGTCATGACACTGAACTGGATAAAGAGCAACAAATGGTTGCAAACGTAATACGCATCATTAATGTGTGGCGAGCATTCCGACGCGATCCGTTGATTTCTCAATTCTAACGCCGGGTTGACACTTAAATTACGCGTTAAATCGCAGAACAATCGGTGCATTGACCTTGGGTAAGTCGGGAAGAATCCATAAGACGCGCGCGCACATGACATTTACAAATGGAACGTGCAGTTGAAATTTGTATATGTAAGTATGGCTATGTCAATGAACTGAATTGTCATTATATCAAATGAGGTGCGATCGTTGATCTCTCCGAAAGCAATTCTTTTAAAGTAACTAAATAAATAGTTTTAATTAATATTTTATTTAAGGAGAATTGATGTGGTTCTTTATTAGTGTCATTAGGAAAAAAGAACCGTAACAATTTTTTTGTAATTTATAATTAATAACATGTTAATAGGAGGTAAACATAAAACACATTAAATATATGAAGTTGTGTTTACTGAGAATTAGAGAAAGTAGGTAATCAGTAAAGTTACTAGACACTAATAGTGGGTTAATGTTCAAAAGATCAGAAAACCATACTTGTCATGGATTCCATTGTCGTAATTTATATTGGTCTATTGGACAATTTTTTCTAATGAAAATTAATAACATATTTGAAATGAACTAAGGGACGCATGGTTAATTACTGCGAACGGTAATATAAGCGAAATATATATATTTTTTTCTTTCATCAATGTTTTGTTTATTTGAACAAACTGTGTATGAATAAATTTTCAATATTGTTTAATCTTTTGTTATAGTGTAAACATTGTTCGTTAAATGTGTGTAAGTGATATTATTCCTTTATGGAGTGTTTGTACCAATATCACGATTTTTATGTATCCATTTATTGTATATTAAAATAACAAAAACGAACTTGCTTACTTGTTTTTTCGGAACTGCCATATTTTGCATTATGATTTCATTTATTATGCAATGCATAAGTTTTCAAAATCGTCGTATTGAGGAAGTCAAGTACATTTTTTTGCATCGTGGAGTATTGTTCTTATCGCAATTGGAACGTAGTTGATTTGGATTTAAAGTAAGGCAAACGACATGCTGCGAAAACATTTTGCACATGTCTGTTCTATATTCAAATATGATGCAATAGGAGTTCGCACGTCGGATTTGCATATGCTTTACAATATTGTGGTATAACGTACGAATTAATTATTGATACGAAAAATTTTGCCATTGAAAAACATTAACTTTCAATGAAATAGCATTAACAATAAATATAACAGTCTTCTTTCATCACGTTATATCTAGAACCCCCGCAACGATTACATACAATTTACATACATATTCCTATATACATATACGGCATTGTTAGACATATTAACCCTTTGCACTCGGCACCGTTTCGGACGTTACCTACCAGCAACTCGACGCCACTTTTTCGCGAAAACGTACACCCTGGAATCGTGATATTCTATAGCACAATATTTTGGAACTAAGTAAGGCATTGTAATGAAATTTGGTTTATATGTATTTATGGAGATTGAAGAACGCATATTTACAAAGAAAAATCAAAATTTGTTTTCTATAATTTTCTACAGTATGGTAAATTGATACGTCTTCTACGGAGATTCTTTTACACTACTTGTATCGCTATCACTACCTATAAAATTTCATCGATAAAGTTTCCCTATATCATTAACCGATACACGTGCACCTTTGTTCCATTAATTCTACATATCGCTCAACGGATTAGAGAATCGTATAGTCCGCCGTGAACGCACTTCGCACGTTCACTTTCGACGTGTAAAACTGTTTGATTTATTTATTATGCATCTTGATAATTTTATCATATTTTGTTTTGTTTTTTCTGCCATTTTAATAGAAAACTACAGGAAAACATATGTTTCTTAAAAAATTGCGGTGGAATAAGTTAATTCTCCGAAATCGGTAATAAACTTTCATGTCCCCTCAGAGGGGACAACCGAGTAATATGCTAGACTTACGTTGTCCCCTCAGAGGGGACAACCGAGTGCAAAGGGTTAATGCATACAACTCCTTTCCGTATAATACATAGGAAGTTTGACAATTGGTCTAATGCATAGAATCGTGTAATACAAGTGTATATTCTTGTTACAAATACACCCTATGACTTCATGTAAATTGGATATACCTGCCATGGATTTAATAATAATTTGCTAAAATTATTAGGTTCTTTCTGATGTTTGTAACATGTAGCAGCTGTAAGAAGTTGAAGTAAGTTCTAGAAACGTAGAGTTCATTCAAGCAGAAAATTAACTCCATTTAGTTTTTATCTGTTCTATTTAATTGTAAATGATATTTTATCTACTTTTGCTTTTACGCTTGTTGAAAATAAGGAAATAAGGATAAGGATTTTTCTATATTTTTATCATGTAAGCTTCATGTCAACCGCATTTGTGTCATAAATAACATCATCCAGTTTCCATTGTAAATACGCAATACTTCTAAAGAACACGCATTTGCGACTTCGTCCTTTTTTTTTAAACTTTAACCCTTTGACTGCGGCGCGCTTTCTGAAGAAATCGTCAATACGGACGGCGCCATATTCGCATGTCAGTCGCTGCAACGGGTTGTTCACTTACTAGTACCTAATCTTAGGGTTAAAAAAAAATGCAATTAAATTAAAAATATATACATTTTCATGATGGAATTGTAAGGCCGTATATGTATGCCTTTCGCAGTCAAAGGGTTAATATGGCTTATTAACTATGTTACTTTAAGTATATACATGTAAAATGCTGCTAGCTTGTTCGTCAATGATGTGAGATTAAAAAATACGGTATTGAAGGTCACACAGTCTAACTCTATCGAACATATATGATCATACAGTCAGACAAGATCAAAGTTCATTCATATTACACTCGTATTATCTAACATTTATTATCCTGAAAGAATTAATTTTCAATTAAATCGGTATTCCGCGAGGGAGATAACTTCGAGTACTTAACATGTCACAGAAAAATTTATGTTTTTTTAAGTACTTCCTTCGCAAGTAGATTGTAAGCAATCGTAAAACGACAGTCATGTATCCACATTTTTACAGCTGGAAGTTGATGTCCGAGTGAGACACTCTTTGCAATCAGTTGTTGTTTGTGAGACACTCTTTTCAATCAGTTGCATTTAGACTAGTTATTTCGGAAGTGAAAATAAACTATACGTAGTGTACCTCAATGGAATTTCTTCACATGACTGTCGGAGGATCCCCGATTTTTAACTTTCCTTCGATTATAATTTCCCAGAACGAATGAAATGATATAGGCTCCTGGTTGCTTTTGTTTTCATAAAAGTTCGGCTTTGTAGGAAACTTACCGTTGTAACGTAGTTTGTAAAAACAAACCATATCATTCAAGAATCAAAATAAGTCAAATATCTTCATACAGGGTGAAACATAAACGCTGACCAAAAGGTTACCGCTTTGAATATCCTTTTGAGCGATCCATGACTTACGCGTTATAGCTGATTTTCGAATATCATTCTCATTAAATATGTTTATATAAAGTTACTCTTATGCTTGCTCGCCGAGCCATGTGCATGTCGTCTCGAAGTTTCGTGTACATAAATATCTCTGTTCCGATCGCGACGAACAAAGGTTGATCAGTGACATAACATCGCGGCGATTCCACGAAGAATGCTAAGTTCATTGAATCATTGTAGCGATTGCGGAAACGGACTTTTAGGAGAACGAAAAAGAAAGTCAACTAGAAATCGTCTTGTGGCGAAACCAATCGTTGGTCATCGTCGCTGGCGTTCGATTATACGGTGTACAAAGTCCGCTCGCTGCGTGATTTGTTGAGAATTCGTTGTCGACCGTACTTTTATTGTGATTTTGGTCAAACAATATTGTCGTGCGTATTGCAAAATAATGCATCTAACTGTATATTATTATACATGTTGGCAATTCTAAACATATATTTTTAACATAACAATATATTTGTGCTCTTGCGCACGCTTACCAGTTGTTAACTGTTTGATGAGAATCGTATATGAATATAATACGTTGCAGATTACAATTAGATATGGAAGTTGCGTAATTAGGTGTAAATGTTTTCATTTTAAAGTCTTTTTCTTTTTTTGTGAAAAATGTTTTTGACAAAGGCGATTTGTTATCTAAGATGTCTCGCATAGAAACAGAACTCATTTTGAGGGTCGATTACTAATTATACATTCTAGTAATTTGCAATTATGTGGAACGGGTCGTAATGCTCGCGACAACATCAGTGCTGCTTATTTTTTGTTTCATTTGTTAATAATAATAAATAGGTTATATAACCCCATTGTGTTTGACGATAAGTAGTATCTAAAAGTATAATCAACATGCCCAATTCGAGTGAATGTGGATGTAGATAAAAACTATCTTACTTTCCACGATACAATGGAGTGGAATGGGTTACAATGAAAAGATGAGAACTTTTCTACAAAACATGTCAATGTATTTTTTCGTCTGCGTTACTTTGTTTTTAAAACATAACGTCTTATGTTTCAATTGGTAGAACAAATACAGTGCAACAAGTCTCTAACAAGTCATATCATATTGTTTTGTATACGTTATATGTTCACTGTAAACAAATTGCGTACAAAAATTGCATATATAGTTGCAAAATAATTGTTTGTATCTATATCATGTTTATATGATATGATAAGAGTTGGTTTCATTGTCAGTACCATGGAGAATCGAAATATTGTTTCTACGTCTTGACTGTTAATATAGGGAGTATTTATGGAACTACTCAAGGCACGTAACCGCACTCACTCTGATCTGGGAATGTATTAAAGTAGTAGAATTGCTGAGAAAGTACTAATGTAATCAATATTGTACAATTGCTGACAGATGTGCAGCGAGTTGTTCATCTGTGATGGGCGGATACAAAGTTCCCAATTTGACATCATTGACATTTATGCGTGCATAGCTGGAAGCAAAAGTGTAGTCTGTTCGTTACAAACACTAATAAATCTTATTGCACAGGATAAAAATTGAAACAAAGTTGAAACAAACGTATATGATTGCAAATACGAAATATTGTTGAATACTTATAGCTGGGTAAATTATTTCATATTGATAATAAACATTATATACACTGTATATGTCGTCAAAAGTACATTGTTTTTAAAAATATCATGGCGGAAAACTCTGTTTACATACAATACACTAGGATACAAAGGTAAGGATAATGTAAACATCATCGGCGATGCATTCTAGTATTGGGTCAATGAAAGTCAAGAATAGAATCGCGGTAACTCGAATCGGCTCTTTAACACTTAACGGCCCATTATCGTTAATTCAACGATTACGTCAAGATAATGTGATTTTATTTACACGGCTCGCGCTTTACGTTTTACCCCGTCGCTGTTAAAAGCGTGAGATCGATCGTGCATCGTACTGATAGTCGTATCACGACTAATTGAAACACTGCTGACTAGGCCATCTTTTTCCACGTGCTCTAACTGTATTTGTAAATGTATGCGTGTTAATTTATTGTTTGCAGGGAATAAAAAAGAAACAGATAAAGTCAGGCTGATCTGATGCACAGATTTTATTTCTATTGCACATGATGTTCGAATTCTTATAGCGACGTTACTGTTTTGTTAATTGTTGAAATAAAACCATTACGTTTTATACTGTTGCTTAGTAGGACTGCCAATTTAAAGTAAATTATTATTTATGGATTCTAACAAAATGCGTTTAAAGTATAATTATTTATTGTATTCATGAATATGTCAGAGATGAAAATATTCATACTTTTTATACTTTATACTTTCCAATAATAGTGCGCACTAGTATAGTGTCTGCGGTGTATCAGGAAAACAAGAGTCCATTAACCTGTGATCAGGCTGCTATTGGACCTTCAACTAGCCTGAGACATTAGTGTTATTTTCTTACATCACATTCGACAAACAAATGTTGTTACACATCGTTGTAGCAGTTTACTGTGATAACGTTTATCTGACATTGTAGTGTATTCAAATATGTCACTGAACTAGGTAGTTTTTTCAATGAACAGTGTGATTGTGTAATATATGTTCCCGATATGTGGTACTTGATATTTATGCGAATTAGTCAAGATAAGTACAAACTCAGTAATTTCAATTAGCAAAACAGTACTTATAACAAAAAACGCATGTATATTAAGAAGATGTTTAATTAGTGTAATGGAAAAGGGGGTCATTATACAACAGCCTTAATTTTCTATCACAAACTTTGATTACACCAGCTAGTCATATTAACGGCCAAACATTGTTTATAACCTGCTACTGGTAATGCCTATATCTAATGCCTATATGTAATATCTATTGTTTACTTGCATAGTTTTTTTCAGGTGTGGTACAAATACTTCAGCATGCTCTTTACTTCATTGTTGCCTTGATGTTATAACTATCTGATGAAACTTCAAATTATAACAATTTTCTTGTATATTCAGAATTAAGTTTTCACCAAACACCATAAACGTTTATTCTTCCTCAGCTTTCGTTACTTCTTCCATTTGCTAACAAACCCTTTATGCAAATAATGTATTTAAAATATTCGTAGCATTTTTGCAACGTAATTATTGTCTGAGGCAACTGTCAAAGATTCTTTTTAAACAGTGAAACGTTTATCGGACACCCCCCCCTCATTAAATTCGCACATCATCGTATGATGTTTGTGTTACTCTCGATTCTCTTGTGAAACATTATCTCAAATATATCCCAAACACGATAAGTCAGCGTATATTTCGATTGTTGACGTACAGCTTCTATAAATGGGCACATGTACTGCGTTCGTGTGCATGACTTGTTTCATTGGAACATGAAAATCGGTAGCGCCGGTTTCTTTGATCGAAGATTCAATGTATTGAAGTAGCAAGTCTGTGTAAGCAGATGTATAATGTTGTTGCTAAAGTACTACATATTCTAACATATTGCTTGGTTACACCGTGACTCAATATTAATATTGACGTTTGATTTGCTTTTGTACGGGACTATGGTGAGTTTATTGATTTAACAGATATTTATACAACACCAGGAACAGATATTGTGCAAACGTGGCTGTGGCAATTTGGTGTGAAGAAAGAAGTTGAACTTATCGTATTAGTCAAAGTTGTACGAAGTTTTTTTGCGCAAATAAAGAATTGGGACAGAATATTTACGATCACAGCAAAATTAACGTTTTCATTATGTACTTGTATTTTCAATCGTGTAGAGTACTTTAAAAATAGATATGTGATTTGTAATTATTTGCGTATTTGCATCTTTCTTCCATTCTGTATTCATAGAATCACATAAAATACACATTGTTGGTTTTTATTCGGCCCAGGTAAACTGACAAAAACTTATCATTTTTTTTCAATCTCCTGAAAGGCGGGGTGACAACTTTTCATTGTTTTTTGTCATTACAAGAAAATCTAGTTATAGGAATAAGAAGATATTGCTAAAGTAAGTCTGTGTATGACTTCGAAGTTACTTTGAAAAGGGTTTCAGTAAATAAAATACGATTTTTCACGAGTCACTGTAAGTATTCTGCTGAGACATGTTAAATTTACATATTTAAATAAGTCTTCAAAAACCCAGTCCGAAAGTACTTGTGGCGAAGAACACATATTTAAAGTTATCGAGCTTACCGTTAGACGATAATAATTAGAGCAGTTGATTACAGTACGTACACAACTAGTGCAAGGTCATCGCGAACCATTCTCCGTCTTTGTAGAAACTCTTCTTCGCTTGTCTCTGATATTATGTATTCATGGGCACATGATTTGCAATATCGTACAGTGCGCTTTTATAAAAACCGTCAAATTTTTAAGTCAAAAACAAAGTGATTATCAGCTTTCTATATGTACTTACTTTCAATGTGTAAAAGGTGGAGAAGAAATTTGAGATTTACGTATTCTTTTAGCAATCAAGTACACGATATTCTTGCATGTCTCAATTTAAATGTGTCATAGTGTACCGAACACAGTTCATCATCAGTGTCCCCAGCTAAGTCAGCGCCATTTTTCTCACACTTATTCATATGAAAAACGTCTGACGCACATTTGACACAAGAGCAACGAATGACTTTTTAACCAGACAAATAAATCAAAAACGTGCTACGTGCACCGGGGTATGGTCAAAAGTAGCACTTTCCTGATTTCTTTCAATTGATAAGAACAATTAAATTTGGTAGTAATTATTTGGCTAATAGAAATTTGATTAACTGCACTGAGAACTGTCAATTTTTTGGTGAGAGTGCATGTTTGAGAAAGTGTAATGAAATAATTAAAGCACTGAATTACCTTAAACCAATATAGTTGACCAATACAAATTAGTTACAATTAATTTGAGTGTCTAAATTCGGTTCATTGCACAATATCAACAGTTTTTATTCGCATTTCACAGTGTTGTGCACATAATTGCGGCATATGCTTCGCAGATGATGAGGCACAAAATATGCAGTTCGGCGTGCGTATTTAAAAAAGAATAGATTTCTGCGCTTTAGTTGACACTCCGTTGTATTTTGTATCCAACTGGGCGTATTGTTCATTCTGCATATTACATCTCTATCTTCACAGTGTGTTCACATTTTTTCACTGCAGTCAAAAAATTTGTATTCTGAAATGCATTCTATGATCTATTTGTTACAGTACGGCAGACAAAATATTGAGAAGGTGCGTAAAAGAAACGGCACCTGGGAACCTGAAGAAGATGATACTGTTGAAATGTCCGAATCCCCAACGATTGGCATGAAACGAGGCGTTCAGAACGAGAATGGAAGTGATCACAAGCTGAAGAATGGTGTGCTAGGAAACAGTGTAATAGCACGGTCGAAGGACCTTATCCTCGTGCCTGAACCTGAGACGATGAATCACAAAAATCATGTCGAAAAAAACAACACTGTTACGCAGTCTCAGGAGGTTTCCGTCGATAAGTCGACCAATAGAGAGGTAAATTCACATGCAGTTTATATCCTGTGTGAGTGTAGTAATTTGCATGAATGTATGTGCTTTGCAATATTTGACAGATAGTTCCCACATACACTATTCCTACCAAGATGTGTCAGAAGACACCTTCCAAATTTTAACTTAAAATTATTCGTTAACTAGAATCATTTCTCCACAATTAATTTTTTTTGCTTTTCATAGAATAGTTGTTGAATTAATTCACCGATATCATTCTCGATTTTAAATTCGACGGTTTATACTCGTACACATTTTGACGCACTAAGAGATAAATTGAACAATCATTTGAATTTCACATTGCAAAAATTAAATGTACGTGTAGCATGGCCCAGGTGTTCGCTTCTACGTAATAGGCCAGACCATTTTGTGCAAAAAAAACTTAAGCATATAGTGAACATTCCCAGAAACGTGTCGAGTTCCAAGTGTAATGCGGATTACTTCGTATGTATACATTCGGCGGTGCATATGAATAATATCAACACTTTAGGAAAGTTACTAATGGTTTAATGCAAACGAAAAGATTCTTGTTGATTGAGTTTTCTTCGAGAAGTCGTAAACGTGGAGTTCCGCAAATTAAATGTTTGCTGACAATTTTGGACGTCTTTTTTCTCTTTTGAGTTACTAATGTTGTAGAAACGACTTTGTGTATAAACCACGTGATAATAACCTGATAGGCTGAGTGAAGCATAGCTAGTCTTGTCTCTAACACATTGTACGTTTACAACAACAATACTAATAATAAATTGTTTAATTGGAAGTTTTTCAAACATCTTTGTTCAACATGTCTGCCCATGATTTAAATGAACGTCTTACGCATTGTTAGTGTTTAATTGATGAGTTTCGAATATCTGTTCCTAGTTCTATATTCTATGATAAGAAATACAGTTTCTTCTTTACATCGCTTTTATGTGTTGAACTTAGTTCGCCATATTGATTTGGCAAAATTATTTAAACATTGAATCAAACTCGACTACTGTTACAGATTTGTCCTCAGTTATTTAATCTTACTAAAAATCAGTCCATTGATAACTTTTTTTGATAATTAGCACGTGACAGTAAATGAATTATTGCAGTTTTTTTTTAAATTTAAATTAATCAAATCACACCGAGAAAAAGGGTAAGGTTTAGCGAAGAGATTAGGCAAAAGTATTGTAGACTGAATGGCACGCGAATAAGGAAACGCAAACATAGCTTGTGATTGGTGGTTCGTATAATGGCTGATTGATATGTATTCCATATTGTGAAAAGCGGTATCTAATGTGGCAGTCGTACCGAAAGTAAACTAAAACAAAACCGACAAATTTCATCTGTTTGATGCGATTCTGTGGGATAACGATATACAATACAATCGCAATACACCTCATATTGTCGACGCAAGCCTTTTCCTCTAAGAAATTGTTCTGTAGTATATCTTATCGTGTTTATTCAAATTAAACGCTCCTTACAAAGAGTGTGCTTTGTTTGAACAAGATTGAGAAATGATGTCAACAAGGCATGTATGTGTGATTGATCAATGACTATCAATTCGTGCATATGTATCCGTTACACGAAAATATATTTGTGCTACAGGCACGCAATAATGGTACCTTGCCATGTGTCTTTGTGTCAAATTGTTTTCGGAGATATTAAGAATTTTATCTACCTCTGTGACAAGGAATAATAAAATTATCTGCTTCTTTGGTGGTGATGCGAATCTGAAGAAGAGGAAGACTGTTCAGCAATATATCGTTTTGCATGTTGTTTTGGACCATTTTTTATGCGCTTATATAGGGAAATCATTTAGTAGTTATTTGCACTTGCTATATACTTAGGTTTAACTTGTAAGTTGATGCTGGGCGTACAATGAAATATCTCTCCTAAAATGCATGTTAGTAAAGTTTGGGCCTTTAACACGTTCTAGTTTCATAGAAAGATACTTTACTTTATTTGTTAAAGATAAGTCGATGTACACAGAAAAAGGTGATATATTATTAAAACATAGTACTTTATTTCAGAATAGCGTTTTAAGGTCAGGGTCCGTTGAAGACATTAAAAAGGGATTTGAGCCAGCAATATGCTTCGACTACATAAGAGCGGGTGTGGAGGCAATAATCGAAGATGAAGTGACATCCCGATTCGAAGCGGAAGAATTGAAGGTAATTTGTCTATCAATTTGTACGTTCTATATCGTTTTTTTGTTTTTTCAGTTATCAAAATCAATTATTAAGAAAAGTTTATTGTCAGCGTATTGTCCATCGCGATAACGTTAAAAAAATGTATCTTTCTTCTTATATTTTATATTTTTTTGCTTAGAACTGGAACTTGTTAACGCGAACAAACAGGCAGTACGAGTTTATTTCGTGGAAATTAACCGTAATCTGGATGTTCGGATTCGTTATGCGGTATTGCTTCCTCCTGCCGTTGCGAATATTCATTTGCTTCGTAGGGGTGAGTATAATAATTTATATGACACATTATTTATAGAATATGTAAGTGTATTACGCATTCGTACAAGATAAATTTTCATCACGCAAATGAGAGCGACAATTGCGTGTTTAGCTCTATCCTTTAGACAAACTTTTCATCTATCATTGAGGTGATGATCATCGTTAAGCCCGGTTTTTACATAACAATTCTTTCTCTCAGCTCGATTCATCTCCACTAACGTCACTCACCACATCGCGGAATTAAGCATGTGGCGCGACGAGTTGCTGCACTTACAGGTCACTCACTAATGCGAAAGCTTCTTAGGTTTCGTATCTCGTGGTTTCAACATTTCTTATCGGCTTCCTACCAAACGGATGTATAAAACGCTGGGCATACAACCAGGCGTCTTTGGTCGCGTTCAGGATAATGTTGAGATCTATATCGGGAGTGATAACAATCCATAACGCACAATATAAACCAAAAGGTGGTGTGTGCGTGGCAAATCACACCTCTACACTCGACGTGGCCCTTCTATCCACTCAGACGACGTTCTCTTTGGTAATGCATATTGCTAGCAAGTTGCTAAATTTGTAAGGTGATATCCCCACGACAAAAAAAGTTCATTCCTGATTTTATGTGATCAAGTCGATGAATACGTCGATGTTACTTCGCATGCGCTTTTTGGATTCTATCCGTTTTGTGATGAACACATCGTCGATACTCCTATTTGCACACTGTGCAGCAGGTGACAATGTGTGCAGATAATATGCGGTAGGCACGGCCGTGTTCTTCACCACCGATGTATACGTGTCCTGCTGTCCTTGTCCGACTGCGCTGCTTGTCTCACGGATCTGTTCTGACGTCTTCGACTATTGTATTACTGCCCTTATATGTTGCGCATATACCATACATCTGTATTCCAAGTACAATGCGGACAGACAGATGTGATCACTTCATGTCATGACGTTAACGTTATATCGAATTCATATAGACCTAGGTTGTTTTCAAATAAAATCTCTTATTTTCAAATTACTTATAAATTTCAGGAAGCATTTGCGGACCGATAATGTATCAAGCACCGTTTCTACTAAGTTCATCCGTTGCATGACATCATTCATTTCCAATGTAGGTTGTGATAGTACTGTCACTCACTCATTGAAATATTATTCTGTAGTTTTTATCGAAGCCCATACATTTTTATTAAAGAGTTTCATTAGTGCTTTGGAAAAGATTGACTTTCAAAACGATTCGTTCTGTTTCATTGTCAGTCATCCCTGGCTGTAACATTATAAGTGCGTGAACAAATTCTTGCACATATCATAGATGTTACAGGTAACAGCATCCTGTAACTTTGCTTTACAGGTAGTATCTACACAACAACGATACAGAGGGAATCAGGTGCAATTCTCAGGTGCAAAGCTTCTGGTTTACAGGTGATGTGGCTGACAGTGTGTACTGCGGTCGTGGGATACGTTCCTGAGGGTAGCTTCAAGCGATGGATCAACTACAAAGTCTCCATAATGTGCTTTGCTGTCTTATCGAGTGCCCTGTCCTCGGTTATAACATACCACAATCCGGAAAATCGACCGGTCAGAGGCATTTGTGTGGCAAATCACACATCTCCCATCGATGTACTTGTCCTCATGTGTGATAATTGTTATTCTTTGGTACGTCTACTTGATACTTTGTTTGGCATTGTTGTACCCCGCACCCAAAGAACTTTAATTTTAGTTCTACACGGTAAAGATTGTTATATACTCTACTATATCATACAGGTTGTACTATTACTTTCATTGCTATGATTTGTGGGGTAAACATTGTTGGGTGTTGCTAAATTTTAAAAGGTGTCTGTATCCCTGGAGAAATATTTGTTGTTGTTTTGTGATGTGTCAGTACTCGGAAGGTACCTGTGTTTCTAAGTACAGTTCGTTTATTTTTGTTTTTGTAACTGTGGTGTTTGGGCGAATTGAATTGGTATGTTCAAATATTATTAATAGTTAATGTATTTCAGATAGGTCAGAGGCACGGGGGTTTTTTGGGCATTTTACAAAGAGCTCTTGCACGTGCCTCACCACATATTTGGTTCGAACGGTCTGAAGTAAAGGATAGAGAAGCTGTTACAAAAAGGTAACATTTTTTGTGTACATTATATGACGTACCGTACATAGAAGTTGGTAATTTTATACGACGTTAAATGTTTAATGTACAACCGTTTCAATATATAATATTTAATCTAACAATAAGATTTTTTTGTGGCTAAATAAGTTTTAACATAAAACGCACATTTTTTTGTTTATAAGATTAAAGAAACATGTATCAGACCCCACGAATCCACCTATACTCATATTCCCAGAGGGAACTTGTATCAACAACACATCGGTGATGCAATTTAAGAAAGGTAGCTTTGAAGTGGGCGGAGTTATATATCCTGTCGCTATTAAGGTGATTAGTAAAAAAATTCTAAACGTATAGTTTCATTCATTTAATGTTTCAACATTTCTTACTGCCTCATATATTTCAGTATGATGCTAGGTTTGGCGATGCATTCTGGAACAGCAGTCGGTATTCAATGCTACAATATTTATATATGATGATGTCAAGTTGGGCAATCGTTTGCGATGTGTGGTATCTTCCTCCGATGTATAGAAACGAAGGAGAGAGCGCTATTGACTTTGCGAATAGAGTAAAGTCTGTGATAGCACGGCAAGGCGGACTGGTAGATTTGCAGTGGTAAGTAATTTGATTCCACAATTGTTACATTACTTATTATCAGACTGAGTATAAGATGTATATAAAATCCATTGAAAAGAGCTAGGTTCATAATTTTTATTTTGCATTTCCGATTTATTGGTTATTGCTGTCGTTTTTCCACAATGTTTAATAATTAAAGTACAGCAGTTTTGGGGACGCTCATGAGTTTTTTTCCATTTTCCTCAGTATAGTTACTTAAGCTCTAAATAAATTCTTCCATTGTCTTTGTAAAATGGTATTAAATAGCGCAAGTCAAATTGCGAAGAACATATAATCATTTGCCAAAGATCAATTAAACTTTGTTGATACATTTTCTGAATGAGAATCTTGTTGCTCTGGTTATAGGGATGGTCAATTGAAGAGAATGAAGCCGAAGAAGGAATGGAGAGAAAAGCAGCAAGAAGAGTTTAGTAAAAGGTTTAAGGTTGAATAAGCGCATTCATTATATCTAGTCATAACCTCATTATCCACATAACGCGTCCATACTTCGTTAAATTTGAACCATGCGTCTAATTTGCTGTATCATCCCTTACGTGTACACCCAATTATGGAGAAAATTGTGTTCTCCATTGCATGGTGTTACAGTTAAGACCGTCTTCTTCCGCAGAGGCTGCATATGCGCCTTTTTCGACCATCTGTTCATTTTTACATAACAAACAATAATAATCAGGAATAAGACTAATTTCCACAGAAATTTTGCCATAATGTTTAACACTATGTGCCGAGGTTAGCGTTGCTCATAACCGACAGAAATTACCACTCTTAGCGATGACAAAGGTCTTTTGCCTTAGCAATTTAAATATTGGTTAGAGAGCAACGAGTATCTTCAAGAAAGTGATGAATTAAGGTCGTCGTACATAGTAAATACGTGATATTGCGCGTGCGACAGTTGAGTAGAAGTCTGGAAAAAAACATTATTTTACGTCGGTGTATGTATTACTCAATTGTGATATAATCTGGCGCTGTTTACATATCTTGTCATTCTCGATCAACTATTCGCATGGTATTTGATTTTATCCGTGATTTTTGTTGCTGTCTTCATAATTCAGTGTATATCGTCATGGTAGATTTTTGTTGCAGAAAATGTATGCGATCAAGGGAAATGAGTGCATCGACCACGTTTGTTTCTTTCCTTTTCTTAAGAATTACGTTTCATTGTAGCAAAGGCATTAATACCGGGTTATTATTTATGTCGTATAAAACTTATATTGATACATTGTTAAGATGTGTGATATTGTTTTGCATGTGTGAATGTATGTGGTATTGAAATGCTCCCCTTAGTTTCATAGTTATTTTAGATTAATTCACTGTTCAGCGACTGATACGGCGCGAAACAATATTCGATCTCGATTCAAGTCGAATAATTGAATTTCTTCCTTTTTTGTGAACATAGAGAAGAAATAAATTTTCGACTAATACTTTTAGCAATTTAAATTTAAAGAGCCGGCGATTCTATCATTTTACCTAATCCTTGAAATGTTATGTGCCCATTATATTAAGCGGTCTTCATTGCGAATGACAAAACAAAAGGTACTATAACGTGTTTTTTATTTTTATATTTCGCATATGAAAAATTACTTTCGTACAGTTTATCATAATGTGGCTAAAAATTGAACCTCTAATGATGTTAGAAACTTTCATATCAAGTTCTGCATGAAAATTACTAACATACTGAGGGATGTATTACAAGTAGCTTTATCGACAAATAATGTTAGGAACGTATGTAAAATGATTATATCAAAACGTTTTCTTGTGTCAAAATTTCGTAAAATATAATCAGCATTTCTTTCATCACATAAAGAACAATTCAAAGTATTTTGCGCAGCTAATAACAGGAGGGAAGATTAAATTATTAATAGTACATAAATACCTACCGACCGATGTGCTTCATTGTAGAATGTAAACAATATTTTGTCCTAAACAATTGATGTTCGCAGTGCGTCCCGTATAAAATTACGGGAGGCAACCTATTGCCAATGGTACAAAACTCTGCTTATGTATTTAAATGGAGTTACTGGCGTGTTGGCCATAAAGCGATATTTTAGGATTAATTGATATTGTCATTCATTTATTTGCGACTATGTAATCGCATCATTACTGTAGACTCATCATTTTGGGAGTAACGGTGCTTAACGGACATCACTTTTCAATTTTTTATAAGGAAAACGTATGAAGTATATTTTTATAGAAGGTAAATATGTAAGGGATAATATAAGGAAAAGTGAAAAGTGTCATGTATCTGTCACTCACATTAGGAAGCCAAATTTGGACATGAGATATCGATGTCTTGCGTTTATGTTATTTAAACGGTCTATAAAGGTTTGCGAAAAAAAAATAATTTTGAATGTTTTGAATGGTTGTGTGAACTAGTCAGCCAAATCCAAGAGGCAGAAATAAAAAAAGCACAAAGTATGTACAATATTTCCTTCCCAAATACGTTTCCTGACTGACCGGCAATGTACTTGACATTTTCAAAGAACCGCACTAGCTCCACTTGAACAAGCACACTAGAAATGTCCCAAAGGAATTAGGTACAATTTTAGATAATACAAAGACTTATAAATTCTCGACATCTATTTTATAGTACATTTAAATTTATATTAGAAAGACGGAAATGTACTGATTATATTGACATGAAAAACCTTACATTTTGTGAACTATTTGTTTTGTAGCACTACTCAAACAAATAAAACCATTGTTATGTATACTTTCGACACTCAAAAACTTCATTTACCATTTTTCTTCCACATTTGTGCACCAGGAAAACATTGTTCAGTGAATGTAGAAAATATAATTATGCTAACACTTAAATTGTTTAATTCTATTTTATATTACATATCCAATTTATACACAAGCACTGGTGATGAACTAATTAGGATACAACATTTTTCTCAATTGTTTCTGTTTTTATGGATAGTTGTTGCTGTTTGAACATTTCCACTAATTTTTCTGATGCCGTTTCTTCTGTTTTCTTGACACAGCCAAACTTTTCCTATAAAAAAGAAAAGACATGAATGTATAGAAATTTTAAATAATAACATAAAAGTAAATTATTGCTTCGCTCACATCAGGGAATTGAGTAATGTTTTCTTCAGGATCTCTGAAAGTCATAGGTGTCCATGGACCTTGAATAGAAGGAAAATTCGTACTCCACAGTTTTCGTAATCTCAATTGTCCACCATCATGATATTGTGTTCTCAATAGTTCCATCCATTTTACAATATCATTACGGCTATAATCTGACACTGGTACCCATTGCTTCTCTCCATTTACTAGAAGTTAATGCAATGTGATTATTGTCTACAAAATGTTGCTATTGAATACTTACAATATTCTGCACATATGACTGGAGATCTATGCCTTCTGGGTTTCACATATACAACAATGCCAGGATTCTCTTTTGCAAAATCTACTAGATCATGCTCTATGAAGTCTCTGTAAATTTATATAGATAAATAGATAGTATATCATATTACAATAAGTAGATTGCTTCAAGATTTAAGGCTTTTGCAGCCATTATTATCAATATATATATAAATCAAGTAGATTGCTTTTTGATTTGGTATATATTATTACACATACATACACCAAGTTATATATAAAACGTGAAGCCAATGTGTAAATAAATAGTAATGTAAGTAAAACCACAGTACCATTTTCAAGCGTATGATGTACATAAGAAAATCAAATGCATTATTAATCGTGTTTTTGGAATTGTTCATGTAATGAATCAAACTTGTTTTATAATGATTAAACCATAAATAATAAAAAAAATGTTGATGATAATTTAAGGTTAAGATTTTTAACGTACCGCATTCCACGGCTGTTTCCAAAGGATTTACAAAATTTTATTGTAACTCTCTGTAATTGGCAAACATAACGACCAACACCTAATCCGGCTGGCACTCGTAAAAATCCTGATTTTAAAACTAAAGATTTATTTGACATTATTTATTGTTTTTCTAACCTCTTCATGCAACGATTTGTTCAAATGTTATGTAGCCTGTGTACATGCATGGTGGAATTAATAAGGTGTAGCGGTTCTCGTGACGCCTTTTTGCGTTTACTGCGCAGTACCATTGCGCCGGCCATTTTCCTTGTATATATAGATATACTGTCTACGAAACACTGTCATATGTTACTGCATATAATAATTTTTGAGGTTTTGTTAACGATGCAACTCGCTTTAAAATTCATAAATTATACGCTTTGTCTCCGACTCTGACACGATCCTCACATGATATTTATATTTCTCTAACATAATCAAAGTACATAATTCGGTTTCCTGTTAATCAAATACAGTTTACGCCGTTGACGATAGTTAAGGATTTTGAATTCCCGCTCGTAATGGCCGGCGTAATGGTACAACTTTCCTATTGGCTATTCACAAGATCTGTGCAGTACTACACCTTATTAATTCCACCATGTGTACATGCAATACAAGAATACATGTTTCATTAGATGCATGCTAGATGTCGCTGCAATTAAGTTCCCACGAATTCAAACACCAACTTTACCAAAAATAAAACGCGCCTTATTTAAAACCACTCGAAGACGACATTAATTGCGATACCGGTC
Organism: Anoplius nigerrimus; assembly: GCA_914767735.1. Classification (NCBI taxonomy): domain Eukaryota; kingdom Metazoa; phylum Arthropoda; class Insecta; order Hymenoptera; family Pompilidae; genus Anoplius; species Anoplius nigerrimus. The sequence continues at coordinate 6,352,320 of OU612079.1, read as the reverse complement.
ACATCTAGGGGTATCCTTTTATCAGCCGAATTTTAATAATATAAACAGCAAGCTTGGTAATAGAAGTTAATCAAGAAAAGTTTAAAATAGTTTTTTGTATTTTTCGTGTTAAGTTTGGTCAGTTTTGAGGTAATTAATTTTTGATTTCTCTCTCATCTCTCTCTCTTATAATTACAGAAGTGTTATTGAATACTATCCATTGGGCTTAATGTACATTAGAAAACAATTGTTATTATGTATAACCTGAGAGTGATTTATTTTTTTAACATTACAATGAGGATGAAATAATTCTGTCCAGTAAACGTTAAATGTCATCTAAATTAGTGATAATGTGTCCTTGGAAATTATACATATTTGAAGGGTGTTTAAAGAAAGACAAACACGTGTCGCACATAAAAACCTATACATTTCAAAGTTTGGATCTTTTCAAACCTTGGGTTATCTACTTTCGGCAAATTAGTGCTGCATACATTTTAATTAACTGTTTGATTTACATTATTATATCAACATTAAACATTTTACTCTAGTATAGATGGTACTGTAGCAACGCAACTTTTTTTTACATATACCTAGAACTTGGATACGCCTGAGCTTAGATAATAGAGACAATGACGTTGGTTTATGAAATGAATTATTACGTATGTCGATTTCTCAATACATGCGAAAGTTGTTACATTTAGATATTGTGTTGCAGAATTTGAAAAAATCAATTACTTTTGTGGAGTAAATTGTTATTGACGTTTATTTTCAATTGTTGATGGCATTGCTGTCACCATACTGGCCGACTGTGTTGGATAAAATGTATTCCTGTTATTACCTGATCATATTGCGTGGTCGCGTGTTCAGATCGTTTGCGATTTATTATCAGGTTCGTTTATTATACTACATTCCTCAAGAACTCTCATTAACCTGAAATCTCAAGAGATCGAATCATTATCACGTGATCATATTTATATAAATTTAATATTGAAATCATGTTTTCTTGTCTTGACTGCAGAATGTGTTAAATTCCTGATTCGTAATTGCGTTTACTATATTTCATGTACGTTACAATATCATTCCTGCGATACTCTGATATGATCTAAACAAAATTGAGAACAGTCAATTTATAGAAGCGCGCACTAGCAAATGAGTGTGATTGAAGATACTTGATATAATATAATATAATTTATGTGATAGGTTGTATATTTGATTTAGACCTACATTCCTGTGCACGTTTAACACCTTGTTTCAGAATGATATTATACTAATGCTGCACATTTAAATTTAAAGAATAAAAAATAATAGAGGAACTTCTTTCCATACATAATACTGATCTGATTTCGAATTCATTCGGTAAGACAATGTACTTACGATATGCAAATAATGGGTGGATGGTAAACAAAATTCGTAGATGACAAAATATCTGTTTCCTACAGCCATCAGTAAACATCCGGGGCTTGATATAGTATAGGTATTTATTTTGATAGTGCATGTTTACTACGGGATCACCAGTGATAGTTTGTGAAATAAGCCTCGGGTGATGTTTGGTGATTTGTTATTATTAGGTCATTACGTATGAAATGTCCGATTACCCAAAGCCTCAAGTTTGATACCAGATGTCTCCGATATTTCACTTCCATCATCCCTTATTTTTTTTGCATTGAGAAGATACGCCATCTGGCTTTCAGATGCACTCTTTTGTTTTTAATAGTCTATCGTATTGTCGTCTGGAGGTTGAATATTGTAAGCCATGGATACGACAAAAATGCGAGTAATTTTCGAATATGAGTTCCGTCCTGGAACTAATGCAGCGCAGACAAGCCGAAATGTTAACGAAGTGTTTGGCAAGGATGTTCTAACGAACGTACAGTACGTGGATGGTTCGAAAAATTTCGATCTGGAGATTTTGATCTTCAAAATGAACGACGCGGCCGGCCTGAGAGCAAGGTGGATGACGACCAACTGAAAGCTGTAGTTGAAGCAAATCCATCTGAAACAACGCGTGAACTAGCAGCAAGGTTTGAAGTTACCATCCCAACAATATTAAGTCATCTGAAAGCAATCGTAAAAGCAAAGAAGCTGGATAGATGGGTTCCGTATGAGTTGAGCGAGCGTCAGCAACGGAACCGCTTCGAGGCTTGCTGTTCTTTGGTATCAAGACTAAAAGGCGATCCATTTTTGCAGCGGGTAGTCACGTGCGATGGAAAGTGCATACTTTTTGATAATCGTAAGCGTTCGGCACAATGGTTGGACAAAGAAATAAAGCGCCAAAACACACCCCAAAGCCGAGTATACACCAAAAGAAATTAATGGCGTCTGTTTGGAGCTGCTCTCCAGATTTTTTTCGCTAGCGGTTTTAATAAGCTATCGTTAAAATGGCAACGTTGTATTGATAGTTTAGGTGCATATGTTGATTAATTATATTATTTCTTGCCCGAGATATAATAAACCAAACTTTCGGTCCCAAATTAGACGTTTCATACTTAATGACCCAATACTAGTATATGACATACGTAACATACTAGGTATATGACATTTGTGAACATATGATTAATATTTTAATGATTATTGCTACCCATAGTAATTACTAACCAATATTTACACAGAGAAGAAACCTAAAGTGTAACATTTATTTAATTTAAATAAATTTGTTGCTCCAGGTGCAATTGGTGACGCTTCTACAACTTTTATGAGGATGTACAAACATTGGAGATAGCGTAACTATTGTTGTAGCTAGTGAACAATATCACAATGGTTGAACACTTATACGAAGTGTTGTCTGTACTTTTTATCCGGTAGTTCAATATTAATTCCATTATTATTGTCGTGTGTACATATCGTAATGGCACATCGATCCACAGCTGTTCACAAAGTGATTGATTATGGTATAATTTACGAAACAGAGGAACTACAATGTATACATATTATTGATCTATCTTTCGATCAGAATTGACAACTTTCAAACTGTTGGTACTTTCCCGTTTGACCGGTTACATATTTGATCGCATCAAATATTTTTTTCTGGTACTTATAACTCCAATGCACATTCGCAGCGCAGAATTACATTTCAGGTGTCAAATCAACTCTCTGTAACTATTTTTAGCTAATACCGTATTAAATAAAAAACTAACTGCAATAGATTAATACCATATCACATCAATCCTGCGAAACCTTTTTATATCAGTATTGTGAATCTCTAATACAACGGCAAGACCCTTTCCATATTTTCTTTCATTTCTTTCTAGCACAGTACATCGACGAGCACACCCGTAAAATGATATACATAGACCCGATCATGTGTTCATGAAAAAGGTGAGTACTTTGGCTGTTGAGCACACGAAACTCATTTGAATGAGAGCCGCGACCACAGAGGCGTAATTTCACCTGGAAGAGGCTAATTATGTTATTGTGTTGGGTGGAGGGGGGGGGGGGGAGGGGGTGCGATTAAAGTGCAGGGCAACAATATAAAACGTCAGACGACAGTCGGCCACGCCGAGCTAAATAAAGGCTACGCCACCTGTTTGACCGCGTTTTCCTCAACGTCGTCGGGTTCTCTTGCACGCAGACATTCTTGCGATGTACGATATAACCGGAGCTCACGCTTATTGGCTGCCCGATTGCATATTAACCCTCGGTCATCCGACTCTGGCTCATTTCTGACCAAAATTTTACACATGCCTCGGCCTGCCCCATGTTCGACTCGTACTCGTTGCCGTCTTTCATCGTACCTTTGCGATGGTATGCTTCGTTCTCTGTCTACCGATGAAGATTGATTTTTATGCTTGGAAATTGTGACTGCACGGCATATCGTCAGTAGTATTCGGAAAATGTCAAGGGAAACAGAGGTATATAATTCACATTGGCGGACAGAAACAGAAGCAGTTCAAAGAAATTCAATGAAAATTGATTGACGTTCCAACGAAGTGAGAGTTAAACATAACAATAAGTTCAAAGCTACCGTACGTACATTAGCGAAGATCAGAAATCACCCAATGTTCGTTCGTTGTATTACTGGAAAATTGCTGACCGGCCGAGCGTTAATAGCGTAAGCGGCGTGCGCAAATCGGATCGATGTAACGCTTTCGTGTTTCCTAGAAAGGGTATTGCTTTCTTTAAGCTCCGCGAGAAGCAAACGCGTTTACGTTCGAAGAATTGTTACAGCGAATTATGTATGCTCTTGGCCCTGTGATGATAAATCAATATATAATACATTTCTATTAACATAACAGGTACGTCACATTGTTATTTTACAATAACTTTTGCAACGGCAAATAAGACAAGCTTTAACGAATAGTACGAAATACTATATGTAAATATTTAAAGGCAACTGTTGCAGGTTAATTCACGTTTTGCTTTCTCCATTACAAGCTGTGAAGCGATTAAAGCAATACAATCGACTTCAGCGTGATTCGTGTAAGCTTCATTAATTCGTGTACCTGAATCAACTGGTATCTTAAAGGCGATTCCGTGCAGTCGACCGTCACGAAGATGAAATTTGTACATCGATCGTCTTGCAATTAATTCTTCGCGGCAACTCCCAACTTGTAAAGTATCAATTGAAACATTTCCGGGTTTCAATCAACGAATTTGTAACATTGAAAGTGCTCGTGCTTTATGATGGAGGGAAACAGTGATACATTTGACTTATTCTGTTTAAAGTTAATGCGGTAAAAAAAAAGCATAAGGAAAAGCAACATGGATCTAATTTAATTTATATTATTTCAATTTATTTCTAATTTACTTATCCCTACAATAATATTTAAGTTAATTTTTCTACTTAGTTCCAAATTAATTGTAAGTACTACTCACATTCTACATATACACTAATTCCACAAAAGTTTTTATTTAATTTAAACAAATTGTACAATTATTAGCTGAAGAGGACTCTAATAAAGTGAGTCGAAACGTACGAAGAAGAGTTTCCTTCAACCGATCCTTCCATCGCCAAAAATTCCCAGATATTATTCTATTTGAAGCCTACTGACATTGAGTTTTCTTCATAATTTACAGTAGTATACCATTAAATTGAGTGTACATACAACGTCTTACGTTCCCACCGAGATGTTCAATTGTTTGTAATTATTTTGCAAGTGAAATCTTAAACATTTGAGATTACATACTTTGTTTTGTACTTGATTGTATACTTTAAATATTTGTAAAAACAAAATATTTATCACTGTAGTAATTATTGTATTCACACTGATTTTCAAATGTACACTACTAACTCACACATGGGTTGTGAAAACACAAATTTAATTACGAGTCAAAGTTGATGTATGAATATCATTTATGCGCAAAATATTTTTCCTTAAAAAGTCGTTAATTTATAATAGCTATGTAATGCAGATCTGTCTATTAGGTATTTAAGGCGGTAGTCTCGTCCAGAGCGGGATTTTTGACGTCATTTTAGGGTTGGAATAACTTTTAAACCGATGAAGTTGTCTTGATGAAATTTTACATATGTATTCATTGTTCCTTTGAGAATGTATCTACATTAAAAAAAATTATTTTAAATATTTTCATGTAGTTTTTTATTTTTTTACAGCATGGCCCGCCGAAAACCGCCTCAATCGGCGCCAACTCTGGGTGATGTTGTATGTAATTTGAAAAAAAAAAAATATATTCTCAATCTGTATGAATATTCTAAGAAATGGTAGCAGATGTAGTACTTAAAAAAATTTTGTTACAAAATGACAGCTTGTTAAACTTTGATTAACGATATTTCATACATTTTTGGGTATTTGACGAGTTATAAGATGTGGGCAAAATTATTGTTCGACTCAATTCTGCTACCATTTCTCAGAAAGAGGCTACCGAAGGTATGTGCAGAATTTGATCTCGATCGGTCAATTACTTAGCGAGATATCATTGCCGTCGATTTGAAAAACATAGTTCTGAGACGAACGCGTTCAAAGTTTTGATACCGTTATACTACAATACTTGAGCGCGCGGCTTGCTTGTAATTTTCATTACACTGCTAATTTTTGAAATATCAATAAACGGGTTTCACAAGAGTATTAAGAAAGGTCTAAGGAATAATATAATAAAAAAAATCGCTTTTGTCAAATTTCTAGACGACACTACCGCCTTAAATTAGAAAATTTGTAGGAGTATACGCGTTTAGTAAATCGATATATACGGTGTAAAGTTCTGCCGAATATATCAAATTTTTAATAAATATTACAAATCATAATATCTAATATTTAAAAAGTCATTAACGTTAGCTTGCGTCAGCAAAACGACAAATAAATGTTGTTACACGTTTCTTGTACTTCGCAATTTGTTCAAAGGAAACGATTAGTTGCTCGTAATTATAATTCCAAAGTGTATCGCAACTGATCCGCTACAATGCGTCTACACAAGTGTCACATCTACAGATCTATTCATCTATAATTGGATCCTCCGCCAAAATGTCTGAGCGGCACCAACCTTACTAGGGGAGTAATCGGTGCTAAATGCCACGTAGAATATAGTTACAGCCTTTAATCCCTGTGCCAATGGAGTTCTGTCAGAATTAATCCGAGTTTTAATTATGCATCCATCGATTAGGATCGTCTCGAATTTATTGGATTCAACCTGATTTGATTGAAAGGAGATTGTTTCTCTATAATTCAGTACTATTGAATCCTGCACATTTAATTAGAAATTCCATTTGTGGTGTAAGTGGTTTCAAATAGTAACGACGCGTGACATGCATTTTCTGCATAGTTATTCAACCATTTTCATACTTGGTTCGTTTCCGAGCTATGTCATCTGTTCGTCACCTTACAGGTACCCTTAATTCGTAATCAACTTATCGGAGTTTTATATTTTGATATCTAAACATTTCGTTATGATGTAACATACACGTTTGCGGCCACTTGTTTGCAATGTAACATTCGAATACGGAAACACCCGCAGTTCACTCGCATCATTCTGCTAACGGTAAAAATCCAAACAATCGTATTTTTCGGTTTTTTTAACGTTGAAATCCTATTAAGCTGCAAAAGCATAATTACAAAACGTTTGCCGCGTTAAGTTATTATTCAACCGTCTCTGACAAACTCAGCACATATAAAGTACCGATTGCGTTTAACGGTAATGACGATGTGAAGAATTTGAAGTGCAATGATCGGAGCTGCGGAATCCCTGCGACGATTGGAGTTGGTTCGTCATCGGTGACCTTGACCTCTAGCCCTGAGACCACGGCGGAGCCGTAGCGCGGCGTGCATAAGGGTGGGTTACGTCGGGCACGCGATCCAATATGTACAATACGTACACGCCTCTCGCGCAAGAAAATCGCTGCGACACAGCGAAACGCTCGAAGCAGCTGCCTACGTTCCGCCTTCTCCATCCACTTTCGCTTCCTTCCTTCGTAAAGTCGTCCAACCATCGGGAGCCACGACATTGCCGACGATTTATGATGTTTGTGCGTGCGCGCGCGGCCATCTGCGCATCTCTACTGTGTCGACGATTGACGCTCCTCTCTACGTCTGACGCGTCCGCCGAACTTCAAATCGTCGTAAAGTCCATATAACATTGCACGCGGAATGGCGGACGTAGAAGAGAAAGGGTGAACAAAAGGGGGCGTGGTTCCCGGTAAAAATGTATGACGTCAGATCCGTGACGTTTGTTTCTCTGCGCGAGGTATACGTGATCGATCACCAAGAGCGTTGTTAAAGCTTAATTGATGTTCCCTTTCGCCCAAGAGTCATGTGATCGTTTCGTCGGACGTTGTTTGGTTAAAAGTTGTTATTGCAAAATATCGTAAAACTTGCGCTTACGGTGTTACGTATTCATATACGTACCTGAGTGTTCGTCGGCTCATGTGCACTGTACGCATCGAGTAGTGCAGTACAATAGTACCGTTATAATAATAGAATACGTTAGCGGCACTCGGCACGCGACAGTGTCGCTAATTGACAGAAACAATTCGATTCGTTAAGAAATCTGCAAATGATGCATTAGCATCGAGACTCTGATCAATGAACATGTTATAGGTCATCATAGATCATTTATTAACCTCAACACGTCTGGAATACAGACTTCTTATTACGCCCTCTCCCCTAAAATCCAGCAAATGCACTATATAGTGAATCATTACCGCAAAAATGTCAACGTCACACAGCGGACTCATCCGTTCTTATGCCGCGTTCTCGTTTTCCAAACCGTTGGCAGCATCGAGCCACCACTCGCCGGTGACGATTTATGTCGTTGGCGTGTGCGCCTGCGCGCATACACCGTTTTAGTACCGGCACCTCGCAATTTGCACTTGCCAGATCGCGCGCCCTCAAGTCGGCCCTTAAATTTCTCAGCGCCGACGTCTTTTTCGAGCGAAACAGGGGACTTTGTCACGGACGCTGAGCCTCACGATATCGATCACGTAGCGCAACATGCTCGTGTGGATCTTTGCCGGTGCATGTGCATGCTCGCTGCCATTGGAAATTACTCGCGAAATTACGAACTACGTATCTAATCTAGCTTGTCGTATCGGTCTCTCTGTCGGCCTGTCTGTGACGTCGCCGAACTGTACCTTGAATTGCGCATACCCATACAGGACGTTTCTTATGAGTCGACCGATCTGAATTTCCTCTTTAATCGTAAGAAATTATGAATAATTATACGTGTGCTGCATGTATAACGATGGGGATGTTATAAGAATGTTATGTTTAGCAGGAAATTCCCGTTTCCAGATCACAGCCTGTTTATAAATGTTCAACGCTGGTGGTGGCTAATTATAGGAGCGACAAACGTAATCTTTAGGTGTGTCGTAGATAAGTAAATCGATACCGTTCGTCTATAATTGTTAATACAACTTTAAGCAAGAAGTAAAACACCAATTTTTGCTGGACTTGAATAAAGAGCATAAAGTCAGTCAGTTAAGAGCCACCCTGTACATGAAAGGGAATGTGTACAGGTCGTCGGTTGGCATTGATGGTGTATTAAACTCTGAGCGCAACAATGTTCAAGCCATTGATACTTATAGCCTTCTATATAGATTTGGTCCGCCTATATATAATGTTAAATATACTGCGACTTGACATGAGAATGTACTAATCTTTTAGTTAATAGCGTTGCATAATGCTTGTACTTCACAGTTACAGGCAATCTTGTACTACATTGAGCATTAAAATGCATCTCCGATAAAATTCCGTCTTTATCACTGATGGATGCTTATATACTCTGTATTACTACTGAAAATTCATGAATTGCCATTGAAAGTCCAATGCCATACAACACACGAAATTGTTAATACCTATACATCACAACTTTGGAAAATGAGCAAAACCAATACAAATTACATTGTTCAAGCTGCATTAAACATAGTTAAATAAAATTTTATCCGTTCATCATAACCATTAAGAACGCATTTATTATTGAGCAAAACATATTTATTATTGATCGCGATTAAATAGTTTACAGAAACCGGCATCAGGCATGCCGTATGCAAGAGAGTAAAGCGAAGAGCGAAGCGTGGCCGACAAGCGAAGAGCAAGGTTCAGACTATCTCAGCGGGAGACTGCGAATTTTCGTGATCAGGCGCGCGAGGGTAGCGTCACTTCCTGACCACGTGAGTGGGCTCTGACCCATTTCACGAAGTCAAGAAGGCAGGTCGAGCCTCTATCGGCTGTCCATCTGGCTGGCGTGTGACCTTTTACATCCTCTCGCCACCCCTCCGGCTGCGAATAACGAATGAGCGAAGCAGCCGGGGTAGCGAACGCGAGCTGCGGGAACGGGAAGGACGAAAGACAGAGGGATATCGTCGATCGGGGGTGGAAAGGATGGTGTGGGAAGGGGAGGGGATAAGGAATGAAGACAGGACGAGAGTGTACCTCTTCTCGCTTCAACGGAAACGTCCGACGTGCACCGATATCAGGAAACGAACTATCGGCAAGTCGAGTAACGAATCGACGTCCTTCGACGTGTCGTTTTGCAATTCCAATTCGATGCCGTAGGGAGAAAAAGGCGGCGGGGGGGGGGGGGGGTTGTAACCCCATTGACAGCTTTCTTCATTCGTACTCGTCTCGAAGCTGAGTTTCGTCGGCTAGCCGGCGTACATTTACATTCGCACGTCGCGTCGTTCGGAACAATTAGTAGGATTAATCGCATTTCCTTTCTCACCATGACGCAGCCGTCCGAGCCGTTTGTTTCGATCCATATCGGGGATACGCGGCGAAAGCATTTCTGCTCTTACGGAATATCCTGGGAATCGTAGAACCGCGCAGTTAACAGTTTATCGTTTCGTATGGTTGTCCCTAGAATACTGATTGAGTTGAGTATAGCGCCGTTCATTTTTAAGTACATACGCGATACCTTCGATCTTCATGTAGTTCACCTTTCAAAATGTCTGTACTGTTTTATGATTTCTGTGTAGCTAAATTACTACAGGTCATTCATTGTGTACCACAATCCACCGTATAAATGTTGCGCACACTTGAATATAAACCTTGCTAATGACAGTGTGCTGAAATTTACGACGGATAGTTAGTACATGTCGTTATGCATAGTAATTGCGACAGTTACGACTGAATTGCTAAAAAAAAATTGATTGATAAACACCCCGTCGTCCAGCAGCATTGTCAAATTATTCTTGATTGACTTTAATGTGGTACGATGTCGCAAGCCTTAAAAACAGAGCGATTGTTGCTGGACATCAAAAGGTCGCGCCACAAAGAAATACATTCAGTGGCGAGGGTAAAACTTAAACGCGTTTTCTTACATTTCACGTGTGCATTAGCGCTTGCGTAAGTATTATGGAGCAGGCTGGGTGGTAACATTTGCACTGGTGGACAGGCACCCCCGGCGTGAACAAGCCGCAGAAGCAATTTGTCGCCTTCTTTTTCTGACCTTGCCGTCTAAAAAGTCGAGTGAAAGTCGAAGCGGGATCGGTGCTTCGTGCGGAACCCTGACTTTTCTAACTCTTGATTACAAAAGGGTGAATTTCTAATGGCGTTCGTTGAAAGTGTCCTTACATCGATCGGATAAGGAAATGGGATAACGGACGGAAGTTATGTGATGCGGTGAGTGTGCAAAGCGGCTACGAATTTGTAATCTTTCGTTACAAAATTGGAGCAGGTCAAAGTACTCAGTAGTTGAAATTATCACGATGCATTAACATTTTTCTGAAATTTTTAAACAGTATTATATGGCACTAATTTAAGAAATGCGGTTCTAATGTTCAGAATAGAACTTTGAACCGATTATCTTTAGCATAAAAGCTTCAACAAAGGTATGTATTATTAATTTAAATTTATACCAAAAAAAAAATTGAAAAGCGAAAATTTAGAAAGTCTAATACACTGAGTAAATTCTTAATTAATATACCTTATGTGTGAGAGTTCTAACCTAAATAACGTTCTTTGTTAATGTGCACGTAATGCAAAAACTTGAAGATTAATACTGTCATCGAAAACGTAAATATTCTTTGGTAATCTGCATAAAGTGAAGAAAGCGGTCCGGTCCGTAACTTACGGGATTTACTTTTCGGTCTAACGGTTCGTCAGCGTGCCAACATTTTTTGAAAATAAAATTCAACATATTCAGCTTTTACAAAACCTAATATGATAATCGTTTTTGTTACAAATAAAAACCATCAATATAATCGTCTTTTCCTGTTCTCAACACATTTTGTTGTTCGTTACCTGAGCTTACATATACACGCCGAAAATAATTTTTTATTTTTTCGGGAGCGGTGGTTAAGCAATAAATTTTGATTAATTTTTAACTTGTTTCTGACTGCATAGTTACATATGTTCAAATAATTAAAGAACTGAGATCAAAAGGCTCAATACCAAAATGGGAAAAAGCTAATGAGTTTTTTTAATGAGCGAAGATATATATTTTCTTATGATTACGTTAAAATAAGTTTGTACGTAAGTATGACAACCTGGAAAAATGATGACAAATGGGAACAATATTGTTTAGTCGTTTGTTGTTAATCACTGTATGCAACACGGCCGAATGACAAGTTCAATGTTGTAGACTCAGAACACATTCTTTACAAACGGCTGGAAGGCCTTATATGTTGCTCATCTCGGTGTAAGGTAATTGTTGCTTGATGGGTAGACCTTGAATAACATACACACATATAAATCCTTGGTCGTAGTCCTTGGTGCAATCCGTTGGCAAGTGGGCGATGGTATACCTTTCCTGGTTGCTTATTTACGACTATTTCGATACCTGGAACTACCGCTAATACTGTGTACACATAACTTGTCTTTTACGTGCGATGTCTGTGGCAATTACGAACGTCTTTGTTACTTGCTATGTTTATTGTGCCAAATGTCAGGAATTTGCATAATGCTGTTTATTTCAGTCGCGAAACACAGTTAGCATGTGTAAAGACGACATTTTCCAAATCGAACAGTGTTCTGCAATATAAATGCCTTTAGCATATGTGTATATTCATATCGAATATTGAATATTCGTTAAAATATTATACAGTACATTTTTAAGAGCAAGAATTTTGAACGTATTTTTTTTACATATGTTTATATAATTGTTTACAAATATATATAATATATATATTTCTAGAAGAGATTACATAATGAAATGTGGTTATGCGTCTGGACTGGAGATCATGTTATTGGCAACGTTAAATCTATATTGAAACCCCTATTGTAAAATACATATTTATTCAATTTGACAACAACACATTTGTTTGAAAGTATTGGGTTGTCCGGAAAGTTTGTGCCGATTTTGAAGGAACACTTAAATGCAGAATATTTAAATTTTAGTATACATTTAATAAATTGTACTGCTGCCATTCTGTTCGACAACCTTTTTTCATCTTTCAGACAATTTGAAAATTCCGCCCTTTCAAAATATCTTATGTTTTTCGTATAAAAGTTCTTCACTTGATTTTTTATGTCGACCAAAAAGTTGAAGTCTTTTTCCATTAAGAGAATTTTATAATGATGCAAATAGGTGGAAATCAGAGGGCACGAAGTCTGGCGAATATGGTCGATGGCATAGAAAATCCCAACCGAGCTTTAACAACATTTGTCGAGTTATCAAAGATCCACGAGCCCGCGCATTGTCCTGATGAAACACGACGCCCTTCTGATCCGCTATTTTTGACGTTTTTGACAACTCGTGGATGGTGGATTTTGACACATGTACGATTTCCGCTTTTTTACGTGTCGTATAGCGTGGGTTGTTCTCGATCACTGTTTTAATCTGAACTTTATCTGTGATGGAGAGTTACCCGGGCGTTCAAGTTTCTGTCTTACCTCGGGCGTTTGTTTAAGATTAAAATCACCAGCTTCGATCTTAACAAATAGGGTGGCATTTTTTCCTTTCCGATAAAAGAAAAGGATTTTATGTCTAAAATTCACATTGTTTTCTTCCGTATTCAAAGACGTATAAAACTGACAGAAATGAACGTATCGTAACCAGACTTTTTTCAAATATGCCTGAAGCATCGCCTTTTACAATATGTATGCATGTAATTTGGGTTCAATCGTTCTAATACATTTAGATCCGCCCTTACGTTACCTACCAGAAATCGGCACGAATTTTCCGAATAAGCCAATATTATTAACCTAAGTATTATATTACTCTTGCATAAGCAAACGTCGTACCTCATGAAAGGTTGAAGGATGCAATACTGAAATTTCATAATATCATTCTCACTGAACGATTATACGAATTAAATCATATGGGTATGTGCTTTAACTTTCATATATGTATACATTATTTAAGGTATAAGATATCAACTACTGTAAGTTTCAAGTAAATCTTGAGCATATAAATTGTCGAATGGACCATACTGGTAACTTTGCGCTGCGACTGTTTAAATTTCTCACATATACATCGGCGCATCGTAAGAGACGGTTGATCATCCTTTTCACAATCCGGAAAACGAAAAGTACAATGTTGTCCAGTTCAATAGATTGCCATACCTGCTGTTATACGTGCTTCGTATGAATACGTACGGTGGCGAGAAACACCTTGACCTCATATTTGTGACGTCACGGTTATCATGCGTCTGGAGGGGTAACGACGTCATGAAAAAGCTCGCTCAGTAAGAATTGCTTTTTCGCGCTGGGCCCAAAGCGAAAATGGCCTTAATGGGAACGCTCGTTCCTAGAGTGACGATCGCGTGCCGAGCACTTTGTCCTCTTATCACACTCGCGAAAGTACGCAGTTTTTCTCTAATCAGCGAACGCGACCGGAAGTAGCCGGCTATACTAATCGGACGTTCGACGTGGAATTTCTCGTGCGTCGCGGACATAGTATCGTGGCACGTGATTCATGGACTGACCGAAGGATACGTTATTTTAGGAACGAGGGCCATACATTTTGCTCGCTAATTCAAATTTACGCTTCTGTATGTGTATACATTTTTCTGTGATCCGATGTATATAAGGAATTAATTGTACGAAAATGTGATGACCCTGCTATACCTACTCAATGGCGTTCGAATGTATGACGTAGAAGCTGGTACAGTGTTTCTCGTGGAAAATTACATCTATATCAGAATGCGTACGTTGAAGTAATATGTAATGCGGCGGACAACGCAAAGATTATGTCAATACGTTAAAATTGAAGATTGATCATTCAATGCATTCCGACGCTCATCCTCGAGTACGACTAAAGAATTTTATGAATCTACTGCCAATATGGAACAAGCTTAATTTATTAATATGCTTTACATCTCGTTAAATATTGTACACGGTTGATGATTGCTTGCATTTTTTCTTTACCGTACCGTTGGATGGGACATAACTGATGAAGCGACTTGAGAATGTTACGAGCTCAGTGTTGTTTGCTGGTAGGCTTTATTGATTCCAAGGGTGTCAGGAAAAAAAGTGTCAAAACGGGTCAGCCGTAATTGATATACCGGGTCGAGAAAAACCTGTTAGAATACATTGGAACCGAAATCACTACCGTCGAACGAATTTGCATTATATCATCGTTGCATCGATCGCTTCGGTGGAAGAGTAAAGTCATTACTCGGCCGGTGCACAAGAAACAAGGTTCGTGATTTATTAAAGGTGGGTGTTGCCTCGGTCTAAATCCGTATTAGTAGGAGACCGCCTGAAATAGCACCGGCTAACCGTATCACCAATTTGTCTTTAATCAAGATGAACTGCCAACCGTTGAAGTTAACGTTCCTCGGTTTATCGCGGAGTCCGACTAAAAAGAGAAGGAAAGGAAAAAGGGCCTCCCTCCTTCCTTTTTTTCCTTTTCTTTGGAACGACCCTCTTCAATTCGCCGATGGTCATCACCGTTTAAGTGTGATTCTTTAATGACATTCCTCATCGATTCGCGCGATGGTCGAGAGATATCGTGACGTTAATGGGCCGCCGCTTACAAACGTCTTACTGCCTTTTCCTGCGTAGTCCGCCATTTCTACTAATCGCCAGTGTTCGATCAAAGAAGAGCGACCAATTTTGCGATTACGATCGAAATGGTTAGCAACGATGACGAAACGATTACGGCCGAGGCACCTGAAACATATCATACGGGCATCATGTTAGAGTCGTATAATGATTTCTTCGTAATTGTGCATGAAGGTATTGAGATGATAAGTATACGGGGTAAATCAACGAGGCGGACATTGTAAAGTAACTTTATCACATATTCTAAGTGGAACGTTTAGTGAACAACGTTATTTTGTGTTATAGTTTCAGGGTAATATATTTGCTGATTTGAGTATTTTCCAGGTCATGCATCTGATTTTCAATGACATGTCATAGATAACAAAAAGAGAACTCAATTTAAGAGATGGTGAGATGGATTTAATGTTCTTTTTGAGATAATCAGCGTAAAGTCAAAAATATAAAGCATAAAAATACTCATCTGAAACAACTCAGTTCTGATTGCTTTAATTTACCCACTCATTCAAAATTAATGTGTTTACTCGTTAAACGGCAACGTAGCTAGTCTGAAATATTAGTTGAAAAAAGCAATAGGAAGTGAGTTGTTTCAGATGGATATATTTTTTGACATAATCTCAATATTTTTTGTAATGTATGCATCACGATAGTTTGGAGTAATATTTAAAACATGTACTGTACAGCATAGATAAGATTATATAGAAGATTACTCCAAAAAACATTTTGAGCATAGTTAAACATGAAATGATATAGTAAACGAAACAGCATTTGAAATTATAAATGTTCGTGTCTGTTATACATTTAAAAAAAGATGCGAATGTATGACTGAAATATGTAATGTTAACTGTTCATCTCTTCATCTTATTGTATGCCTTTAGAACGTAATCGTGTAATAATATTAGTACTAGCAAATAAACAATCAATAAATCAAAATTCAAGCTTCAGCACAAAAGTGTGTGGCATCTTAATGTCATAACATCTTAACGCATATACACTTAGTAATTTTAATTATTTATATTTTCCCAATTTCCTTCATTTAACAACATCTAACAAATCTATAGCATTCAACAGCTTTTCCATTGCGTACTGTAAACACACCTCTGTATCCAACAACTTCAACATGCTCGAGGTACACAATTAACCCACCGTCATTCCGATTATATTTAAGGGAACACATAAAGCGTTAAAACACCGAATAATGAGGTGAAGTTAGGGATCGTCCGATAGAGAGTAAACAGGAACTAGTGACTCGATAAAGGAAGTATAATAAAGGAAGAACAATATTTTGTAGACGTTTCCGACGGAATATCGACGTATGCCGCTCTCGTCGCGCCATTTTCCGCGGAAAGAGTCGGTCGTACCGTCCGCCGTCATTTAAGATTGACTAGGACGTCGGTTTCGCCTTGCCTCGCGCCTTATCGCTCGGCTATGATCGCGAAAATTGCAACACACCGACATGCGAGCCGCAAGACCGTCCGACGTAATTGCGCGCCGTATTACTTGGCCACGCGTAATTGAGATTTTTATGCCCTCCCTCCTCCCTCCTCTTCCACTCCTCCACGCGACACGCCTAGGCATCAGCCGTACCCCAACACACCCCCCTTCCACCCTCTACACCGAGAGAAAAAAAACGAGAGAAATGGCGCCGCTCGGGGGAGACCTTCCGCCGAGCGTGCCCTTAACTTTCGCCTCGAATGAAAATGAAATAGGGGTAACCCTCCTATAACACGGTAGATAACTTCCTAGAAAACGCCGTGTTGTGCGGAACCGTGTTGTGTCAGACCCAGAGTTAGTACAAAAGAGGGGGTTACGTTCCAAAATCTTATAAGAAACAGACTTTTTGTCGTGTTTCCATATAAGCAACTTAATTTTTAATAAAACTATAAATGTATGTATGCCACAAAACGAAGAAAAGAACAAAATTATTAACAGTGACCGTTGCTTTATTTGAATTAAGACTTTATCCAATATCAGATAAGTACTTTTTCTCTTTTTAAAAGACGATCCAAGACGTATCTTTACTACTAAAGAAAGAAATATCTACTTAAACGTTTTTTTTTTATCTTTAAGCAAACATAGCTTGGGACAGAAACTTGACTATCCAAAAATGAGGAAATTAAGCCTTAAACATATCGCGGCTCGACGCAGACTCTTGAAGTACAATGTCGTTCAAAGGTTTTCGCAATTTTTTTTATCGTTTTGGAGGAAAACCGTGTTATAGGATGCCGTGTTGTAGGACGGTTTCCACAATTTATGAATCGTGTTATAGCGAAACGGTGTTATAGGATATCGTGTTATAGGAGGGCTACCTGTACAGAGAAACGAAACCTTTCGCGTCGTCGAGCCTGCCGGAGTCAAGGCTAATGGAATTCTTACCCGAACATTCGTAGCCGTGACGCGTGAAGCCCGGAGCGCATTCGCAGCGGTTGTTTCGGCACGTTGTCCTCTCCAGGTGGCTGTTCACGTAACATTCGGCCAGACGTAAGCAAAAGTCGCCGAGCCCTGAAAATCGTTCATGTTTCACAGATCAGTTCGCTCGATTCGTGACGGCATCTTAACAGACTGGCGACGGAGCCTCGGAGCTCCGTACGATGCGGTTACGCTGGAAATAACTGCTATAACTTTCTAACTAATCAATATTTCTCAAAAGAATTTTATTGCATATGCCATATTTTATCATTTTTATCCGAAGACATAGATGCGTGAGAATGCGTCATCCGTCGCGAATGTGTTAACGGAGTGCCGACGAACGACGGAATGTCTCGCGTTTCCTACACATCTGTGGAAAGTGGTTCTAATAGAGTAATTATTTTGGTAATTCGTAGTATGCGTTAATTTTCGAACTCAATCCAAGCTGTATAGTGACGCAACACTTAATTATGTGACAGGAAAATTGACCGGACATACTAATGACATGGATGTTTCAGGTTTTAAAATTGATAATGTTAAGGTTACATTTACACTTAAAATAAAATGAAAAAAGTTTCTAACGAACAACGATTTTTAAGTACTGAAAACCGTTGGTAATTAAAAAACATTTGACGTATTGCCACTATTCAATTCGAACGCGTAAGGTTGTGTAATTGTGGCGAGTGAGTAATATCGTTTTAAATGGAATGTACTTACTTTTTTTGCGGTAACATGAGTTGAGTCTATAGTAATAGCCCTTCGAGCACATACACGCTTTGTCAAGGGATTGACTTAAATTTTGGTTCGAATAAAAGTCGCCGTTTAGTAAAACATCTGTGCACTCTGAGTTGTCTGTTTCCGCTTGACATTGAATGTCAGTATCACATGCATCACCGAACCGCACAGCTGGAAATTTAACATTAGTTACTAGGTAGCGTTAGGAGAATCAGGACATTTTATTTACTTTGTAAAAGACAGCATGCATATTATTTTGTCTCTACAATTCGAAAATCACCTTACAACTTAACCGGACACTACAAATTTATATTTTACTGGCAGATAGGTGTTGTAAGAAGTAACTCACATAAATTAAACAACTACATTGAACAGTTGAGCTTGTAATAACATCAGAATTGCAATCTCAACTTAAATATGTACGTTAACCAAAAGCTTGTAACCACATAAAGAAAGACGCGTAAGCCTGTCATTTTCATATTGTCTACTTGGAATGGTCGCTACTAGTTAATCCAATTCCAAGTGTAAAACAGTTTCGCCAAGAAAATACTTACAGGGAACGCATGATTTAATGGAATCTGAAACGTAGCCGCTGGCGCATTGGCAGGTTCGACCGTAACATCTAGAATGTTCCGGGGTGCATTCGGCAACGTCGGCACAGGAGGCTCCGATACCTTAAATCAAACAAAAATTGCTGTCATCCTATTGTGACAAATGGAGTTGATATATCTCATTCGAGTTCGGGTCAGCTTTAAACGGACATTCAAGAGATTACGCCATGGTTTTCGGTGGATCGGTGTCACGTGACTGCGAATTACGTGAATTCAGTAATCTCGAGACAATAAAAAATTACTTAGAAACACATTTACCTCTGTAACATCTTCCTCCCTCTTCGTAAAAGTGATTGCCACATGTACATTTGCCGAAGGAGCAAATGGCGTCTTCAGTTCTACAATCGGTATCAACTTCGCAATCTGATCCGAGGTCTGTAATCATTGTAAGAAACGTTCTATTAACCCTATTACTTTCACGTTATTCTGTGAAGATATAATCCTTTTTCTTGTCAAATCGATTTTTGCATAACAATAATTGATAATTACTGCCGACTTACATTTACAGGGGTTGAACCCAACTTTAATCGAACGATACAACGATAAGAAACACATAATTTAAGAAAAAATAAGATGAAAAAGAATAGTATTCATATTAATAAACATAAATCACTCCATTTATAGCACATGTACTAGATCTGGATTAGAACAATCAATATTGTCATTGAGCAGAAATTTACATATTCGCCTACACAATCGAGAACGGAAAATCTTCAATGTGCTTCGATCTTATTTTTCAGTTTATGAGTGGGCGGTGTTTATTGACAAGCACGAGTAACATCCAGTGGAAAGAATTAAAAAATTCGTCGCGTCAAAGTTATCTGGGAACGGTTCAATCAACATCATGAGGGGAAAGTATCGAATTATTCGTCTAATGCAACGTTGTAAATATATAAATTTACCAGCAGAGCCTTCGACGCAAGCCGTCCCGTTCGAATTGATATGACTACCCTCAGGACAGGAGCAAACTTTGTTCGTGCAGACAAGAGTGTCGTTCAATTGTTCCATATAACAGTCTATGTCGTTCTGGCAGCTTTCGCCAATGCCTTTGGCTACCCAACAGAAAAGTTTGTCCTGGATAAAGCGTGAATTTCCAGTGCACGCACACTTTTTCTCCACACATGCAGCGTCCGGACCGAAGATGTAGCATTGTTCGTCGTGAAGGCATGACCAACCGTATAGCTTTACCGCTGCGTAATAAAAATGTTAAATGTGATTGTGTCGAAATTAGTACAACTTTTGTCCGATTGAATATGAATTCCAAATTACGACGCGATAGTGACGCTTGGCGGATGTAAACATTGGGCTGCACCACATTTATTTAATGGGTTATGAGTCATTGTGCGTACGATGTGTAGAAAGCAGATTTTTATGTAACGTACAATCTTAAACGGTGATAATATGCTACTTATGAGATCCACTTGACACAATATTACTGTGAATGTTTTAAATGCGTTATTGATGTATTGTACGTACTTTTTCTGCACTCTCGATTATCCTTCGATGCAACCTTATCGATGCTACAACTCCATTTGCCATCGCGGCAAGTAGAATACCTAATTAAAGGCTTGTCCGTTACTTTGCAAGGTTCGCCAAGCTCTGTAAACAATTTTTCATGTATTAAATATTTAGGCACGCGGTGGATCATATTAAGAACTGAGCTGTGTAACTGCGACCTCGTGTCACATTTTAATTTAACATCATGGCGAGAAATATTTATTATTTGAAAACATAGAAAAACCATATATTATACTGTCTCTATGAGCAATGTTAATCCAAATAAGAGGCAACGAACAGTGTGTTTGTTTTCAGATAAAGCCAAAATATGAAATTCTCTTCCATAAATGTGCTAAAACTATATGGATATTGCGAATCATTTTTTTCTTACCTGGTGTACATACATTCTGCTTTCGGGGAATAAACTGTGCGCGGTCACAAGCACAAATGCCCAGCGGACTGCAAATCGAATTTTCAATGGCGGTGCAATTTGCGTTCGAACTACACTTTTGTTCCATTGGATGAACTAAGAGGAAAAAACGTAAGTTTGTCTACTATACATATTGTGAGTTTTCACATTCTGCTGCTGGCAAAACTAATAACATGAACGCGTTAATAGATAAACTAAATATCAGCAGCTTATATTTCATGAAGTGAGTTGTAATTCCTATTTAAATCTTGTTTATAACTGTTATATAAAAAGGGCGCCACCGTAGGCGCGTCATAATTGTGTGTATACATCTAAACGCTATTAGACTATATTATTCATGATTTTATTAACGTATTGTTTCTTAATAATGTCTTACGTAACAATGCCCGCCCTGTCATTTGTCGCAATACCAGTTTGCAATTCGAAAACTATACTCAAAAGTCTGTCCGGACCAGAATTCATATAATATACTCACCGGATGCAGCATACCTTCCCAGCGAATTGGCATAATCGAACGGTAACTCGTATGTCGACCCTGTTTTATTGTCACGCTCCTCGCATGTATACCCCTTTGTGCAATAGCCATTCTCAAAAACGCAATCGACGTCCACCGCACATTCATCGCCGACAACTGTGCAAATAAGCAGGAGTACGGTTAAGAGGGAGACAGGATAATCCGCGGTTATTAACTGTGGTTGGTATATACAACTAATGGTGACGCACCATTTAGGGTGAAGACACTTCTAATTAAACGTGAACAGGACGACACCTGGGAGCGCCAATCAATGAACCTCCCATCATTATTTCTTTTACAGGTACTTATTATTCGATGTTTACCAGAAACATGCCACATTTCATTCACATTTCTGCACACATTACAGATATACGCAACACCCGTGTCTAACAGTAGTTTAGAATTAAATTCTACATTTGTGAACTGTTATGTATCCGTAAAGAAAAGTAAATGTAAATTGTGTACTGATCATTTACTTTTACATTTTGATTTATAAGAGTCTCATCATTATTGCATTGTATGTTCACTTTGTCCTGTGCTGAAATAGTTGGATATTTGCCACGGTCGCGCTTATTGTCCGAAAAAATATTACAGATAGAACGTACATTGTTCTGGGCGAGCAGCCTTATGATGTTTGACGATCTTATCTGGATGGTACTTGACATTCTAAGACGATTCCTCATTTTTTTGTTGGTAAGAAAAACTACATATTTCTCTTTAATGTAGCATGTAAGTCATTTAGACAGAAATTCGTTAAACCTTGGCAGGTTCGTTATTTCAGGTTATTCAAGGTCATGTCTTATCACATTCTGTCCACGCTTCTATTCAGATTAACGTGTAAGAACATTCTTCGCACATTGAAGTGAGAGAAAAGCTGTACGTCTAATACAGATAAGGTTTAAATGATAATACGTCACTAACATTACGGGTTATTACGGTTGTTTCAGAGCAGTTTATAATCTTAGTTCAAGAATATTGCATACTTGTGTTGGAGAATATAGGTCCGTCTAAATGTTATCTGCATCCACCGCTTTGTCACGAAATTGAATAAGCTTCTGAATCAATCTTCTTTAATAACAATCTTACGTCAAATTACGCACTTGTCAATGGTTTCGTTTGCAATAGTATTTGCGTCCACTCATTATTGAAAAAAGGGAGACATATTGCCTTATTGTTCTACTCAGTTAAGATAAGGGTTCGCATGTGAAAAAGGAGAAATAAACGGTCGCCCAGCGCCATTCATTTGATTTATCGTTACCTTTGCCGGCACGTCGACAAGTGCGGTATTCTCGCTGATAAAAGCCCTCGCTACACTGACACGTGCCTTGATTGCAAGAAGTCGCCTCCGTATCGGCGTTCACATAGCAGTTGTCGCTGCTAATACATTGTCTCCCGAGACCTGCTCGCGTGAAAGAAGTTCTTCATTAGCATTTTTCGTCTGTCTGCCTTTTCAGTGTCAGTGCATTGAAAGTATACGACTTGTTATAGCATAAACAGTACGCACGTTTTTAATTCTAAATAATAATGCACGTCATAGTGAGCGAATAGATTCATTGTTTAGTTGTATGGTTTAGTTGGTAGCAACGCTTTTTCGGTATTTTTAACATTTTTATGTGTAATTCTTATCTATTATGTTGTTTGTGAAAGACTGTGAAATAAATTCAGATAAACGCCTTCTGTCCATTTTCGAATGTTCGGAAATACAAATAAATATTTTAATGTTAAAACGGTGCAAATACTGGATCAGGTACCATCATAAATTGTTACGCAAACCGTTTGTTCAACACGACTTATGTGTTTTCACATCGATACTTCGTCGTATAAATTTGCTATCACATAAATTTAATAAGTAATGTCAATGTCCATTTATCGTTGCAATGACCATTATAAAATTTAAATACTACTTCAGTAAAACCCTGTAGAATTTTAGAAAATAAACATTTGCGCTGACGTTATTATCAACGAATTATGGTAACATCGAACTGTACAGATTGCTTAGCAAAGAAAACAGAACTAACTCCATGTAATTTAAATTTGCAATGCGTTACGTACCAATCGACTCGTAACATCTTCCGTGTAAGTAATGATACCCCGGTCCACATGCGCAGGTGTTATTTACACACATTCCGCCGCTGAGCAGGTACCATGAACACTGAATTGACTCTTCACATGGTTCGCCGATTGAAGTAGCGGCTGGTCAATGTGCAACGGAAAGAAAACTAACTGAACACCCCATTGAGATAAGGTCACAGATTGACGGTCAATAACAAGGACAAGCTTGCGATTTATATGCAAAAAACTGTAGTCATTTTCCTCGTTACTTAACCTTGCTTTGACCGTTTCTTACCTCTTACTTTATTATCTAGTGTAAAAGATAATTCATACAAAGCGCAAAGACGATTGAGGTTAGTTAACATTGACCAATTTTTCACTTGATTACAAAACTTTATGTGATATTTACGATCAATGTAAAGTTTTAGCTTGTATATCGAAATATGCCTTATAAAGTGTTGATTTATTCAGAGAAAAGAGTAAAAGATGAATTTTTTTAGTAATATATTTATATCCATAAAAGGAATAGTACTTATTTTCATAATTGGTAAAGACAATTAGGGAGTAGAGATAATTAACCTTTTATTTAATATAACAGAACGGAACCTAAGAACAAACAATACTGGTGTGTTTAAATCTTACCTTTGAGACAAGATGTCATGGCAGAATTGTAAACATACCCCGTTGGACAGACGCACATTTCACGGACACAGACACTAGCTTTCGCTGTGCAGTCCGAGTTGGAGGAACATTTCCAAAAAATGTCGCGTTTCGAGCGTACAACACGTTCATATGAGGCCGCTGTAACGTTTATGTTATATTTAATGTCGTTTGAGATTTATTATTGTACCTGACAACATTGAAAGGAAGGTGAGAATGAACACGCGCAAGACTGGCGGGTAAGTTTTGTTGCAGTGAGAGAGAGAGAAATTTCGCGCGGGAGACGTTCGTGCAAGGATACCGACGATGATTTATGGATAATAAGGGGTAAAACGCGAGGCTTACTGAATCGACTTTAGTCACGGATATGTCATAGTATCGCGCAGATTTGTCATTAGCTGACGTATTATGGAAACTTGGCATTGAATATCTGGAAGTGAGGGTAAGAATAGATTGTGTATGTTTGTACAACACGTACTATTTACGCTTTTGGAAACGTTCATTCGGCTATCGATATGCAAATATATGATAGAGAATTTTATATTACTTTCAAGTGATGTTACGCTTCTGACAATATCGCGAAATAGAACCGGTTAATCCGTCCAGTAGCGGCTACTCGTAAGGCGATACGAACTGTGATCAACACTTTTTGCTTTTTATAAACGCGCGGAATTTAAACGGTGTACATGATCAATGCTGCATCCCACGTGAGATGTTTTACGATTGAATAGTTATTTCCCATTCGCTGTTTAATAATACAGCGACGCTTAACGCCAGAAAGTAAAATCGCTATGGTCAATATCACTGCTAATGTATTCTTTACGGTACCATCAGTACTATTAATGCCAGCGTGGGCGCAGTTTAGACAAATATTGAACATGCAATATGCCCAAGTGCATGTTTCTGGATTATTATTCTGTAGACGTTCGTTTATGTGAAAGATACCCGGGGCACCGATGAAAACTGCGATAAGAACATTTTTCTACCGCACTGCAGACATTTGTTTCACTGACGAATATGGGCACATGAATACACCAACAAATGTTACACAAACAAAACAAGGATTTCTCTTTGTGGAAGATTCTTTCCCGTTCACAATGTGATAAATTATGTAGTACCATAGTGCAAGGGCAATAAGAAACACAGCAGGAGCGGTATCACTGAAATTCTGAATGTCCACATGTTAGCAGATTTGTGACCGAACTGTTCAAGGCAAAATTGTGCTGCGGTACTTAATCAACGCCGGATACTTTTATCAAACGCGATGGTATCTGATAGCCAATGGACACCTGCATGCCTACAAAGTGGAGATGTGAGGTAATCTGTAGAGAGAATTTTTGTCTATGAAACGGTCAGAGTTTATAGTGACGCAGGAAAAAAAGAAACCTGTGTTACAATTTATAACCGGTATTACACATGGACGAAGTAGGAAATACGAAGAAATTAAATTAAAAACGTCGCAGTGATCATACAACAGGACATTCTCCATTAATTTTAAATACTACAAATTGATATAAGTAATGTGTAATTTTTTCATCTTGCTCACGAAAAATATACCATACATTTTTGTATAAGTGTTACAGCAAGCTATGGGCACGTGAAATGCGTCATAATATGGAGAATACAATCATTCGCTTCAAGTTCTATGAATTGAGCTTTGCGCATTATCGCAATCTTGAGAAACGCAGTATACGTTCATTAATCTATATATTAACTAAAAGATTATAATGCAATCTTTCTGTTTAATCTAATAATCTTATCTAAGCACGTGTAATTGATTTCTTCACTTCAAAGCTTTCGGATAATACGCCCACGCCGTCATATCTACTGCAATGCGTTATAGATTTGGCATGAGGCTGTCCTATGCGCAATATAAAATGTAATTAACACGGTAACGTTGAGCAAAGGAAAGCAGAAAGAAAATACGGACCAGCTCGATTGGGGTTGACCCGAGTATCGTTAATCTTTTCTACGAATTGCGCTGTAGAAATTCTTATTGAAGCGGCGGATTGCGCTATACGATTATTAAAATTGTATGTAAGCAGGAACGTGATTAAACTATGCAAACAGAATAAAAGATATCGCAGTCACGCGTAAATCGCAGTGAGCGGAAGTTTTCGTTTTTCTCGCTTCATTCGAGGAAATAAGAAATTTCTGAGTCTGTGCTACCGATATTTCGAAATGTATTTTCTCCACATAAAATAAAATGTCATTGTAAACTTATGGTTCATGTTATACACACAGCTGCAAGTGAGTAAATAATTTAGCATCTGAGTTATTAGTTTAGTAATGTCTACATAGTTCTTCTCAATGCTGATATGACAATGTTCAATGAAGCGTTCCTGATCTTATTGCATTGTAACCCACTTCTGAAGTTGAATTCTACAAGTACTGAAGTAAATTTTTTATTATTTAAAAAAATACTATACATTTTATACGCACTCTACATTCTTTGTTATGTAATTTGTAATTACGATGTATGCGGTGAAGATCACAGTTAACATTTTAAGGTAAGTATACGATTTAAACATATCGACAATTGTAGAATTATAAACTTGCTTCAATACGTGATACTGTAATTATATTCAATTTTACATTCATATCCGCCACATACAAATTGACAATTGTATACGTAACATGCTCTCCATTGTTAAAATGCTTCTAAGATTCTGATCTATCGATGATTCTTTCATTTTATCAATTTCTATGAATACATTACTTATCAGCAGGTTTTGGAGTTGCTCGAAATCACGCTATCGTCAATCGAATTTTCTTACGTGAACGGAAACGATTAAAAACACAAGCGTCATTCTTGACGCAGATCAGATGACTGCACAAAATACAGTAAGGTCGCTGCGAATAATTATTAGATTAACCTACTGTATCGATTTACTAATAAGAATATGGAATTTGAAGCATTTTCTTAGTGAGTCGTTAAATAGGTGTCATTTGAAAATAACGTTATGCGAATAGTCCAATAACAAAATGATTCATGATATCTCGACATCAGATTGAAGATAATCGTTGAGATAATTCAAAACGGGAAGTTAGCGGTTTCACAATCAGTTATACAAAAATACATTCATCAATGAAAATATTGTACATATATTATATACATGATGGAACATTAAATCGACCCGTGTTCTGAGAAACATATACAGTCGAATATTACGTTACGATAGTAGAGACGAGTATTCTAATTCCGCGTGCAAAACTACGAAAAATCTTTTCCTCAACAGTTGTCAACGCAATATCGTTAAAAATCCGCCATTCAAACATAGCTTAATTAGACTATAGCTAATAAATTAGCTATAATTTAACTATAATCGTGACTTTGCAGTGACGTCATGTCTGTTTGTTGCAGCCAGTTAATAGCGATAATTTCTTCAATTGCAAACTTTTTCTTGACCTACTGTATACTCATCAGTATACCAATGGTGACAACGACGCTGCAGGAAGCGAATTTAGAAAACACTCTGCAAGGTCTCGAATTTAGGAATATAAACACTCCGTACGACGATGAATATGTAAAAACGAGCGTTACGGACCGACAAGGTGAATCATGAGAAAAGACAACTGCTGGATGAAAATTAAGATATCTACAAGAACTGCAAAAACTGATATCTGATTTACATTCCCTTCGGCTAGATCACATGACGGTCAAAGAGTTGTCGCAAAGAAATGGCAGCTTCCCGTAAAGAGCAATGCGAATGGACGCCCGGATTGAGTCAAGTTGAAAGTTGGCAAACATATGGCTAGCGTCGATGGAAGGTTGCTGTCTGTTGACAGTGAGCGCAACACGATCGCCAGTTGACCCGTGAGAGATAAGTGGGTGACCCCGCGATCGTCTTCCTCGTACATTACTTTTATCGGCGGTCCGGACTTTTTGTCTCCCATTCCTTGCTAAAACTCAGCCAGGTCGAGGTTAATTTCAAGTGGCGCGCAACATTTAACATCTTCGCTTCGGCGAGATCTTCAGTTTACGATCGACCTTTCATCATGAAGGAGCACTGGAGCGTCAGTAAGGGTGAGTATGATGCTTGTTCTACTTTCATTCATGACGTATGCTTCATTAAGAAAAAGACGATAGGGAAAGGCCGACAGTCGTCTGACTGATTGCCCATTTATTTTCAATCGGGAGAATCGAACGTTTGACGTCTGCCACCATGATGATAAAATAGATGGGTCGACTCCGTTAAGATAATGACTTCTAGTAATATGTTATGACTTTCACTGTCTTGTCACAGATACACTATTCATGTCCGCTTCAATACTCTTCCTCTTCCGACTTCCGCTTCATTTCATAAAGAATTTATAGTTTAGCGAAGAGTATCACGCTGACAGCCTACTTATATTGTTTCGATATTTACTAATTCCTCTTTACTCCTGTCCATTTACTTAACGCGATGTTGATATCGACGAAATTTTCAACAGCTTAATGTTTGCCATGAATTAACTTCAAGTGGACGTACACGCGCCACGCTGTACATTTACATACTATTGGAACGCAAAATGCCAAGGATGCTGTTTGTCTACAGAGAAGTTGGTGAACCTGGAGGAAGGATTGACTCTGGAGTCCGAGCCAACCGGCCTCAAAGTTGTTCGCGAACGTCGAAGTACTTGCAACGTTCTCGTCCAGTACGTGAAGCTGATCCTTTACATAGAATTCGCCTTGCTCATCGGCTGGGCATGTTATTCTCTCTGGCAGACTTATCGGATCGAGTCGATGGAGGTCAAGGTCGGCGATCTTATTGGGAAACCGCATCGAGAGATCGTCATTGGCTCGCAGCGCGAGAACGATCCAATAAAATCCGATGAAACGTTGGACCTTCCAGCAGCCAGCACGCCAATGTATGAGAATATTTTGCATGAAAACGATGGGTCGCTGGAACGGATGATCGACAATTTGAGCATAGAAAAAGGAAAGTTGATTATCGTTAACGACAAAGGCGAATGGTATGTAAAATTGGGCACAACCGCGCGTTCGGAAAGTAAGGAGGAGTTTATCACGGGGCACCCCAAATCTTTCACCGAGTTCAACTCTTCCCCTGTCAAGAAGGCCTCCGTCGAGGATCTGCAACCCCTGGATTGGGTCAGCGAGTCCACGACTGATTCGGCTCCGAATAAAAAAGACAGCGTCAATAGACACAATTATCTTTTAGGAAGATCAAGGGAAACGGAAGAGAGTTCGGATATAGATAGTAGTGTCCAAAAGTCCGAGGAAATTTGGCCGGGTATCGTATCTGGGTCATACGAGGAAAAAGTGAAAGATTCTGATGAGGTTCGTGAAGGAGAGTTCCACGTTTACTCGAAGGAAAGTGAAAGTTCGCGGGAAAGCGAGGCGGAAAGCAAGTCCAATGAGATGACACCGGCCAAACATTCGCATTTGGTGATCGCAGGAGAGGCATTGGAGCCGTTTAAGTGGCTGTTTCAGGGTTCGGGATCGTCGGAGGAGTCTACGTCAGAAAGGAGCGATGCGAAGATCGGCGAAGAGGATGGATCTATTGACAAATCGATGTCCGTGACGGATGATTCGTTCGAGCGCACGGAAACTGAGGATTCTGAGCATAACTCGCATTATGAGAGTACCGAAAGTATGGACGATTCGTTGGACAGTTATGAGAAATGGTTTGCCCGCGAAGATAAGATGTGGCGACCGAAAGGGGCACCCGTAGAGTTGTGGGGAGGATTTTTGAGGGATTTGGACAAGTATGATGACGAGGACGGTGCAACTGATAGATATGAATATGATGATACAGATTCGACTACTTCGAAAGAATTGCCATATATAAACAATATGTCAGAAGATGAAGAATTCTATTCGGAGTATGACTCAGGAGAAGTGGACTACTTGCGAATGCTAAGTCGCTGGCCGCCGATTGACGACAATGATAATGGTGAACAGAGTACACCTCTTTTAGACCCGAACGTCGAAGAAGAGCGTAATCGTTCGATGATTATCCGACCTGCCCATTCGTTCTCGTTGTTCTTTCCCCCGCAGTACCGTGATGGCGGCGAGCAAAAGTATTCATCAGAAGATGCTGCCTTGTTGCAGCTCATACGGCAGCAACCAGAACATTTGACCCTTCCTTCTCTAAATTCCAAACGTAATTACGCTGAAGAAATATTTGCAGATGTCGCCGATTCTTCTGACAGTGACAAAGGTGCACTTCCTTGGGAGAGGTTCGGTGAGGGAGCGCCAATAAGCACAGGGTATCCAAAAGGTTCTCTTTGGCAACCTCTTCCACAGACGACAGAGTCCAACGGAAACACTCAAGCGAGCAATGACGAATCAATAAATTCTAATTACATGACGCTCGGTACTACAAATTCAGAGATGGTCAGTGAGGAGAACGATAATGCACCGACATCCGAGGAAAAAAGGACTGACAAGATTATAGTACAGTGGCCATGGTTCGATAAGACAGAGCCCGGAGATGACTATCATGACTCAAACGAGATCGAAATGGCGTCCGCTGATTTGAGGGCCCTCACGGCTACGGTAACACAGAATGTCCTTGGATTCAGTGCAGACGGCGTCGATCTTCTTGAATGCACGATGAACATCGTAGAAGGAATTATATCGCCGGTAGTTTGCAAGCCACACGATAGTGTTACTGCAGCAGGTGACCTTTATGAGAAAACTAGCGAAAAAGAAGATTCCCTCTGCGGTAGTGGCGAGTATTACCACTTCACGGGCATTTGTTTGCCATATCCGAACAGGTATTCGTCGCATGAGCTTAGTGGTGGAGTAAATACCGTGCCAACCGCCAAAGTTAGTCGAAAATTATTCGACGATGACGACTCCACAGAAATTCGTTTTATCAATTTCGGTTTCAGGCGGAGTGAAGAACAGGGTTTCGCGGAAAGTGATGGATCAGGCAGCGAATCTAAAATGATTCCCGGTCATCGAAACGTCGAGACTTCCGGAATGACGATTAATGACGATGGGATTAGAATTTGGAAGGGGCTAAATGTAGAAGATTCTGATTTAAATCAACTAGATTCGGTACTGAGGTTAATGCTGTCGGAGACCGATTCGGATGAGAATCAAAGTGATTTTAAAGTAGGAATTGACGACGATGACATTAGTCCAATAATATCTGAAATCGAAAGGGTCATGAGATTAAATGGCGCATCCATTCTAATTCGCGATTTTGAGAACAAAAAGGCGCAGTTATACAAAAATCAGAATTCAATGATGGAACATACAGACGATGAATTTGAGTTGCCCAAAATGTCGAGTGCTGATCCAGATACTGAATGGGAATATATCGAAGATTTTTATTTAGATGATATTGAAGATATGGGTGGCATGATTAGGAAGAGGCGAGCCACGATAAATGTTCCATCTAACTTGGGTATGTTAAACTATGAATATTAAATGTTACCTATGACTAAACGTGGAGAAACGTCAAAAATGCTTTGAGATGGTTAGCGACGGAAAATAATTACATTTTTGTCAATTGTAAACAATAAGCAGCTGGATTACTCTTGGGGAAATATCGAATTATATGAGCTGTAACGTATCAGATTGTGTAATCTTGTGTTTACTGTTCAATATAAAATGATTTTTGATCACATACTGTGTACGACGTTAGTTGCGAGCAAAGGGCATAGCCGGGTAAGATAGTGAAATGTGCCCCCAAACCGATCAAAATTCTGAATGAGCCATTCGATAGCTTATGAAAAAAGAAACATTTTTGTGAATTTTCAACTTCGTATCTCGACCGTGGGGGGCGAGGGGGTGTAAAATGTACTGTCCGATTCTCCCACCATTTTCTCGGAATCTAGTACACAAAAAAATTCGAAAAAAATCAGAGGTGTGTCTAGTAATGGTGCGCATATTCCAGATTTTTTTCAGATTTTTAAACAAAAAATTCAATTGATAAAAAAATAAAAACCGAAAATTCAATCAGAAAAAAATCGATTTGATACCGAAGGAGGTCCGGATCAGTGATGCCGCTTTTTTCTGTAATGTAATATTACAATCAACATCTCTCTGATTTTTTTTATAATTTTTGCTCACCAGCAACAGTGTCGGAAAAATGAAAAACCCGTTTTTTCGTCAGTTTTTGGGTGTCAGAACAACATATGAGAAAAACTTTGGTTCAATTTTTGTCACTAACTGTTTTATGCAATGTTTAATGTTATTGAT
The DNA here is from genome assembly GCA_914767735.1 of Anoplius nigerrimus. Classification (NCBI taxonomy): domain Eukaryota; kingdom Metazoa; phylum Arthropoda; class Insecta; order Hymenoptera; family Pompilidae; genus Anoplius; species Anoplius nigerrimus. The sequence goes on along the minus strand of OU612079.1, from coordinate 6,319,949 downwards.
TACATTCCACAGTCATAATAATGCAAGAAAATTAAATAAATGGAAGAACTCGATGTCACAATGTATGCCTTATGTTCTGAAAAATTGAAGATCAACCAAACATCGTTGGTAGCGACACGCGTAAGGTGACAGTCTATTTTGTCGAAGCAAACTTTTTCTTTGTGTTCGAATCCTGTTAGGTGCCTTTTTTTTCATCGTTTTTTTTGTCCTTTCTCTATGCAACAATAGTTAATATTTAATGTGAGATGACTTTCTCTGTGCAACACATTTTTGTCATTGTTACTGCCAAAATATATGACTAGAATAACGGAAACATGGAAGGCGGTTAGAAGGCACGTGCATATTTATTACAACATTAAAATTTTGGCAAAAATATTGTGAAATCATCTCACATTAAATATTAATTATTGTTGCATAGAGAAAGGACAAAAAAAACGATGAAAAAAAAGGCACCTAACAGGATTCGAACACAAAGAAAAAGTTTGCTTCGACAAAATAGACTGTCACCTTACGCGTGTCGCTACCAACGATGTTTGGTTGATCTTCAATTTTTCAGAACATAAGGCATACATTGTGACATCGAGTTCTTCCATTTATTTAATTTTTTTGCATTATTATGACTGTGGAATGTAATCAATAACATTAAACATTGCATAAAACAGTTAGTGACAAAAATTGAACCAAAGTTTTTCTCATATGTTGTTCTGACACCCAAAAACTGACGAAAAAACGGGTTTTTCATTTTTCCGACACTGTTGCTGGTGAGCAAAAATTATAAAAAAAATCAGAGAGATGTTGATTGTAATATTACATTACAGAAAAAAGCGGCATCACTGATCCGGACCTCCTTCGGTATCAAATCGATTTTTTTCTGATTGAATTTTCGGTTTTTATTTTTTTATCAATTGAATTTTTTGTTTAAAAATCTGAAAAAAATCTGGAATATGCGCACCATTTCTAGACACACCTCTGATTTTTTTCGAATTTTTTTGTGTACTAGATTCCGAGAAAATGGTGGGAGAATCGGACAGTACATTTTACACCCCCTCGCCCCCTACGGTCGAGATACGAAGTTGAAAATTCACAAAAATGTTTCTTTTTTCATAAGCTATCGAATGGCTCATTCAGAATTTTGATCGGTTTGGGGGCACATTTCACTATCTTACCCGGCTATGCCCTTTGTAATTTTCCTGTGCTAATTTCAGATGAGTCGAGGAACAATCCTGTAATGCAACTTGTTTTCCGCAATTTGTACGATGCAGCGGCAAAAGGAATGCAACAAGATCCACAGGAGCAAGCAATGAACGATGTAGACTTCCAAAAGTTCGCCAATAAGATGGAGTTTTTAGCAGCACATATTGACCGACTGCACAAAAGATATCTGCACCAGAATGAATTGAACGATGACTACGTATCAATGGAGTTTCCTGTTGAGGATTACTGATGGGATGTAGTAGCTTTATTTTATCCTATTGGTAGAGAATCTTGATACTCACACTAATGAAATTGTTCTTATAATTCATTCGATGATGAACTTTATACGGATATAAGAAAAGAACCTGCGAAGAAAGTAAAAAGCAATAAATAAGGTCTCATTCGATTGAGAAGCTACACATTCTAATTCCTGTTCAAGTGAACTAAGGAGATTAAAGTGGCCTGGCCGTAAGGCATTAATGGAACAATTAAATTATTTATGAGAAAGGAGGATTCCGATAGAGAACGAATGGAAGCTGTACTTCCGAAGTCCGTGCGTTCGCGATGAAGGGTGGAGTCAATAATCGGAGCAAATTTCAGTAACAAGCGAGCTATACACGGGTGGTTAATTTTGTTTTCATTCTGTGTAAGCACACAAAACACTATATTATACAATTAAATAATGCTATACACGTGCGTTGAATTACTTTACACATAACAAGTTTGCGTAGCGCAATAAAGGAGCAGAAGCCATTGAACTAATTACAACTCAGCTCTATTTCTAGACTTACTCTGCGCTGAGATTGGGATCAATCCCGCGAACAAGCCATTTCTGACATAAATACATTCTGACGACCACGTCGCAATTAGTTAACATTTTCTAGTAATTACTCTACGCGCTCTAAGATCACACGATCTAAAGCAGCGCCATTAAACACCAGCAATAGAAAAGTGGAAACGTAATTTATCTTCATCTCTCGACGAGAAACGGTCATTCTTCCAAACTCTTTCTCCGTTTTACAGTTACATTTGCTCCGTACGCTTAATTTAATGACCGCGCTCGTCAATTCAAGAAACTAGCGTTGCTCGAAACTCGCATGAGCATATACCTGCACGCAACTCAATCGCCATGGTCGAAAACGTAAAAGCTCATTTGTGCTGCCGACAAAAAGCATGTCGCAGGATAATTAATGCATTACTCATATAACTGCGCATAGGCCTTGAACTTATTTATGCTAATTCATATACGATTTATGCTCGTGTTAAACCGATAACGTTCTCCATGCGTTGGCTAATTGGCAATTACAATTGGTTGCCCAGGCGATTACCGACCTAGTGAATTGGGTCAGTCGGGTTATGTTTTCGAAGTAGATCCTTATCGTCGGACGCATTTACCCTCTGTTTCCCTTTCAGCCACTCTCCTATTCCTCGGCAGCTAAGCATGCCTCAACTTTCTCGGCCGACGTTGTAAGATCCGCACTTTACCTGTCGTCTGAGATCGATGTTAACGCGGCCGCCAGAATTTGAACGAACTGTTCGCCTTCACCATCATTTTTCCGGCTAATCAAAATTCCCTGATTGTTAATGCAAAATCTCACAGTTTCCGTTCATATTAACATTACGAATATTTATCCAGTACTTCGATAATCGAATATTTGAAATATAACTACATTATTCATCGACTTTATAAGATCGTATAGTATTGATAGTATACATCATACTTATTTCTTTTCTCTCAATCTTCAGTGTTTCAATCGTTTAACGTTGCTATTGACTTGTTCGCGACGCCTTTACATTAAACAATTCCAAGAGTTTGAAACTGCTAATGTTACCTGTGTGCTTGTCCATGTATGACTCATCTATTAAAGCTTAAGGTTTAACTTTTGAGATATCTCAGACTTAAACGGATGTGACGAAAAGTTTGTGATTCAACGGTGATCGGTCAAATTGGTAAGAAAAAGTTCTATGTTTTCTCCGCACTGTGTTAATGCGAACGTCTCGATATCTGGGTTAACTAACAGTTCGCATCGATTATTCAAAACCCAGCAAGTTGAAAACACGCAAGGGATCGCACGTGCGAGTACTGAGCACAATATTGTGTTCCACCTCCTTTCCGTATAACCCTTTCTCTTGAGGTCTACTTTCCTTATTAATGAATAGCCTTGAAGCCTCAGCAAACTAATTGTAAGTAGATGGCAACCCTCCGCATGTTCAATTCCAACAGACAAAGAAAATTTATCCGACAAGGTCAAGCGAAAGGTGCTGAGAACGTGAAAGAGAATGTTATGAGTTTTATCGCGGTATGTGTATGAAAATTATTCAACTTTTAATTCAAGAAGCAACAATGAAGCATACGGTATAAACTGGCTATCATTTGAATGGTCTGAAAGTATCGTGTTCAGGTACTTATAAACCAAACGAAATATTTTGTGCACCTTAAGATTTAGTAGAAATATATTTATGCCATACAACCCTACATTTTTGCAAAATAGTTAGCTACGGCCTGGAACGCTGTTATGAATTCATAATCTGGTAGCCTTGTTACGCGATGTTAGTGCTTCTAAGGGTTGTGTTTGTAGGGCAAGTCGCTAATATGCCTGCAAGGAAAACAATGACAAGACAATTAAAAATGTAAAACGTTTTTAAAGAAGAGATGCTTCGACTGTTTGGAATTTTGTACGGGGAAAACACTCTCTTTGAAAACTTGTATTATGGCTATTAATCTTAAATGTGTTGCGACAGTCATCTGATTGAACGAAAGATATTGTATATGATTAGTATTTGACAGTAGAAACAATATCTATAATCCACGTTTACCACGGATATAGACGTGTAAACGCATCATTATAATCGCTTTTTAAAATTGGAAGTGAGAAGGGTATTCTAGTCAGTCATCTTGATTTTTCGATTTCTGACAACCTGTTTATGCGTCTCTTAGGCATTAAAAGCGCGCAGTAAAACTGCTAACAATAACGTTTAACAAATAATGACAGAGAGCAGATATGTTTATAAAACAGCTGCACTTGAGAAATAGTCTGGTTCTATGGAAATTCAATCACGCTCCGTACCGCCGCGTTCAACAATTATGCGTTCTGCGCAACAGACCAGTCGCATCTCCATGTTTCGCATTCAATACGATAAACGGATCATCAGGCTCGGAGACTCTGCATCCCACATGACAAACAAGTCACGGCCGCACGTTAGGCATTTTAACGGAATAGTAGGGAACACAGAGATTTTTATCGTATTCCACAGTACAGCAAATTAGACATTGAGAACTCAGCATCGGTTGTCTTTCTTCGCGTTCGACCTAAAGTAGTAGCTCCTTCACTTCAGTCTTCTTGTTGTACATGCCGGAGGGCATAACCGTGGGGCATAACCGTGGGGCATAACCGTGGGGCATAACCGTGGGGCATAACCGTGGGGCATAAGCGTGGGGCATGACGAGGGGCATGACACCTGTTTCTTGAAATTTCTGATTCGCGTGCGTGACCGACGTCGACGGCGATGATCGATACGCGCGGGACCTCCTCTTTCTTCGGCGCCGGCGAAAGTGGCACGAGCGACGTCGCTTTGCAATCGTCACGACATCCCGGCACATTCGCCGCGAGCCTTTAGCACACCCTTAGCTGGCGGTTGTCGTTACGTCGGGGACCACCGGCGCATAAGGATCCCGATGGCGTGCAACCGAGACAACGGGCCACCGCGCCTATCTGCTCATAAAGCGGGTGAAACAACGCGATAAATTTCCGGCAGCTTTCGTGCGCGGCCCGCCGAACCGGATAGATCTCCTTTGTATCTCGCCGAGTTACCGTTCACCGGGCTCGCTATTTGCCCGAAATACCATTTCGGTTTCTTTGCCCAATATCTGAATACGGCTACCGTATCGGTTACCTGTATATGCTTATCAACCTACGGATCATGATCAGGGAAGATACTCTTTGTATATGATATTCTTGCAGGAGCGCGGATGGAAATAATGTTTTTCTACAGTCCTCCAGTGTTTAGGAATAGATTTGCAGCTTTCTTTCTTTCATGTTGATTCAAACTGGTCGAGAGAAATATTGAAACGGTTTTTTTTTTCGGAATTTGTGTCACGTGTTTGACTGGGCTGAATGTTTTGGTAAGTTGATTTGTGGAGGGCGGTTAGCAATAATTGAATAGAGAAAAGAGTCTGAAATACTATAGTGAGATTTTTTAAGCCGATGGCGTTACTGATCTACATAACATCCTAGAGTACCAGTTTGAGAGTTGTTTTTATGTCAGCGAACATGGACAACATTTCCACGAAAATATAACCGTAATACGCTTGAAATATTTCAGAAAAGTTCATCGCGTATTTGAGTGATTCGAATTTGAAAGCTACAAATGCATGACAATTCGTGTTTCAGAACGGAGCAACAAGGCTTATACGGTACGTGTAAAGTACAGCGGTAGCTTGAGAAAAATGTCACAAGTTTGTATGAACAACGAAAAGAAATATTTGCACACCAGTCATTCGTGAGTCGTAACTATATAAAGTCCTAATCAATTTGAGTTAGTATAATCGTGCACAATTTCCGAATATTTCTGGTAATAAGACTCCATTCCTCTAATAGTTTCTTGAGGACTCTTGCGTGAAAATATTTTGCGCGTAACTTTGACCGTTATTCCACGGATTACGCGTTCGATATCGTCAATCATATTTCACTCGACCCAGCCGGCATTTACCCCTCAGTTACTTTGCAATCTAAAAGATCTCAGGGTTAAAGGATTAAGGCACGAGCATATAAGGTGCTCTTGAGTAAATGTGTGTTTACCGATTTAATACAGTTCACAAATTCAGCGGCGAAAAATGCGTGACATTTGCCAAAGTCTTGGATGTGTGACAGGCATTATGGTTGTTCGAATCTTTCTAAGTAGAATATCATATGACTGCCAAGACGTGTAAGAAAGGCAGACTTTTTAAGTTTAACTTTTATTTACCCACAACATTGGAAAAATTCTCAACAACTCAGTTAATATTTTTCTTTTGGACAATGTTATTGGGAAATGATTATAACTTGCTGATGATTTTTGAACGAAATTGTTTGCCAATAAAATTTAGAATCGTCCAATGCTGTTAATCCGCCGAAACATACCGATTCCACACAACACGATATTTCAAGCATCGCAGCAAGGCTGTAAATATGATTCTGAAATGCCGTGTTATTAGATTTGAATATTTTACACGCTCTATTCAATCTAAAGTGTTATTTATTCCGATCACCTTCCGTCAGAGTATAATTATTTACATATTCATGTATGTAAAATTCACCCTCGCTCCTCATGTACGACGGACTCTTTACAATCTATCGCAAGGGTTGTTTAAAGACCTGCCCCTTCGAAATGGTTTACTCAAATTCATCGATTATAGGCATTTAAATATTTCCGATGCAATTTATCGCTCTCGTGGTGGTTATAAACTCGACATAATATATTCTTGGATTGAAGCGCTGCTCGGCAGCGTTCCCGCGCCTCGTTCAATTTTAATTAATGGCCTTTTAACGTTGGCCACGTTCAAATCAAGTACGTGAAAGAACGCACTCGAAATCGTCGGTTTGAGCGCTTTATCAGGGACGAGCGCCGTAATTGACGTAATTGCCAGTTTTTTTTTTTCGATTGTACGGCGATGTATTGCACAACCTATTTTCGGAAACAGTAAGAATCGTTATTAAAATCAGTTGAACGCAACTTATAACTGAAGGACAATGATGATTCCGAGAATGTAGCTTGTTCAGTTGTATAATTTTCTCTCATTGATTATTAGCTAACCTTATGCACTTAATAATGGTTGAAGCAGGATTTGTTTACTCGTAAAACGTTTACATGCTTAGTACTGTGTTCAAAATTGTGTTCAAGTCTAATAACACCTTCATAACTGCAGTCATACAGTTTTTGCTATGGTGTATGCTTTGTAGGTGAGTACATTATGTTCTACGGAAGTTTATTCAGTACCTACTAAATGTGACTTGAATGATCATTGGAATCATTTAATAAATGCATTGTTGAAAATCGAAGATATACATATACATTCTGCGTTGAGAAACTATGATGGGCCGATATTTTAATGATCCTGAAGCATGTGAAACGTAAAATCAGTCCGCTGCAAAGTTTTTCTTGGGGATAATTTTTCACCACCCAACACCCGGCGAAACGTATACAGGGGCGGCACTACGTTTCATGTCGATCGAAGTCCAACAGAGCGAAAGCAAACTGTGCTAGGATTCCAAGGAGAGTGGCGACTTACGTTTTGGCGTAAGGTGGTCTCCGGTTCGTGGTGGCAGCACGTGGTATACAGAGTGGGGGCTGCCTTCGAAGGCTTAAAAGGTCTTCCAACGTCCTTGTAACACGCAGTCCACGAAACAGAGCTTACAGCATTTCATTCAGAACGGTCGAAAGTGTCGAGCGTGTCGAATTTGAATCAGTTTTAACAGCCGCCAAAGTTTAATCATTTCCAGCGGTCCGCATAAGTGCTGTTCGTTGTAGATATCATTGACGCAACACAGAGATCGTGCCAGAAACGTAGTGAGGAAATTAGTGAAAGTTGTAAACCAAGAAAACAATCGACGTCGTACATCCTCTTCATTTCCGACCTCGCCGTGAAGATCATGAGGGAGGGAACGAATTTTCAAGTTTTCGCCTCTGTTCTTCTGATCATGTTCGTTGCCTCTCCGCACCTTGGCACTACAGCTCTTACGACGTTCGGCAAGACAAACCCGCAAAACCAAAACCAGAACCCGCCACCACCGCCCACTCCAGGTATATTTCTTCACGTATTCTTTGAATATTTCGCCGGTAACTGTTGAGGGACGGTTTCATCACTCTTTCTTCATCAAAATTAATATATATCAGTAGCAATAACATGATATTTACTGAAAGTACGGTGGCATAAAGAGAATCTTGAAGTGAAGATATAACTATAACCGTGTATTATAGTTTATTTTGATAGATCTATAGCAGGTATAGAAGTAAAGTAATGAATAATGTATTTATGTTCATAAACTATACGTTTGAATCAGAACAGGATCGCTCGCGCTTTTCGAATGTGCATTGGGTCTTGCGAACTCAAAATTAAAACCCAAAGATCGGTGTTACTTTCTGATCAGATAAGAACTCTTTCCATTTTTATCCTTTCTTGAAGCAAATAAAACCGCATCCTGATACGCAAGAAAGCTTGTTGGCGCAAATGCTTTACATTCTTCTGTTAAATCCATCATCAGTTTATCTATTCACATATTCTACATTCATTTCCATTCTTCATATCTGCATAAAGTAGCCAAAGACGGGGCCTATTGTAACAAAAACCAGATGCAGAGAAACTTGTTTGCCACAATGATGAAGTAATCTTGATCACTTCATGCGGCACAATGATGTTGCTGTACCAAAGGTACACTTGCTTCTAATGTTCAATCTTCCTGTACCTCTCGTTGCGTCTTCCTGCTAGAGAATAAAAAGGGGTACGCACAACGTTGGGACATAGCTGCATATCTTGCACGGAGATCTTACGACCGAGTGTCAAGGGCACGATATGTGTAGTTGCATACTAATGCTCCACTGAATGTCAGGCTCGCAACCCTGAAGATAATTGAAACGGCAAAATTCACTATTGTTGCACGGGTTCTGATTTTTCGCATGATCCATCTCAAATGCGTAATTTCAGATTGGTTACTGTCCGTACCACTCAGTTCACATTACACCTTACGTATCTACTGGAACTGTTTCGCTCTTTAAATTAATACAAAAATTGTCGTATGCGGAGTTTTACAATGAATACAAATTATTATGTGTCGTGGCATGGATTAAATATTCATTGTCTTTACAAACATATGTTTGCATATATTTACATATGTTTCTTCTTCAAAGCCATTGGATCATGCCAAGTACAATTTTACACCATTTCGATAAACTTACTTAAGCTACAGGTGCAAGTTGATAGAATTGCAGACATTTTTGAATGTGGTATATATTGTTGTGAAAAGTGCAGGTATAACGATAGACGGAAATATGATTTACATAACTTCTATAAATAGCTGAGGACCGTTATATATATCTCGTATACATAATCAAATATTTATGAAATTAGACAGAACGTTATTTGCAATGGTATTTGTGCACGGTTTCCATCTGCATCACATCCATTTTCGTAACATTACACTTTTAAACACACCTATGCACATATTTATATGGTTCATATACAGTACAATAATATGAATGAAATATTATCTCGAATGTCAAAAATAATGGAGTAACTGTGTGTTTAAAATGTAACATTGAATTTTAGAACAGTTTACGCAAATGGAGGAACCTGTAACAATACATAAATAAACGTGTGTGTATATCGATGTCTCAAAAAACATTCTTCAAAAATTTGATAACCACGTTCAGTAAAACAGTTGTGGATTTTATCCTTGAACCAACGATTCTGATTCAAAATGGGAAAAGAAATCAATTTCCAATAATTATTTAAAATTTCGAAACTGTTGTAAACGTATTAACTTTACATTGAACATAATTGGAATGTCACATGTGATTTACCAAGAGCACATTTATTTTATGGAAAAACACTGCAGCTGGATTAGGGAAGGAAAAGACAAATTGATAAACTGCAATGTACAGAAATAGATACTTAGATCTCCGAATGATATGAGTGTTGACGATTACGTTCGACACCTAATCATTTTTAATATTGCACCTTCAAATCTTTCTCATGATCATCATCACACCCATAATTGGATCATGGACCACTGAATCTGTCGTTCACGTGAAATGTTGTCTTCTAATTGCAGTTGGAAAAGCACGCGAGTGCAAGTTGGATGCAGACTGTGCCGGAATTCAAAACACTACATGTATGGCGGACCCACGGGATGGTAGGACGAGATGTCTTTGTGGTGACTACTCCGCACCTCTTAACGGAGCTTGCACCAATAAATTCAAAGGTAACACGAGTACTTGATTTCGATATTTCCCGACACTGATTATTAATCTGTCTATGACTGCAAGTAAATTGGGAAGAAATTCCACCGATAATTCGGGTACCTGTAGGAAAGAATGGCAAAAGTAATATTATTTCTTAATAAATTAATTAACTGCTATACAAAAGAGCTAAATCATTACACGTTCCGCATTAAACTGGATATCGTACGGAAACAGATGCGTAAGCAATACATCATTCATTTGTAGATTTCATCCACCAGTGGATTAAAACCGTACATTTCTACTAAGGCTATACCTAAATCTATCGAAACAGATTAAAAAATAAAGAATTGTTGTTAAACTCCACGGTCAAGTTAGGTTTACTTTCTTTGCCCATATAGCGATTTTTTCGCCAGATTAATACTACCAAACCCGCATTCAAACGTTATAAATTGCTTTTTGAATTTTAATTTTCGAGATTTCACGGTCTCATAATTCACTCAGCGCGACAAATTAATGAGAATGCAACTGTGTGACGTTAAGCAGACCAATTATATGCGGACTATAATGGCGTTTCAGTAGAGTACTTGTGAAGTGACGCACTCTTATACGGCGCTGTCCTTACTGTTAAGTTAATCTCGTGTTAAGTCCGAACGGCAAATCAAGCTCGAAGAAAGACCGCGAAGAGTGAGGTGAACGAGTTTTGTCAAGCTGGAAACTACGTACCAATCATTTGCATATACTTACGTGCTGCGCTGCAATATGTGAACGCTGTGACGGTGCTTCGTACTTGGCTCTATAGTTATCTATGCAAATTTGCGCCACCTTAAGAATACCACCGTGACCTGCCATACGCTCTGATCTGAAGATCAAAACGAAGCTGAAGCGACATGTGACAAAAAATGCGCAATTGTGTCACTGAAATTCTAACGTTCTAGATATTTTCCACATCGCAGTATATTAGAAATATGATCGCATTGTAGTAAGTGCCGTTCTGGGTCTAAGCAAAAAAGTATTTGCGCTGAAATCGATTTTCTGTGTGCTGCAATATGACTTAAAACGATGGTAGTACGTTTAGGAAAACCGTAGATTTTAAGAAGATTTTACTTTGATATGATGACGTTTAATATAGTAGGTAATAATGACTTTCATCAGGGTAAGGAATTAGGTCATTTCATTTTCCCATGGCACCTCGTGATACGTTCCATAATCAATACTTAATCGTCGTCGCCTTCCTTTCTTCATCACATACATATACGGACGTAACATTCTCTAATAAACATTGTTGACACACAAACGTGTCACACAAGAGACGTTAGATTCCAAAAATCTAGTAATATATTGTTTTGCACGACATTGTAGTTATAATGCTGAAGTATACAAATTTGATTCTCTATAGACAGGAAGACACTTCATATATGAACATAATTGTTACTCATTTGTTGATCCGATATCTATTTTTTCCTACTTGATGGTTATACGCCAAATAGACTCTTGAAAATAGCATCGGGGAAATTTCACCAGTCGACAAAAAATAGCAAGCCGTAAAGAATAATCGATAGCGCGACGGAAAATTCTTTAGCGTAACTCTCCTTCGTAACGTTCAAGATCGATAATATGGCACAAAATGCTTTAGCATAACTTACGTTCGCAACGTTAAGCGTCGAACCGATAAAAACAACAGGTCGCGTGTTGCGAAGCGATAAAACGATTAGTCTAACTATAAATTTAGCGGGTTTGACTGTATTCGAGCAATTTCCAGTTCGATACCTTAATGACAGCCATTCCGCGAGCCGGTCTTTGAATTTAGCAATCATACTGGATTAGAGCGCATCTGAAATATAGTCAGTTGTTCGGAATATTTTTTCCAATTTACGTACCAGCAATAGATGTGATACATTAATATACACTATTTACTTCAGCTTACAGCTCTTACATGAACAGTGCATATTGGATGTTAAAAATAAATCTAATTTACCCTTAACAAAGATTCCTACGTACATCAGAATAAAGTATAATGTTCTTGAATTGTGTTCTGCTTTACATTTGAAGGAAAAACGTAATTATATAACTCATTAAAGTTTAGTAAATAGAGTGGAGATTTAAAACGTTACATGAATTTTTATTTATAAAGAGAATGGATTACGTACATACTGTACATGCGCACAGCATAAACAATCGGTGTTCAATTGTTGTAAATAGGAAGGAAAACCGAAAATATGTATTGTCTACATAGATTGTATCTAATTGTAATTTAGGGATATAACTATGTAAAATGTGACCTTTACAGCAATCCGTGCTCCTTGCAATGATGATAGTGAATGTGTCGAAGGTGCTCATTGTGTTCAACGTAACAGCACAATACCAGGCAAGCGCTGTTATTGTCAAGAAGGATACTTTGAAGAAAATTTAATGTGCAGTGGTAAATCATTTTGAAATTAATATGTCTTTAGCCCAAATATACACGCATTTTCAAAGATATAAGCACTAATCGTAAATTAAGAGATACAGGGCGTTATGCACGGAACCTCTTATCAATGGAATGCAAAAATTTAATCTTACCATATGATTTAATACGTTAACCAAAATCAAATGTTATTAGTTTTAATAGGCTTGTATAAATGGATAGAACTGCCGGAAGTATCATATCTTAATGATATTATTTAGAAAATGCGAAAAATATACACACGCATAAATATCAGCCTGATGGCAGTCAAAGCAAAGAACCATGTACTGTATCTATTGTACACATTCAGTTTTAAGCTTCTCAAGCTTTGTAACGATGTAAAATGTTAGATGAGTGTAATATCAATATAAAATAATATATATGCTGCTACGTGTATTGTAATGAAAGCTTTTATAACCCCAATTGGAAATCACTGACAGTTGCTAAAACTGCCCAACAATACCTATATTTGTTTCGTTCACAGGTAGCTCCTCTATCTTCACAGTTTCCAACATGACACTTCTGATGGCGTCTCTACTTTTTAGTAGACTTACGTACTTGTAAATCATCATGAACCACTAAGCAAGCAGTCGCAGTTTCGGTAGAGCATAGTATTATCAACCTCTCGTGAGATATATCTACAATTATATGTCGAATGTCGCCGCTGACATGATGCGAACGACAATTGAACGAATACAACAAGAAAGCTCGTAAGTCTTTGCTCGTACATACAGTTATAGCAATGCCGAAGTAATTCTTGCAAACAACGATTACAGTAGTTTAATATGCCGAATTTATCTTGTTCGGACTGGCGGTGAATGTCTCTCGCGACCTTTGTCCAACATGTATGTTGTGTTTTTATCTTTAATACAGCATACTATCTCTTTATATTACGCCGTAATTATAGCTGGTATATTCTCAATTTGTTTGTCGAAATACATCCTTAATTACATTAATGAAACTATGAATAACTTTAAGATATAATTTTAATTTTCGTTCAATTTTAAACCAAAAATGTTGAAATTTGCTTCAACCGATAAAATAACGCGTAATAGTATATTGAAGAAATGTATAATTAAATTTTGTTTATGTGCCGAAGTAGAGATTATTATGTGGCGTCGAATAGATCTCTTTAGTTTACGGGAAAGATTAAAAAACAACAGGTCCCTTTTTTTAATCTGCAAATACTGTATAACTGTATCCAATTAAATCTTGCAAGGAATCTGTACCGTGTATTGTAAAGTTTGTAATATTAAATTACAGATTAAGAAATTGTGATCCAACGAAACAATTCGATGCAGAGTAAAAAAATTTTATTTGAACGCAAGTTTCAATTATGTACTTATACATCAACATTTAGCTTATTCAATAATCGAATACCAACCGTATGATACAATAATGAAACAACAGATACCTGACTCCCTTAATCAGTATAAAATTCCAATTAACAGTGCTATTGATTATTTGCAAAATCGCGTAACATTAAAGCTAATATTCAGGAAACGCTATGTGAACAATGAAAACATAATAATGATTTTTGACTCAATTTTTTTTAATTCGCAGATGCGTTCACGGCTTTAATATGACATTTAGCTATATCTAATCCACGTTTATGATAGATTTGTTTTACATTTACAACCAGGGTAGAAACGCAACTTACTCACCAATAAATATATACATTTATGTACGTCCAACCGTGCCATTTGAATCAATTATAGAGCAGATATTATTTGTTTCTAATAAAATTGATATGCTATATAATATACACATGTAAACAAAAACGGTAGCTATTCATTTTCATAAGTAAACGATATATCTATGCATTTTTGCTGATAAGCTTCATAATACTTACATAATTCTATTTTAAATGATCGTTCATAATTGTTAATATAAATATATTGTAGCAATTTTTGTAATAAAACTGCTGCGTCGTGTAATACACCATAAAAATGGAAGAACATACTTATCAATTTATGTTAACAGACGACGTTTTATATTAGATGTGTAGTCTATACAACTTTGCATTTACAAATGTAAAATCTAGCTGCATAAATAACATTTATTTTAAACACACATTACTTTCCCCGCAACAAAAAATCGTGGTACAATTACTTTAGTTATAGTAGGCAAAAGTAGCGTTTATGAATATGAATATGTAGATAAATGAATCAGCGCAAGTTTACAACGGATTACTACAAAACAGGACAAAATGATAAGGTAAACAACTTTCTTATTAATTGTTAAAGATCCAGTGCAATATTTATTTCTCCAGTGCCTGTAATCAATTTCTATATATTACTATACTGCAACGGAAATTTAAAGAAAATAATAGCACGTTTAAAATACATTTTCATACAATATCGTTTTACATATTTTCTATGTTAGTGAATTCACGAAGCTATGCAAGTAGTACTAGAGTTAAACGGAATTCTTTCAAATATTTGAACTAGGGAGTAATTTTTATAACATATGTGTGTAACATTGGTTAACTTTGGTGGGTATGCGATTATCAAAAGAAGCAATTGTTTTTTTCTTTCCAAGTGAATGAGAAACATGCATTACTATAATAATGCTTACTTCTTGAACAAAAAACTCCATTCATTTATTTGTCGATATTAACGTGATATGCGTGAATTAATAGTGAGATCCTGTACAAAAATATAGTAGATCCTATACCAATATATATAATACTACATACGCGTTCTGACTAATGTTATTCCCCAAAAAACATAAAAATATCAAAACCTTTCGCTTTTTAAATATATTAGAACTTTATCATAAAAGAAATTGCAAATGCGAAGTAATCGCGTCTTGACTTAACAACTATTGATTCCGTTATTTCATTTTAATGCACAAGGAACCTTTTCATTCGAACGAAATTGGTCCATTCTCTGCAACACCAGATTGTTGATTTAAATTAATTATATATCGTCAAACACTGGGTAAGCTTTTTATTATTGAAGTGATCTTCTACTAGATACGAACATATACTTATTAATTGTGAAAAACACAGGAATCGGTATACGCATTGTATTCACATAATCTCGATGTACTTTGCAGTGTTCGATCAGCAAGAAATTATCAATGAGAGCCCCAAAAAATATGTTTCTTTCAACTAGGTACAAAAGACCTGAACCTCTTAATTGGGTATATTGTAATAAAAAAGCAAAGTTATTATTGTTACTATTTGTGTTCTATTGATGAGGAAAGTGTAGATGTGATGAAACGAATATGTACGAAAAAGTGCTTGCAGTAGTACTTCTGCAGATGCTGTTGTCGAAACAAAAATTGGTCAAACGAACAATATTGTAGAAAAAATTACACTTCTATATACGCCTCATCTTCGCAGCGTCAAACACAATGTAACTCCATAAGAGCCTTTGTTTAATATGTGATAAAGCGAGGAAGAGAATGGTTTCCAGCGTAATAGTTAATTGAAATAGTTCACGGAATACTTTTATATTTTGGTATTGAAGGTAAACTATTATAAGTTGAATCCAATAACATTCCTATACTTTCAATAACAAAATGTTCTATTCGTGGAATCTCAATGTTTGTATCGATTATTTAAATATACCAAATTTATAATATAGCCTACCTCAAATTTCATGAAAATACAAATTACATAATTTTCAACAGTGCTTTATCGAAACCATATCTTTGTAATAACCAGGAGTAATTTATGAACCACGTATTCATTTTTAGCGAATATCAATCTATTTCTGGTAACAGTACAAGTTATGCAACAACCTCCACATTCTGTATACCCAATTGAGGGGTTATCGTATAATATAGACCTAATTTATTCAGCACATATCAATAAAAAAAACAGCCCCTTCACGAATAAACTATATTATATAAAAACATTAAGTAATGAAAGTCATGTCATTTACCAACGCCAAGAACGTCAAACCACACCATAATGGCCCCACTAGACAAATAAATATGATGTAGAACAAATTAATACTAATATAATGAGCATCGGCAAACTAGTGATAGAAATTAAAAAATGAGGAATCCTTACAAAAAAGTGACTTGAAAGTGTGTAGGTTGGATAAATTTTCAAAAATCTATATTATAGAATATTTATACTTTTTTTAAAAGTGTTTGTCTATATTCATTAGTTGCGTACATTGCTACAAATACATTTAGGCAATGAATGGTTGAATTTTTTCCTATATGCGTTTGAAACAAAAATATAAGTTCAATACTATATAAATACTTTCCTAAACATCGAACAAGCCAATGTTAATTGGCGCGGAAAGAAATATTCATATAAGAAAATTCTATTACAATTAATGTTATCTTGAAAGTATGTGCTCTCTGGAATTCTGTCGCCAATCTGCCGATGATCTGCATATCACACATGACGTCCATTCGTCGTAAGGGTTTACTTTAGTACATAGTGCCTTTTGTAAGATTTGTAATTTGATAATAGCCAAAAATAATATGTGTAATACAAATTTCTAATCCTCCACCTTATTTGGTTTATGTATCTGAATACTATTTGCACAAATAAACGTTCGATCCTTTAAAATAATACATTCTAAATCTAGTCCGCTTGCGATCTTTACGTTCGATAAATTGTGGGTTTTGTAGTTCAATAAATTTGTAGTAGAATGTTTAAGTAGATAATATTTATTATCGTAATAACGCTTAGAAATATTTTACTTCTTTCTAAACACTAATTGTGTAACAGCGTTCCCAGTTTGACCACCAAATTGAAAGTTATCCGCAGGTAATTTTTCTACAAGATCAAAATCTGCAAATAATTAAGAATATATGATTACTCATATCTAAACCTATCAAAATACTTTACACTTACGAAAGTTTGTTAACACACTGCCGTTTGAATGTATCAAAAGAGTGCCATTTAACATTACAAAATTTTAATTACGCAGGTATGTAAATCATATAACGAGTTAAGAAATGGATCGTAATAGCATGCTGTGATCATTAATAACCAGTTTTATACTAGATGTCACTACAATACAACAAATACAAATGATAATTCAATTGACATGTAAGTACAAATATTTTCCCATTTAAACATTACTGTGAATGTGATAAACGTTTTTCATGCAATTTTAACTGGCATTACTTTTAATTGAAGAACAAATGTTAACTGTGGTATAAACATACCGTTCGTAAAGTGTTTTTCTAATTCCTCTTTCGTCCAGTTGCATGATGTCAAAATTAAGTAACCGCCAGACAAAAGGATATTTCGGGCATTTGCGATGTACTTTCGACGCTTTTCAGCGGGTTCATTGGGGTGTAAACTAATGGCATCGTAGGTTCCTTTATCATGTGCGACTTTAAAATCCGTCGGCAATTTGTAAGTTTCAGAATCAAGAAAGTCGCAAATCTTAACAGAAACATTTTCAACATTGTGTTCTTTCAAAACATCAATAGCAAGTTCGACTGCTTTTTGGGAGTAATCAACACCAACTAAGTTTGTAAAACCTTTCTTAGCCAGATCAACTAGCATCATTCCGTTGCCACATCCAATATCAATTATTTTGTCAGTAGGTGCGATTAATTTTTGGTTTGCACATATCCACCTATTATGATTACATAAATAATTCATGAAAGTTATACAAGTGGGGTGTAATCATTGCAGCATGCAAATCGGAAACGCCAAGTGGTGTGTTAAATATTGTTATTGTCGTATGTCCGTACGTACTTGTTTCAAGAGATTACTCAGGATTGATAAATGTTCGCGTGGCTGTTATAGTTTATAAAAACTCTAGAAGCACAATAAATCTTTATATATGTACAATTCTTATAGCTCAAATTTTGTAAAACCTGTCTCCATATTATATTGCATTTTCGAAATTTTTGAATCTGATGTATAAAAAAATTGAAAAAATGTTAATTGTCATTTTCATACCAGTTACCATCGGTCTGTTCAACAGATTTGATTTTAACTAGAATTAGACGTAAGATGACGCCACTAGTGTTATTGACTGTCATGCCGTTCTTTATGTTTACACCGGAAGAGTGCATCGATTTTCCGCATTATATTCAAAGTCAGCCCTTTTCACCATCGCTATCTACACTTTTCGTATTAACTCACCGTACAACCTTGAGGGCATTATTTCTACCAAACCATATTTCTCCAACGTCACCGTGATCCCTGAAATTATCTAATTCCTGCGAATACGTCTGCTCCCAGCTATCAAAAGACGAAATCGTGGCATCCATAGTGATAACACTCGAATGTGCTGTTTCCGCCAGCATGGTACGTATTACTTACAAGTCTAACGTGCCCAAATCCGAAGGATTCAGTTCTTCGACAGTTTCTTCTGTCATTGTTTTGTTGAAGATTAATCTCTTACACGGAAATGTGATCGTTTGATGGTAACTTTGAGTTTAAGTCCACAGCGTATTAATCGAAACTTGCACTGTGAAGTAGTTTGTCGGTAGATTTAAACATGCGTGTACAGTTATGCACGATGTGCTGACCTCAAGTGGTCAAACATAACCTCACTCGCGCCGTTTTAAACATACCGCGGAATAACGGTCCTTCAGTATTCCAGCCATCATCGTGATTGTGCATATAACAGTTGGCCGCGCAGCTGGACGGCGGTAGTGTTTTCGAATATCGGTTTGTTGAAACACTGTTTCAGCTGTTGCCAAGATGAGTATCAGGAATTTTTCGAACATGCTGCGCATCGGTAAGTAAGAGTTATTTGCATTTTTTGCTTGTTTTAATAGCGTTATAGAAGTATTTTGTTAATACTGCTTCAGATTATGATTCGTAGTAACTACTCATGCGTGATGTTCGATTTATCTATATATTTCACGAAAACAAAGTTCAGAATTAATTAGTTCACTTATTCAATATGGCAAGTAGAAATGCTTGCAAAATTATTGATGCTTTCAATACCTACTTGTAGTAGTCATATGTATGATGCAATTTTTTGTTACCCAGGAAAGCCATCTTCCAATTTTTCTTCATTTGTTCGCACAATTTCTGCGGCCACACAGCCAAATGAAAATGTAAAACCTAAAACTGGCATAGTAATGTTAAACATGGGTGGTCCCATTGATACAGATCAAGTTCACTTGTACTTGTCACGCATTATGACAGATACAGAAATGATTCAGCTGCCGTTGCAAAGGTTTACAACTTTAATATTAAAATAAACTAACACACTGTTACCCACAGCCAAAATTGAATTAATAAAAAAAATATTTTTTTTTAAGATTGTTAGGACCTTTGATAGCCCAACTACGTAAATCTTCTGTTGAACAAAAATATAAAGAAATTGGCGGAGGTTCTCCGATCTTAAAATGGACAAATCTTCAGGGTGAACTTTTATGTAAAAAGTTGGATAAAGAATCACCTGAAACTGCCCCACACAAGCATTATGTTGCCTTTAGATATGTCAATCCGTTAACAGCAGAAACACTTCAGAAAATTGAAGAGTATGCAATTAAACCTTTTTTTCTTGGACATTCAGATTTCAGAAATCCCTTATATTATAAATAGCATGTATTTGTATTACTTTCAGAGATGGTGTGGAACGTGCAGTTATTTTCTCACAATATCCCCAGTATAGTTGTGCGACATCTGGATCCAGTTTTAATGAAATATTTAAATCTTATAAAAAGAGGTGATTTATCTCATATTCCTTTTCTTTAATTTGTGACATAATATGAATTTCAGATTCTACTCTATTTATTATCATTTGCAATATCTGCAAACTAATTGAGTAAAACATACGTATGATTTCATCCAGTTATGGTTGGTGGATTTATCTACATGTAATTTTTTATATTTTCAGGCCATTGCCGAGTAATATAAAGTGGAGTGTAATTGATAGATGGGCAACAAATCCACTTTTTGTGAAAACTGTTGCTGCGAGAATTAAGGAGCAGTTAGTCAAATTTCCTGAAGATATTAGAAACGATGTTGTCATTTTATTCTCAGCACATTCTCTTCCAATGAAGGTTGCTCTGTTGTTCTCTTAAGTTCCTTGCTGCTAAAGTTTCACTGACAATCAAATTCTAGAAATTTGATATAAATTACTGTCATTGTAGGCTGTATATAGAGGTGATCCTTATCCTTCTGAAGTTGGGGCTACAGTTCACCTAGTGATGCAAGAATTAAACTACTGTAATCCATACAGATTAGTATGGCAGTCAAAGGTGATAATATGTTTGTGTTGTTTGTGCTTTTACATGTGTTATTATTAATAGTATATTTTTCATTAGTGACGATTTAACAAAATAGTATAAAGGTCTAAAGACATGATCAAATGAGCAAGATTATGCAAGAGCAATGTTATTCTATGAAAAAATCGGAAAAAAATCTTACGAAATAATCGTTTAAACTACTATATCTGACAAGTAACAAGTCTAATTATGTAATCAATCGATCATTATGCGTGCTTGCGTTGTGTATTCAATGTTAGTCTAGATATGCTATGATATTATTGTAAAGACGGTAGCCGTATTGAACAAAGAAGAGAGATGGAAGTTCACTTAATCCGACATTAGATCAATTATATATGCAATCCATAAGTATGTAGTATTCAAACTACAACTGTTAAAAAAAAAGTATTTGTGTGCATACGCAAACAAGTTAAATTTTCCTATTTTATTTTGCAACGTTGCTTATTTACAAAATACTTCAATTCAGGTTGGTCCGTCGCAATGGTTAGGACCGTTCACAGATGAAGTGTTAGGCGGATACGCGAAACGTGGGATAAAGAACTTTATCTTGGTGCCGGTTGCATTTGTAAACGAACACATTGAAACTCTTCATGAACTGGACATTGAATATTGTAAAGAATTGGCGGAAAATGTAAGAACACATCTTGATTGTACTCACAATTTCGTTAACGCGTCAAGAAGCAATGAAATATTTATTCCATTCTTGCAGCTCGGAATTAAGAATATAAGGAGAGCAGCCGCGCCAAACGATCATCCGCTATTCATAGACGCTCTTACGGATATTGTGGCCTCCCATCTGAAATCAAATCAACCAATAAACAAAAATTTTCTCACGGCTTGTCCACACTGTACACAACAAAGCTGCCGCGAGAGTAAAGATTGGTATGCTCAGTTGTGCAGAAGCTAAGAAGTGTTCGGAAATTTATAAGAGCGGAAGATTTTTCCTTGACAAAGCCTATGTAAAAAACGGAAAATGTGTTTATACAAATGATACATGTAACATGTAACTTACGCATTTGTATTGTCATTGAGGAAATACTTAAAAGTTTTATATGTGGAATAGGATGTGATGAAACACCATCCTTTACATGTTCCTCGATGACAACTATGCTAATATTGAAGACGTTATTTATTAATGAAATACAATTTTTCATTCTACACAATCTTTTATATTTGTTCCTAGACTATAGTTTTCCTTGTAACCTTTCACATTTTAAGAAAGATACATTTATAATGGTAAAATTACTTGGAGAATTGAAGTGCACGGAATCAAAGTGTGAATCGCTACGAACGGCAGGTATTGATTCATTAAATCTTGTGACAAACCGGAGTTGAGATTTCTGCGGAAGTTACAGCAGACGACGTTCGATCGACCCTTGGGTCATATCGATTTAATTGCCGAAATGGCACCTGCGCTATTACGAAATTTAATTTATTAATCACCATGGTAGTTAACCGTTTGCCGCAGCGAGCGTAATGCTCTTCAAACAAGAATATATTTGTCAGTCATGGTTTATGAACTGTTCAACCGGGCACGCGCATTTCTTTCGTGATATGTATCTTCGGTCTGCCTGAAAAAAAGTCTCGCAACCAGCTGCGAACCGTGTCGTGAGATGTTAACCAGATTGACCTCACAATTGCATTCTTATTATTGTTATTAGTACGGAGCCACTTAGTCAGTGGTCATAAACGAACTTTAATTCATGCCGTTCCCTTTTTCTATATAGATGCAGATACCCATTTGTGATCCTTTGTTGTATGCAGGATGAAATGTAAATATGATAACATTTTAAGATTATAAGATAGTGTTTTTATAAATTCATCAAATTTAAATTACATTTTTATTGCATGTTCTTAGCTGATATGAGTTGACATTAAAAAAACCTTTTTCACGTTATAAGTTTAAATAAACAATAATGCATTCTTTATGTTTTGTGGATTATTTTTTCCCTACTTTCTATACCAATTTTAAGTTTTTATTCTATGGAATTGCTAAATTAAAGTTATATTTTTTGTTGTAAAATGCTGTATGCTCTCGTAAATACTAAGTCTTGGTATGTATTTTTCCAAAATATATTACTGTCAATATTTTATATCTGTTTATAGTATTCCCTCATAAAGAAAATAAAGACCATCTTTTTGGTAAATACGAAGCTATTCCGTTAGTTCATTTTATTTGGTCTTTAACGTTGTGAATGTTTTCATAAGGTGCACCTAGTTTTCCAAATTTAAATGACAATGTAGCGTAACTATAATATTTCTGAGTTTTTCTTAGTTTTTCTGCTCAACACCTTAAATTGCATTAGAAAATTGGTACGAGGTTAAGTATCTAAGGCAATTTTGATAATAAAAAATGTATGCACACGAAATATATGGGAAGAACAAAACGAAAAAATGATAAGAGGAATTCGTTATATATATTTTATTTTGTCGCGGTTCAATTTTTACTACGTGTCCACATCTTGATTCTTATATAGTGAGGTGATATAACTACCAAAATTTGTTTTAAAATTTACATCCACAAAATAAAATTAAATAATTGTCATAGACTATGTAACATCGCCGTTTACAAAAACAACAATTATTGCATTTTTACGATTATTGAATTATGCTTTTTATACACTTCATGTCAAGTTTTAATATGGCTTTTTGCCAACAGAGTACTTTTAGCACTTGTATTTCTTACGGCTAAGTGCAAATTTGTAATTTGGGATAATTTCTGTCCGATTTTTGAGAGTTTATTTACTATATTTGAGTTCAACAATATGACAATACATACAAATAACCAATTTCATTTTTTCCATGAGGCACAATAATCTGCTTCAACAAATTTGCTTCTAACGGAAGTTCTTTCTAATTTTTACGTGTTAATGAGCCCCTGCAATACGATATAACATCGCCTGCGCAATAACAACAGTTTAGCTATTGTGTGTGGACTAAAAATTACACGAAAGTGAACGTTGTATATATCTGCAATATTACCTGCGTAACGAGTGTAATTCCAAACGTTTTCGACACAACAGTGTTGCAGATATCGTAGAATGGCAAATTTCTATATCTCCATAATAGCATTAAAACGCGCACAGATGAGATGATGGAAATAATACGTTCTTCTGTCGTTGAAAGTATCATAGAATAACAGTTCACATTCATTATTTATCTAAATTGCGCCTGACATGCTCTAACATAAGTTACTTTTCTTATTAGCTAAAGAAAATGTTTCTTGTAGCTTGTTTACGAGCAAAAAGTTACGTGCTAAATACAAAGTCTAAGTTTACAATAAAATTTTACAATCAATAGCACACCAGAATGTATGGTCAGAACTAAATTACGTGAATGTGCGATTTGTCTCGCCGTCAAAGTTCACCTCTGGTTACGAAAAGAATAAACTGCCGCGCTCGTACGGTGACAATAAAACACAAAGATCGAATGACAGGTACAATTTAGCCTCATGTTCGTTGAAAGCACTCAGGTTTATAGTTCTCTACATTCGATTTTTCCCCATGCTTGTGCTACACCATACCGAAGTAAATAACTTTCGAAAAGAGCGCTTCTGATAGAAACGGTTAATTCTGCTTTAACACGATGTACTCTTATTACACTCCAACCGCAGCAAACGAAAAAATTGCCACTTCCAAGGAAAATCCGAGAACACCCCAGGCGCGAAACATTCCGACGGTAAAATTTCAGGAAAACTGGTGGAAACTGAATGAAAACTGATTGAGTGTCTTATAAGGAGAAATATAAATCTTCGTCAGAGCAGGGCGATGACAAAGTCTATAAAGATCGAATGACGAGAATAATTCGATCCGACGATCATTGGAAGCACTCACGATTGTAGCCCCCGACGTTCGATTTCTTTGCAGGTTGCTCCCGAGGGGGTTATCGTGGCGACAGCAGAGAGCGTCTGCCGTACTCGAGGTATCGAGCGTGAGTGGCGCGGCGCTGGCTACCGCGGCGCCTATATAAATGCGCGGTGCCGGCGGGCGCGCTCAGTATGTGTCATGCCTTGCGAGCGCGAGCGTCGTCCGTGATGGCGGCCCGAGTGCGGTTGAAGATGCAATGCGGCACCGTCGTTCTGCCGCTCGTCGTGTTCGTCGTAGTGTGCGGTGTGGACCTTGTGAGTGGAATGTTCGAGCAGCGACACTGCAGTCACCAGCATCCGAGAGCGCACGAGGTAAGCCCATTGTTCTGTCGCCCCGAAAAAGGGTCGCGTTTCTAACCTCTCTCTCACCCCGTCGTACTTCCTCTTACTCGTGCCCCGTGGCTCCCATTCGCGTTCGGTCTCAAGCGCGAGCCACGTTTGTTCTCCTTCTGCCTCGGCACAGCTCCCAACCTAACGACGACAGCCGTAGGGACCGGCTTCGTTATACGCGCCCTCGCTCATCGTCTTCGGTCTGGCGAACGAATCCTTCACCAATTTTCTTCGCGTTACGCGCCTTCCTGTCACTCCGTCTCCCTGCCCATTTATCCTTTCCTTTCCTGCTTTTCTTGTCTTCTCGCTGAGTATCCAGATATTTGCTACTGTTCCAGAGAGTCGGATGGCTCTAACGGATCTCGCTAAAGTTTCCTTTCGTTCGAATATTTGACCGGTGCGAGCGGTAGAGACGTGTTCGCTTTTTTAAATGTTGTGCTCCGAACGGTTTGCCAATCAACCGTCGCAAGGCGGATTCGCGCCTCTGTCGTTCGGTCGAAATTCTCGCGGGCGTGCGTTTTCAGGTGTCACGTGCTCGATCCACCTCGCACGCGGGTTTGTCTCTTATATACTTGTTTACACTGCGCGCGACGCTTCCCGGGTTGAACGTGTTTCTGCAGATGTCATTTTCACGGACCGCTGACGGCGCCGGAATAGATACTGCGCGTGGAACTTTTTAAACGCGAGCGACAAGTGACAATGACCTTTGCTTCCGCGGCTGGTAAACTTTGCCCCGTTGCACCATTGTTCAAAATATTGATCTCATGACGAGTTCTAAGTACGCGGAAATAACTTTCGAAGTTCTCATTAAGTGACTTTTTCATTGGCTTCGGATACAACTATTGCATTCAAATTAGTTTCGAGCGGTCGGATTGTGATAAAGTCTTTTGCCATTCATAAAAAGTGAATCTTGAGTTCTCCCTGCGGTGCAGGTCCTGTCTCGCGACAGGAGCTGATGAATAAACTAATTTGTTAGCTCTCGGTATGTCAAGCGTCACGTACAGCTGTGCGCAGGGGAGATCATCGTGAAAGTGTTCCCATGCGCGAGCGAACCACGTGTTCTCACCGTAGTCACGTGCTTTCCTCGGTCTACCCCACATTGACCTTTCACATTCCGCGCACCGGTTCGTGAATGATACGCTGCACCGATTTCGATGGGAATCTCTTTACGCTCCGGTTAGCTCATTGCTCGTCTTGAAACTGTGAACATCCTGCGTTTTGCATTAATGCTCATCATGCTAATCGTTTAAATGCGGAAATAAATATGAAAGTGGCGTATGTTCACTGTTGGATAGAAAGGTTTTTAAAATCGTTTTGGGGGATGAGAGGAATGAATTAAATAGTTGTCTTATTTTTATTTGGGTTGTTTTTACAATTACAGGAACAAATAATATGAATAAAAACGCATAATTACTTTAATCGTTATCGTCGTACACGTGTCGTTACACGAAAAGCATGTGCGCCGAGGTTTGAGTACAAAACAGTAAAGACATTGAACACGGATACGTTTGCCAATTCTTTTACAAATCTCGTAGTAAAACATTTTCTGTAAACAAACGATTCATTTTAATGTCTTCATGCAAAGAACGGGTATTAAATTAACACGTTAACCCACCTGGACGTGCGCAATCACAGAGTATCAGCAGACAGTAATTAATAATCGTCGACTTCAATAGTATTTATTCGGTAAAAGTCTCTCAATTATCTTATAGCCGCGTATGCTCTAGTAGACGCACTTACCTATCCAACCTTAATACGAAACCTAGATTCTCGCTTTCGCCAGGCGACTATCGCGATGCAGATATTGAGGAAAGGATAACTCGATGTCGTCGACGACTAACTCGATCAATCGTTGGACGCAGAATGATTTCAATCGTCGGATCATAGCTCAGGGCTCGTCAAATGAGCTTTGTCCACCGCGCAAACCTACATACGCTACGTTACGTACGTACACGCGTTTGTCTTCGAATCTATTCTATATTTCTCTTCTGTTTGCTCGCGTCGGCAAACATAGGAGAAACCATGCCGATCGAGAATCGTTCGCGGTGGATGCACGGCCGGAAATGCACTTTGTTTGAACGCGTTTTGCACCCGACTCGTCTAGTACATTCACCTGTCGCGACGTATTCGACTTCTAACCTACACTCGGCAACTTTCGGCAACCGATTGCCCGCATGGATTATTGTACGGCATTGCCGAGGCAAGCATTTCGATTGAAAAATCACACCTGCTGCGAGCCTGCATACAGTTCGCGAATACGTCCACCAATGCGCCCGCCAATGACGTATGTATGTTCAACTTCGAACCCGCTCATATCCCCTAATCCTATTCACCTCTATTTACTCGCACACGCAGTTCAAACATTTGCACCCGCCCCAATTGGCATGTTCAGATGGCCTCCTAACGATGCTCCGCTTTTCCTGCGAAACATAGTTTCTTCCTCTCGCTTAAGAATTTTTTGTAATGTGAACAGATCTTGGTGGAAGCCATTTAACAGCTTGTTAAACTGTTAGTATTGTAACAAGTGCGGCCGTCAAAATGTGTTGTTCTTTTAACTATTATTTATTTTAACCTGTTAATGATGTAGGTATTACGGACATATTATTACATTTAAGGATATACTTAAATAAGCGTACTTCTTAAAACGAATGAACTACGAAAAGCGATTCCTATTATCTTATTATCTTATTAATGATAGATATCTTAAGGCACGGTCTTGAAAACACCTGATTTTCCTTTCCAATTATTGGTAGTTGAATCACAGTCAACAATTTAAATATTACAGCAAACAGACTAATAGCGAAAAACAATAGCGAAATTTCCTCGCCTGTCTCTCGACCGGCCCTGCAAAATGAGTCACTTGTTCATTTGTCTGTCTCTCTGTGATACCGTTCCGCCTTTATACTCGGAAAGAATCGATGTTTTTCGTCGAGCACGAAAAATACGCACAGCCGCTGACGAAAGTTTCGAAATCAGCCGGTAGGTTCGTTCGTTTTGCAATTTTCGTCCCTGAAAAAGGAAAGAGTCGGTTCGTACACACGAGCGAAGCAAGCGCACCTCGCTGCAGGTGCACGGGAAAAGTTATTTGGCGATTGATTGACTTTTCACGTGGTTGCACCCGACGACTCTGTACAAGCTCGCGAGTTTCAAGCTCGATGTGCAGTCCCTGTAACGAGACAGCTCTAACACCACTCGTTCGGGCTCGCACAGCACCGAGGGTTGTCTTGTTTCGAGCACCCAGCAAAAGTTACAAACATTGTTAAAACATGAACATGCCCTCCACAAGTTTCGTTAATGCTCGGGATCTCATTGTAACGAATGCTGCTGCGTAAAGGCTGCAGTTCGTTAGAGTTCTACGGTAATAGGCAAAATGTATGGTTCCGAATGATTCTCGAACGATTTATTAGAATTTGTTTTCACCGTACAATAGCTGGAAATAATTTTTACCACCTGATTTATACGAACATCACAGTTATTATCACAAAGGTACAGCAGGTTTCGCAAAATAAACGGAGAATTGACGCAGTATTGCATACATTACGGAGAGCGTAAAGAGTTTTGCTGTTTGCGACAATTGCTTAATAGCTAGGAAACGTACGAGAAAATATTATTTTCGAACTGATGATGTGTTCCGTATCAGAGTGTTTCCAATAAGGGGTAATCGATATTTCCAACGTTCGCTATCTGTTCCGTATATTAGCATTACTGATTGTACATAAAATTTTACCTGTGACCCACCCTCTATGGGCGGAAAAAGATAGGGGAAATGGAAACGTACGCGCTCCATCGACGCAGACCAAATTGACATAAGCTCCGAATGACTTTACGTTCGCTCTCGCAGGTTATTCGTAGAATAGAGTTTCTCTGAGCGAATGAATAATCCATTGGTGTGTATGTCGCGGAAATAGAAGGGGGATAGGTGGCTGTTCCGTAAAACTTTGTCAGTATCATGTTACGACCAATTTCGGTAATATCTGGTACTTCGGTACAGCCTCCTCTCGCCGTTTCTCTCTCGTTCTCTCCGCTTCTCTCCGACGCTCTCGCAGCGTCGTCCGTCGGCGCGCAAACCGTTTTCCAGCTTTGAAACGACGCCTTTTAGCCAGCGGAATGTGTACGGGTGGGCTTCGTACGTGAGAGTGTACTCGCCTTAAGGACGCTTTCAGGGAGAATTTGAATGCGAATAAAAGTTTATGGCCGACGTGGCGTACGTTCTGCACGCTCGCTCGTGCGTCGACGTCCCGTCCTTACGTCTTTCCCCTTCTAACACACTCTCACGCGTCATGAGCTTTTACTTGCGTTTCTTGAAAAGCTCTTTCCGGGTCCGAGATCTCTCTTCCTCTTCTTTGTCTCTGTCTGTTCTCGCCCTGCCTATTTGTCGACGTTTTTCGTTTCCTATTTGTCATCAAAGCCCGTCGTCCTGCTCACATTGTCTTTGCTCTCGGAAACGGATGATTAGTTATGGCTGCTCTGGGTTAATCAGAAGCTGGTAATCCTGAATTGAGGAATAAAACAAAAACATTTGTCGCGATGTAACCGTTTCTATGCTGGGTCATGTTCTCGCTGTAATGCTCAGTTCGCAAATGTACATTGCTTCTATTGCTCTCTACGCTTGAATGCGTTCATGGCCTGACTGTGGTCGAAAGACACTTAAGATTTCATTCATCGCTTCGCAATTTGTCTTCTAAACAATGGAGTCAATTAGTTCATTGACTCCACAGTGTAAACTTTGCTCTCGTCCCCGTGCGTACCTTTGATATCAGAACGTGACATTTCGTTTGTATGTACATGTAGTTTGTTACAACCTATAAAAAATGTTACATTTTCTAAATACTTAAGACCACTGAACACATTTGCGTAGTAAATAGTAGCAGTGTTGTGCTATTGTATTTAGTGTTAACGAAGTTTTCCGTAGCGTAAAATTTGGTGTTCTTCATTGCATTTTAACAAATAATTCCTGTCTGTGTTCGATTTTTTAAAAATCATTATTTAATACGTTTGCAAGAAAAATGTTGTGGTTAATTTTCGACAAAACTTTCGATAAACTAGCCTCCTTCCTCAGAGAAATTTCGTTATTTAATTTCTATAGATGTTAATATATAGTGCTGGTAATAATGTTAATGCTCATTATCACTTATATCACCATTTAAATTTTTGTGTCAATTACTTATATTCATTAAGTGGAATGGGAATATGTTTTTAGCAATGCATTTCAGAGAATGAGTATATTTATTCTTCAGCACATCGTTCGTTAATTGGTGATACGATATTTGCAGTAGATCCCATTTTTTAAAACACGTAATGAAAAACACCTTTCATAAATGTGTTTTGTTGACGTCATTTCAGCGTATAAGCAATTATACTCATGTATTTTTATTGTCATGAGAGACATTTGAAATTTTTAATCCAATATTCTCTATGTTGAAATATTGAATTGAAACATGAGACATATTCTTTTTCTTTTAATTTCGTACATTCTTAAATTTCGGAGTACCTTTTTGCCCTTTTACCCTTCCTTTTAAATTTCACCGCGTATCGATCTTCGGCAACTGCTAGCTGCATAATTCATCGTTTAACGCAGTTGAGTAGTTTCGAAAGGGAAGGACGAAAACGAAGGGTGGTCGAGTTATGCCTTTCTCATTGGCACGACGCCAAACGCATTCTTCGACTTGACTCTTTGTTACTGTTCTGGTTGCTTCTTCAGCTATTCGCGAATGTGCTGAAATCGAGATATTTAACTTCCCCCTCCCAGACGATCTCAGTTTCGAATCGGTCAGCTACTTCACATTTGTAGAATTCAATTCGATTATCGTCGCCACGAGTTACATCGGTGAAGGAAAGTCGATAACTGTTGAATTAAATTTATTTTGCACAGTCGTGAAAATTTGAAGCCCGGTTGATATGAGTACACTGTCGGTAGGTAGAAAATTATTCATATTTTTAACTCGTTTAATTGGCAAATAATTCATGGGGTAATGCAAAGTCTGCATTATCGGTTCAATCCGTGAGGGTGATGTACTTTTATACTGATTTATTTAATGTGATACGACTTCTATTATGTTAAATAGACCCTTTGTGGATAATCACCTTTTTACTTAATACTTTATATTGATACTTGTATCGCAATTTACGATACGCATCTGTTCATTGCATTAATTCATTTCGTTGAATCAAAATCTCATTACACTAAAATTTCAGTGATTTTTTATACACATATTCTTGCAATAATTAATATCAGGGGAATGTGGTAATGTTTTGAGAGTGTTACGTTGTTAACTGTGTCAACAGACACGGCGAAGTTTATTGCCATTTATGGTTCCGCTGCTATAAATTTCAATGTTTTCTCATTATCGTTATGGTACTGATATCTGGTAATTCGGCAGGACTGTGTAAACTTTTGAAGTATAGTTTGTAACAGGCTTAATAATTCTCGAGTAGATATATTCAATAATATGATTGGTACGATTACGATTTGAATAGGAGGAAATCATGAATGACATTATAATTTTGTCGATGACTGACGCATAATACCACAAAAAGCTACATCCTGAACGAAATAAGTGAAACTACTTAAAGTTTGACAAACTTAGTCGCATTCTAGTAATTCTGAATTTCAGATAATATAACCCAGCAAAATGAACCAAAAAGAAAATAATTTTTTGTATTTTCCGATTCACATCATTACTTTTATATCAAATTGATTGTAATGTAAACAATTTTATACTTGGAATTTTGAACTTTTCCTAGAAAGTTGAAGCATTTTCAAGAGACACGCTCACTGCTTTAACAGAAATTACATAAAGGTACATCTAATTTGAAGAATGATGTAGAAACGTGTTTGCCTACTTCTCTGATTGATTCTTACGAAGGACCATTGTGGAGCGGTCGATCTTTACCGACATTTCTTTATCTGCCATATTAACACTTCCTCACGGGGTGGATGAATTCGATTCTCTCGTCGGGACTGTCGTTTTCTTCCGCTCTCTCCGGTCTGATTTATTTACGAGGCCCGACCTTTGGAGCCTCGTGCGCCAGGGTTATTAAGAAACTCGAACCCCATCGATGTTTATGGGGCTTCGTGAGAGACGACGAAGGCCGTTATAACGATATAGGCGTCAGTAGCTGGAGCTTACGGGAGAATATCTTGTCGACACTAAACAGACACGCGAACGTCATGAATCACCGGTTCCCGACTATCATTAGATTTCAGTCAACATACCCGTCATTAACTCGAAATTTTGTCGCCGTTATCATCCTTGTATCGTTCCTCGTACATCGCGAATGCTTACGTTCGAATTTTGATATGCGAATACAAAATCGTGTCTCCAGCTCAAAGTTATGCAGACTGAAAAAAATCTATGATAAGAAAACAATAGCTCGAATCTTGTGAAAATGGACAAATTTCATTAGAGTATTCAGAATTGTTAGAAACAAAATGCAGGAAATCTGTTTAATTTATATTTCTTGAGGTTTGCGCATACCGAGGAAATCCAGTGACCAGACACTGAACGAACAGAAGCAATATTCATTTGTCGTATACAGCTTTACTGACTATATCGAATACAATAGTTTAAACTTTTTCTGCATTTAAAACTCGAAGATACAATTCAACATTGACAAGCGTTAGCAGAGACGTAGCGTTACCTCTGACACAAATACTAGAGAGCTGTGCAATAGAGCAGACATTTTTCTTCAAGCTGCTATCATGAGAATATGCAGATCAAATTCTTATTTTGCCGGTATCACCTTTTACACCGTACTTTGCGTCGACGTAATATTGTCTATCGTTTACACGCTCACAAAATGAATAGTATACATAATTATTGCTTATAACCGTTGTGTTGTAATTGAAATTAAAGGTATTTTTACGGCCGTCAAGAAGGGTGAAGATGTCAACGAACACTATTTAATCAATAAATTAGAAGAGCGTTGTTAGACATAAGAACAAAATTTTGTTGTTAGATGCAGAGTCTTGGTATGGACACGAAAGAGATCGGATGTGTTCCAGTAATAAATGTTGTCTTGTGTCTCTTTATAAACTGGTCTATTCCTTAATCGTTTTGGTATGCCGCACCCACGTGACAGTATGTACAAAGAAACTTAATCTGCTTCAATATGAGGTTTATCCCTGTGTTCGTAAAACTACGGGGTTACCCATTACTAAAAATTGCGTTTTAAGTCATAGCGTCCTGTTTAATGTTTATAAGTTTATTGCTGGCTATAGCGTACAGCATCGAATATTTCTCCCTGTACAAGCAGCTCATAATAAATGATCTCTTTGAAGTTCCGTCAATAGCACATTTTCTTTTTTATTCATGCTCAGCTATACTAGAACCTTTGATAGCTTTTATATACCAGAAACTATTTTTTCTCATACTACTTTAGATTTATCTATGCTTTATTGTGGACTGTTTTGTCTCAACATCTGGAAAACCCTAAAAATCTCTCAAGAGATGTTGTAGAGCAAACAAAGAAATAATAAAGATCAGACTACTGTTAGGATTCTACTTTGTAGCATTGACGTGGCCTTCAACAATAATAAATGAAAATACTTATTGATATATTTTACTGCGTGACGCGTTCGTTAACGAGCTGCCGATTTATTTTAAGGCACTAATTATCTCCGGGTAGGATGACAGGTGACAGTCAGAGAACTCATAATATTTTGTGTTTTCCTAATAGAAAATAGATAGACATGAATGTCGATGATAATATTTGGGTAACCGCGGTATCGATTCTTCGTTATCAGCATCGCCATGGTTTGTTATTCGATATCTTGTTGAACATGATTTGCCATGCACTGTCGACGGTAAATAATGATATCCGGTTGTATAATATCGTAGTACGTTCACTGGTTGGTGGTGCTCGTTTGCGTTAGCAGGGCGGGAAAATTATTATCGAGTTTAGTTAGAGAAGTTAGTTCGATGGTTGTTACGAATATCTAAAGAGAATAGATACTGGAATTCAATGATAACCGTTGTAATATACATTTTTCTGCGGTATATAAAAACGGTGGACCGAAAACAATTTGAAAGTTCTGGAATTTAAGAAGGTAAACTGTGTATGAGTGGTATTATAATGCGACATCTTTCACAGCGAATCATGTAATGCGTTGATCAATCCAAGATATCAGATTCCGTTGGCACAAACTTAGTTGGCTATGTTTGTATTTGCAAATACGTTTTTTTTTTTTTTTGTAAATAATACCTTCGGAAAAGAATGTTCTTAATTCTTCTTACTATTCCGTAATTCAACATGATATTCTGTTATATTGTGCAAGAAACCACCACGCTGGGCTTGTGCACTGTGTACGTGAGAATAACGTAGGGATATCTATAAACAGTCAGATCCAACAGTGAATTTGTAGGGGAAAGTTAGAAATAACTCAATTGCAGATCGTTTCATGTAATTCACGCGATATCAATATTCTGTTTTGCGAATATTTTGTCAATTAATAGCGTACAATCACGTTCACGAATATATTATACATCATTTATAATAGGTATGATACGTATTCGCCGACTCGGCTAAACATAGCCTGTCCATTTGATCTTCGCATCTGGATTATTTTGATTATTATTATCATTACCAGAAGATAGGAAACGGTGAAAAAGATTTCATATGTGTGTATGTATTGATAAAAAACAATTATTTTCTAATAGATATTCGTTTTATTTCTAGGAGGTATTTATTATAATATATTGAGAGAAAATGTAGGTACATTATATCTATATCTATGTGCATCGAATGTGCTCGACTATGCAAACACAGAAGTGTTATAGTTGAAAGTCCGAACTAAATATTCATCTTTGTCAGGATTGCTGAAGGCTATTTTGATTTTTTTACGTTAAAGTTGGTAAACAAAGATATCATTTGAGTCCGTAATATTTTTATAAATATGTTTCTTAAAATCTTAACACTTTTACATAATAGGCTTACTTAATACTGTTTACGAAGACGCATTGAACATCGACGGATAATACATTAAAACATGTACGATTCCACTACGAAACAAATACCTAAGAATATAATTCGTCGAAGGCATTCAACTTTAACAGTTTTTGCTACGGGTAATAGTAGTGGTGTAAATCAAGGTATCAATATCAGGTGAAATTGTTGCATAACAGTTACAAGGTAATAGGTACTTAATACGTTTTTCATCGTTAAACCCAGCTTTATAATCGTGAATGCGTCATTAAATTTTTCTTGATCAAACAACTCCGCTCGTCCAAATTCATGCGTTCCAGTGTGCGCTTGAATAAGTCATTGGAAGTAGAATTCGCGCAGATCGCCTACTGGTACTAATCATGCATTACGAGAGGTTGAGCTTCGAGTGTCAATAACGTGTTAATGAGCCTCACTGGAGTAAGCAGCGCCACTGATGTTAAAGCGATTTCAAAATTCGGACGTCCACCGTGTATGTCAGAAAGTTAAACAGCACTTCCAGCTAACGTATTTCGCACCACATGCTCGTGACGACGTTCTACCGACTAAACCCGGTAGTCACCGCCGAACTCTAGATACGGATCAACAGCATGTACAGCTAACTATCTTCTGACCATTCGTCTAGCTGCTGTCGTAAAAAGTGGCAGGTGCGAGAAGTATCGACAGACGGGGCCGCCTTGGCACGAAATGCTTGTGCGTTCTTTAAGAACGTTTGCGCCAATCCATTCGTCGATGGAACTCTTTGCCGTTGATGCGCCGTCAAGCAGAAAATTATTGAGGAAAGAGTCAACGGATTATTTTAGTTTCAATTTGTTGCGGCACATCCAATGTTCTTTTCGGCTTCTTGCATTTGCCAAGCAGTAACGTTCAATGGGATTTTCATACAATTACGTATTGTATAAGGTTCGTGGCAGAAGGTACTGAAGCAATGGAAGTCAGCTTGTCATAGAGATCAACATTATTGTTTTGGAAGTAGGAATAATAATGTTGGTCATGAAATTTATTACGTCCCCAGTTATACTTAGAAAATTCTTTCGATCACGAAGGCGAATTTACTTTTAAGCAAATATCATTTTGTATGTTTGTGAAAAGATGTCTAGAATAACAATCAAAACGACGAAATATATTTTCTAAAAGTTATGTAGTTACGTTCATACTGATTACGCACTATGCAAATGGTCCAACTACACCTAAAGGCACTAACTATAGTTAACGATTCACACGGCACAGTTCAGGTATCAAATCGTTCCTAACGTCGGGTTCGACAATACTTCGTCCTAAATACTACCAAAAAAACACATTACTTCTGTTTCACCAAAGACTTTCCATTCGCATCTACGCCCCTTTTCAATTCCGCTCTTTTCGCATAATCCCATCCATCGTGGCACGCAAAGGCATAGCAGCACTATTGACATTCAGGTCACAAAGTCCAGCCGCGGAACCGTTTTTGACACGAACTCTGACGGAGCACCGTCGAAAGCGGGGGTGACGACTTCATTACTGGATTCTAATTGCGGCTCGCAATAATTCAAACGTCACACCACGACAATGCTCTTTTTGCGCTGCGTTGGGTGCGCGTGCACACTCGCTCTCTTTCTGTTAGCAAACTTGAGTCAGAAGGCTGCTAACGAGAGAGCACGAAACGACGACGACGCCGACGTCGGCAAGTCTGAGTGTCGTTGCTCGGTGTTATATTTGCGATCAGCGGCTGCAGATAGATGCGCATCAACCGAGCAAATTAAATTTCTCCCGTTCCGCGGCTACAGTCCAGTCTCTGCCTCGCTCCGCAATGATAATCTGCTACCGCTGTCAGTACGGTTATTATCTATAGGTCGTGATTGTTCCTTCCCCCCTGTTTCCTCCTTCCCCTTACCATCGACCCCAAGCGCCTTTCGAAATGGACTGCATTTTCACAGGCAGAACGCGCCGTCACCCTTTTAGACTCAATACAATTATTAGGTTGAGTCATAAGTAACTCCCGTTTTTTTATCAGACATTTATTTGGCTTTCATTGAATAACAGAATTATATTAATTTGTTATGATTCGCCACTATTATGTATGACCTTCTCCCATCATCCTGGCAGTTTATCAATTTCTTCCTTGTAAAATGTGGTTGGTTTGGACTAGAAGAAATTTTCGACAGCCTGACTGACTTGCTCTTCAGAATTGAAGGTTTTTCCATTCAAAAAGTTTTGTAAGGAACAGAAAAGGTGGTAGTCTCTGGGGCAAAGTCCAGGGAATAAGGTGGGTGTGGTAAAATAGACCATCCATGCTCAAGAAATTTTTTTGAGTCACCCTTGCTGTATGTGGTCGCGCATTGTCGTGTAGAAGAATGACGTTTTTGCGATTGATGAGTGCAAGACGCTTTTCATGGTGTTTCTCTAGCAAATTTTCGGCTGCTGGACGCATCTATCCGCAGTAATCGTTAAATATTATTTCAATAGCTCGTAATGAATAATGCCTCGACAATCCCACCATTCACACAGTAAAATCGTTTTGCCATAAGTGTTTGCTTTCGGATCTGATAGGGGTGGTTGATCCTTATCAAGCCACTTTCTTTTGCGGACGACATTGCCCTAAATAATCCATTTTTCATCGCCTGTTATAATCCTGTTTAAAAATGGTTCGATTTTTACCCGTGAGAGCAGACTTGTGGCGACTGACATGTGATCTTCTCTATTCCGTTCTCTCTGATTGTGAGGTACCCATAGTTAACAGTTGTTAACAGTTGTTTGTGAGGTATTCAACCTTTTTGCTATTCCACATATTGATTGGCGTGGGTTTTGCTCCAATATTGCCTTTAAAAGGTTTTCATCAAAGTCGAGAGGACGTTCCGCTCTTGGTTTGTCTCATCGGAAGTTACTTATGACTCAACCTAATATTTCTCCCCGTTTTAGTATTCTGCGATGACACTGCGCTAATTCGATTGGCTTCCGGGTTGCGTAGGTTAAATGAAATAGATGATCGATTACCGCTGTTTCCGTCACTGAGAGTATTTGTGAGGCTGTAGATAGAACAATCTAGCTAGTTGCATTACTCTTTTGACGGAAGAGTGAAGTATCGTACATCGTGATGAATTATGACACTTTTTTTTATTAGGATTTTGATAATTGCTATTTGAAGTGCATATAGTGCATGTAGACGTATTGAGAGTGTTCCCTTGTTGATCTCGATTCAATTATAAATCTGGTTTGTGAAAATTGTTAACACTTTAACGGCCGACGCACAGCATGTGTGCAATGGGAGCGCCGACTGTTACTGAGAGTTAAAGTTAAAAACAGGCAATAAGACAATAATTATCGAAAGTCAAAGACACAGCAATAAAATAGGAAGCCAATAGAAATATCCACACTTGTTTACGTTTATCAATCACCGCACAGAGTGTGCTGTCAGCCGACAAGCTTCGGCGCTCGCATCGCACACATGGTGTGCGCCGACCGTTAAAGTGTTAATAATACCGTACATGAATTATTGCATATATCTATTGTAGATGTGGTGTTCACACACATTTTAATAGACAATTGATTAGTTATTGTAACACTATAGTCTGTTTACATCTATTTCGCAATTTTTACTCCTTTCTGCATTTACAATACACATTGCCAATTCCAAGCAGAATATGATGTAGTTTTGTTACTTAAGTACTCCAAACAAGTCGTTTTCACAAGGAACTTGCAGATGTAAAACTCGCGTGCGATGAGGATGTGCCAGTAGATAAAGGAACGATTGTAGCTTTGTTGTACAATGTATATAGAATCATATCTGTGACTGTATTCACCTATACTTCTGCATCGTCTTACAAGATAACCAGATTGGCACAGGTTGCAATACGAGAATACACCGCATACTCCGCAAACTGCATTGTGTGCAGGGCCTGCATGATGTTGCACGGTGCAGACCCTTTGGCAAGGGTCCACATGATACACAGGAAGCAGTTCGATACGTAGAAGGAAGTCGAACGCCGTACGATACGTGACCTCTAGTACACGTGTGCGTATGTGTGTCTTGGATGCACCAGGTACGAGGTCACCGGTGTCATCGGCAATGTGTACTCGTGTGTCCAGTGCTCTCAGGTGCTCCAAAACCAATACGCTAAGTCAACGGGTTCGTTATTGTCTCTTCTTTCGCATTTGTTCGCCAGGAATACGAACGTCATTTTATTTAACAAACCACAGCCAATGATCCTTATACGGAGAATGGGTGGACTGTTAAATACAACAGATTTGTATTGGTTTCATCTGGAGAAATAGGAGGACGGTGCACGTGAATGAAACATAGCAAAGATTTAAAAGACCAAAGAAAATATGGTAATTTACGAGAGTTGCAAATGATCTGAAAAAATAGATTAACCGTTTATTCTATTTAATGTTTCTACATTGATGTACTCAAAAGCAAAGCTTTTCACGCTACTCTCTTTTTACACTATCGCTACACTTATTTTTTTTACTCATTCATACAAATTCTCTCCTGCTCTCTTTGGTAGTTGCTTTTGGATCTCACTACGGAGTTGTTAAGTCATACACATAAATGGCCTTTCTTTTTTTCACACACTAGAAATGTATGTTTTTAAACGTACAAAAGGTGTGAAGGTACGTATCTTGGTGATAAGAAATTGTTTCTTCTTTACATGTCTATTTTTCCTCGTTGCGACGTTCGTCAATACGAAAACAGACGGTGTTAATTCATGTTAGTACAGTATTTTCACGATACGTGATATATGATACTTTTATTGGAGTAGGAGACGACTGTTTATGTGCAATTCTGTGGACGGCAATATCGTTTCAGCACGAGGGGACAGAGGGGGGAGGGGGGTTGTGAGAGGGTCGAGACTGTAAAGCTATATCGAACGAATCTTTCCCTCGGATGCAAATCAGTGTTATACATCGTATAAGGGCAGATGTTAGCGAAAGATATTTTAGTCTAAATTTTTAGTAACGTGAATATTGGATATTTTGGAATAAATATGAATATAACTTTTAAATAACAGCCTCACAGATATTATTTTTAATATTATTCAAGAGAGTTTGTGCGTTGTATAAAATGTTTTATTTATATCAACCAAGCTTCACATTTTTATAGACATTTATTATAGACGCAGGAAACAGAATCATCTGGAAATGATAAACGTATTTCGTTACATGCTTGCCAATCTTGATGATGCTTGTCCTAAAGCCGCATTCTTCACTCTAACGCTTTTACACAAAACTACACCTGTCCCCTGTTCAAAGTATTCTGACAAATCCAAGCACAAAAGGAGTCGTTAACGGAGACTTTATTCAGCGGACATTAACGTCGCTTAGCGAGACAGACGGTAACGTTAAATTGAAATCGTCTGACAGCCTCGTTCCATCTTCGTCCAGGCCTGCGTTGTAATTCAGGGGAATTGCAAGGCTCGGACAGCGTGAATGACTGGGATAACAAGACGCGGCTCCCCGATAAAAGACGTAATTTCAGCCATTAACGTGCGTCGTAACGCGTCCGATTTTAAAACACCCCCGTTGCGGCCGCTTCCTCAGGATCCTCGCGGCGCATAGTAATTTTCACGAAACGCCCAGTTGTTTGGCCGAACTCGTAATCAAGTCCCGGGACTCGTTTAATCGGGGCTCGCAGTTTCGCCGGTATGAAATTTCATCAAAAGTCGCCCGCGTTCCATCTAACCCCACGCGTCGTCGAGGAAAGCGGTTAACACGTTATTTGTGGTCGGAGCAATATTCTTTCTACCCGCATTCCTCCCTCTAGTGATAGCGTACAGTTCCTACAATATTACGTCTACGTTGGATATTTTGTAAATTTTGTTAGAAAACCGTCTGCCGGCGGCAATGATCCGTGGACTTTGTTAATAGTACCAAACTAGACACTAAAACAACAATTTCCAACCTGGGGGAGTGGCAACCAGGGGAAGCGCCAACATTTTTAACAAAAAATTAATGTTTGTACCATAATATCTACAAATAAATAAGCTTAATTGCAATTAAAAGACACGAAGGCGTAGAAAATTTTGATTAGGGAGGCGTAGTAGCACGAAGGTTGGAAACCGCTGTACTAAAAAGAAATAGACTTCGGCTTCGAACTGGAGTATTATAACGATCAGCGTGTTATTTAATTCTCACAAGTTATTATATTTCATATTTGGAGTTGAATAATGCATTAGAAAGTGCGATCGTGTCACAGAAAATTCAAACGGGACATTGATTTCGTATCCCTCCTTCCACACACGAACCAATTTTAAGGCATTGGAGAACTTTAACGGTAAACCTACTCCGTACCCTTTGACAGTAAAATAGCTTGTTTTATGGGAAACTTCTAATGACCAAACGCTTACGTATACAAAGCAGTCAACGAGACCACTCCTGTGGCATTGGTATTCGTGGCTTTGGGATTTTAATAAATCGTCTCCTTGGCCACTCGCGGCCGTTGAGCGGAGTGTAACCTTAACCCCGAACAAAATAGTGGGTCGTCAAATTGGCGTCGAGTGGTTTGCGTTGCTCGGACGACAGTATTACGTATCGCCTCTGCTGGGCACTTGGAAAGTTTTGCGAACGGTCGCCTCTCTGTTCGCCTCTCCGCTCGCCGAATGAAAATGGATGGCTCGGCCGGCTCTGCGGTATTGCCACGTTTTTTTTTATCTCCCGCCTCGTTGTCTCCCGCTTCTGTCCCTGTTTGCCGAAAAGCAACTCGGCTATCCTCGTCCTTCTTCGCCGACAATGGCTCTCTCTGACGCTGTCTCTGTCGTCTAGTCGCATCTCTCGTCCTCGTCCGGTCACGTTTGTCTATCTGGTTCGCACCTTTGCTTTTTGCCGTCTCCTTGTTTCTCGCTTCCCGCCGTTCCTTCTCTTTATCCAGCCGAAGCTTCCTACTCTGCTCTCTGACTCTGTACAGTGGCACGTCCTTGTCCATGTCCGGCTGGCTGCTCCGCCGCCGGTACTATACGCGTGCGCAGGTGTGGGTGTATGCGCCATCGTACATAGGCCACCCGACTCTCTAATTCCACTCCCCCTTTGCCGCTCTTTTCATCTTTTCTGCTCGCTTTTTGTCCGCTCAACTTTTACGCCTCTCGGGACCGCACGAATTACATAGCCATGCATATTCGGAACTTTCCTCTCCGGTACA
The DNA here is from genome assembly GCA_914767735.1 of Anoplius nigerrimus. Taxonomy (NCBI): domain Eukaryota; kingdom Metazoa; phylum Arthropoda; class Insecta; order Hymenoptera; family Pompilidae; genus Anoplius; species Anoplius nigerrimus. The sequence continues at coordinate 6,277,946 of OU612079.1, read as the reverse complement.
CTCGGCGGCTCTGCCCGCACCTTCGACCTTTCCTTCCGGTAATAATGAACAGCCCATTTGGAATGTCGAAGCTGTCACGAAAAATGGCGCGTAATTTCACGTTCCCGGTATCACGGATATCGCAAGAGCAGTTCGGCCGTCAATAGTGCACCAGGGAATTCTGTTAAAGATAAATACGCGAATTACTCTAATTATATAATATCATCACCAAGTTTAACCCCTTAACGTACACGCTCGAGTATATTCGACCGCGCTAAACAGGCGAAACTGTGCACGCTCGAGCATATTCGAGCGGCGTTGTATTTGATGCTGCTAAAATTAAAATAAAAATTTGGATTAATTTTTTATTTTTTTATTTTTTGCCAAGACAATGATCTAAATGTGTGTTGTACATAAAAAAAATTGATTTTTTTTTTTGGCCGGTTTATTTCAAAGAAACCGTACGTTAAGGGGTTCAATATGCAGCAAACTGCGAAACTTTGTTGCGTGGTCCCATGTTTGTGTCGTAAATACTCAAAATTCTATTGACACTCTTTGCTAGTGCGTCTGAGAATTTATGCAATATCATTGTTTTAGTTTTTAAAAGGAATTGTGGAATCGGACTCGTCATATACAGGGTGGTCGCGAACCGGTGGTACAACCGAAAAGGAGATGCATCTACTTGCAAAAATAAGTCGAAAAAAACGTATGACAATTTTTTTTAAACGCTCCGTTTTCGAGAAAATCGACTTTGAATTTGTATATTCATTCGTTAGATTCTAATTAGGTATGAAAAATGTTACGGTTGCATCAGCACACACGCTTTTTTTAATTTTGAATTTACTTCTTGTCTACGATAGGTTATTCAACGCTTATTGCATGGTTAGGCCAATGACTTATGCCGTATCACGTTATCAAAATTTCTGCTTTTCGGGCTCGTAAATTACTATCTCGCTCTGAATCTCTTTTTGTCCCTGCGCGCACAGGGGTGAGATTTCTGTCGGCACTACCGGCACGAATGTAAGGGTGGGCCGCAAAATAAGTTAGTATTTGAAGATTAATATCATTATTGCATCATCGGTTCACACCGCATTCGATGACCGTGTACAAATGTGCGTATATCGATACGGCATGTATAACAATGAATTTCCCTGCCACATCGTGCGCGCATTCGGAATATGCAAACGTAATTTATACTCGTGGGCATAAATATTTCAGGCTAACCGGGGGATTTAGCGTTAATTATTTACCGCATCCGGCCAGTTCGAATTCCGCTCTTAAATCGCCAGCGGATAAAAACGATTTGCACGCCGATTACTCACCAGCATACTTAAAGCGGTGAGCAACAGAAAGAAGTGCGGGCGGTCTCCCGTCGTTGAGGGGGTTGCATCTAGGCAGGCAATGGGCATTGTCGTTCGAAACGATCGCCCCCGGGATTCTCACACACTCTCTTGAGCACGCAGCTGGACCGTTGAACGGTTTGTCGTAGTTTTCGCGGAAAACGCTCCGGATTAATCACGGGGATTGTTTGAACGGACAATGGTAGTCGTGGTAAACTCGAGGCGAGGTGAATAGGGTCCGAGGTATGATGACGGGGGGTGGGCGAGGCGGGGGAATGAGGAGAGAAAGGAGGAGTGGGAAGAGAGGGATGAGATGGCGTCGGTGGGGAGAAAGGGAATTCAGGAAGGTTTCGGGCTACGTCGCTGCACTAATTACCGGACGACTCGTGGGGTAGCTTAATATTCCATTTTCAGGAAGGCGGTCACCGGTGGGCCGGATTCCGCGTGTCTCCGACATAATTTCTTCCATTGCTCGGTGAATATTGGGTTACACTCGCCGACCGTGGCGGAGGGACTCTCTTATCGCTTTCCTCTCCTCAGTCTCACCCCCCCCTTTCTCTTTCTCTTTTTCTGAGGCCCCGGTGGGGGTGACCGTCGAGAATTTTAGCAGATTTGTCCGGTTCTCGCAGGCCACGCGGTCCGCGAGAGCGGAACAAAGAAAAAGGGAGGAAAAAATGCGACCGCACTCATGCACTTCGTGGATTATTACGTGGCAGCGGAGCGTGACACACTCCCTGCCCCGGTAAACTTCGTTTAATCTCGGACAGTCGCGTGGGGAGGAGCTTTGTGCGAATAATTTTGCTCAAATCCGCGGAATATCCCACGCGAGCTAATCCAAGAGTATCCAGTGGCGGGCACGCTCTGTTATGGTCGACTTACTAGGCTGTCGATTGAGAACGCAACCAAGTGCTATTATATAATGTTCAACATTGAACTTCACTTTGCATTCATTACTGTGGGTTTGTGCCTACGTTATTTGAAGAAACTATAATATAACAGATTTCTCATTGTTTTCAAATCTGAAACTGTCACTTGTAAACCTTTTACTGGCTGCCGCTTTTGGTGATGCAAAAATATTTTTCTTAAGTTTACAACGGATTACATGTCTCTTTCAGCATGAATGACTCTTGCTTTGCTACTTGTTCCGACACCTTATTTATAAATTTTGATTAACGCAGGTATTTTAGTCTGATTTCTGTCAATAATCAATTATATTAATGGTTTACGGTATTTATATGCATATGATGTTCATCGTCCTATGAGCATATTTATTTATTTTAACAGCTCGTTTGCAAGGAACAAATTATATTACCTACAGTATTATTTAGTAATTTATCTAATTGTAAGAATGTTTGTATGTGAAATTTGTTAATGGACAAGTACTTATATAAATATAACGTACGCAACAAACTATTATGAAGTGACGAGATTTAGTTTATTCGATCAGGTTCAGCGCTCACCGAATCAACTACTGATTGTCCTTTTGCGTTAGAACCCGCTTCATTAGGACTTATTTCAAGAAAGTACTTTGTCTTTATCCGAAATGCTTAAAAATGCCGTACCAAGTTTTGCCGTGCCCCAAAATCCTTTCTGTAAGTTCATACACACGCCAGGTACTCGTTCATCTCCATACCTATATGCGTTAAGGGGAAACGATGAAGATGTGAGGTGGGCTGGGTGGGCTGGGTGGGCAGGGATGGGAAGGAACGGGCAGTGACAAACGGGCGTGTCGTTATTTTCAACGACGTGCTCGTATGTCAGCGCGGCGCTAAAGACCATTCGTCTTTCCCCTGCGGCGACGGTTCCAGAAAACGTCCCGGCGTGTAGTACGTATCCGCTCGCAATCTCCGCTTTCTTCTTTCGCAGCCAAAAGGAGAGCGAATGACCGCAAGCGACTCTCGTCCTCGAGTTCTCGCTGCTGAAAGTTTGAAGCGGGACGAGGCGAGGAAGTCGGACGGAAATCCTGACGAAGGACGAGGTCCAAAAGAAGGGTGCTCCATTTTCTCGTGAATTAGGAACGAAAGATTTCCGCCAGGAGCGCCCGTCCGCTGCCCGCGTGACAAATCAACGTAAAACAGTGCTCGCCAGATCTGTTAGTTTCGCCGTCAACGATCTTGTCCTTTCTGGCTAACATCTTGTCAAACAAATTGTCCTACGTCCTTGAACATTTCCAATTTAACCTGGCTGCATTACATTTCCTTGACTCCCTCCCTTTCCAGTATTCTCCACTTTATGCTTTGAAGTGAGACTGTGTTGCTTTTAGTTTTTCGAAATTGTTAAGGTAAATGGTGAAGGAATTGTTTTACGCTAATTTTGTAAGGACTTCGTCAAACTAACGATTTCACTTGCAGTGAAAATGTAGCACTTTATTTAGAGTATCCATGGTTGGCGGCTTATCTCATGAACACACGGATGTATCGTCAAGTATTTTAATGATTCCACTTTGTCACCGCTTTCCGAAGTGTTAAACTGTAAAGCGAGCGTAAAAGAGTAAACGGAAATCTCGGCGGGAGAAGAGAAGTGGAGAATGGCACTTAACTTGCTTGTAAATTAGGAACGAAAGACTCCCACAAAGAGTTCCCGTTTCCTTGTCGTATAACGATCCAGCGAAAGAGTAGGTGTTCTCGGTCTTCGTTTCTTTCTTGATTGCACTTTCAATTGCGAACGGCGCGGTGTCCTTTCCCGTTCCCCTTTTTTCAAACCCCGCTTACTTAACCAAAACATTATGTCCTCGTTTAAAAGTTAATGCAGTTGCGCATTCATGGAAGCAACGCGATTATCACGAACTGAATGAAGCAGACTTCAATTGAAAATTCCAAAATGTGAGACTTTCCAACTTTCCACAGCACGTAACTTCCAGATAACCAATTCGACGGAGAGTTCCAATTGCACCTACGACACGTTCATAAAAACGGAGTATTTACGATGATCCATTGTTGAGACGAGTGAGTTCAATCGTAATGTTGAGCGAAGAGTATAGGTTTATCGAAAAGGCATAAATTGACGCGAAGTGGCAGAGAAAAGAACATTAGGGAAAGCGGGTATAAGGAAGGTCACTCTTATTTTCGAGGCTGGTCGCCAAGAGATTCCTTCTCGCAGAATCGGGCACGTCCAAAGAGAATCCAGAGCGAAGTGGCCTTCGAAGTAAACCAATCTGGTCGGGGCTTTACGTCGGTCTCGCTCATTGCTAAAAGTTTCTTCGTGGCCCAGTTGATGGGGTGGCTCGGCGTTGAGCGTCGGTGGTTGGCGTTGGCGACGTCCATGGAGGCGAGATAGGGGGTGGGCCCGAGAGGGGGACTAGTGCCTTCTAAGGGTGCTACAGTCTTTCTCTCGAACGGGGTGCCGAAGGAGCATCTCTCTCGGGGAAAGGGGAAGTTTCGAAGGAGTCGAGTTTGACTGGCCCGGCCGCGGAGTTCGAGCGTCGATCGAAGCCGATTTCCAGTCTGCGGACTCTAGCCTCCAGACTCCGCTCTGCGCCTGTGTTGCCCCTTCTCGGTAAGCCTCCACTAAGTCGGCCCCAACTTCTCTTCCGCTCTCGGCGATCTGTCTGTAATTCCGTGCTCGCGTTATTGGCTGTCGTTAATGCGAATCGTCCGCGTAAAGTCGATGCTTTCTCTACGCCGAGCGGAACCGAATCAAGCACCGAGTGACAAGCCCAAGGACGAACCGAAGGTCGAACAGAACGCAGACGCGAGTGACGAACAACGCATGGATTTTGCACTGCTTACCTGATAGTTTCGAATCTGCCCTTCGCCCTCGGCAGAATAGGGTCTGATGAAGGATCGAACGCCGCATGATGTGCCGTATTATTCCAAGATGACTGCTCCGGGGATGGAGGAAAGATAAGAGATCGATCGAGAGCTTTCCTTTTCTGCCTCCGTTTTTATAATGCACAATAGTGCAAGAGGCGATGGATGATGCCTTGTACTAGGTTTCTTTCTTTTTGCACTCAGTTTAAATTGTTTGCAATTCGTCATTTTAGGGTCTAAGTTTGTTCGTAGCTTTAAAGGTATTATAGAGAGTAAAGATTGTTTATAATTTTTTCTGATTACGGAAGTTTCTGCTGAAACATTTAATTTAAGTATTTAATGCATAATGTAAGCTGTATTTGTTGACATGTGATTTGACGAAGAAAGCCTTAAGTCATTGATTATTCAATCGTTAAATAATAGTTATATAAGTTGATGTAACAATTTTGTGCTGAATTGAGTATAATACGCGTTCACCTAATGACATACTGAGGACAGTGTACAAGCAAAGTCGTTAGATCTCTTTGTTCCAGTAATTTTATTGCCTTTTCAGCGATAAATTCTTTGTTTTTGCAAGAGCTTTCAGTATGAGAAAAAGTGAATGTGAACGTCGCGTAAATTTTCGACTGAATGCTTCGTTTTTCGAACAAATGTCCAATTGAAGTTGGCAGACAGTTTCGCTTTACTTATACATAACAATAGACAATCAACATCTTTTATCAGTCTGAACAATGAACCTCTGCTGTAACGTTCATAAAGGTTGGCGCATTCTGTCTCTTACCCGTTCTTGTACTTCGTCTTTCAGTACAGGATAATTTTCACACACCGAATATGTACATTACGACCGTGTTATTTCTTGCGTGCGTTCCTTTCGCATGACTATCTGGGTCGCAAGAAAAGTAGGCATAATTGCGTGAGCTTTGCGTAATCCTCGCCGCCGTATGATTTTAGATGTTTAATATTTCGGGATTCTTTTTGTAGTTAACCAATTACCTTACTCAAAAGCTTATTCATATATTGTGATTGGTACGTTATTTAGGTAAAATGCAGTGACTCACTGTCTTAAGTTGTACGAATAAGCTTATGTAACTTTCATATGAGAGCATTCAAAATACAGCTGAATGTGACGAAAATCGAAAGTATAACATAAATTACAGGAAATGTTATGATACACATTCTCAAGTATTCTGTTGTTGCGGTAACGTTTTCATGCATAAATTGATATCTCGGATTGACCTAGTATTTCGGTTTTAAGATACTCAACGCGGGAATGCAAATTAGGAGTATAGTATTTCCGACAATCTCGGTTGTATCCGATATTATAACCGAAGTTTTCTACGATCACGTCCTATTTTTATTATGATAACTTCCTTCTTTTCCTGTGACCGTTATACGTTTTCCATCTGAGTGCCGGTCGATTACTGACGAGCGGCTGGCAAAACAAAAAACATTTGTAGACCGTCGATAAATTGTTTGCCCTCCTCCTCGACAAATATATTCACTCAAAAGTAGATGGTACTGATAGCCACGGATACTTTTTTCAATTCGACTTTATTGGTTTCACATCGTTTTAGCGATTCGCGGCCAGAGGTTCAACCGATCGAAAAATCCAAACATCCGCCAATTAAATAGGTACACATCGGGATGGCAGAGATATTAAATAGGCGGGTGGGTGGTATAGGGGTGGGGAGTTCTGACGCGTATTGCGGAGTTTTGCGATATTCATCGAATCATCGCCCTCGTATATCGTAGCGATTGGGGTGGGGTGGGGTGGAGCTGGAGCCAAAGGAAGAGAGAGAGACGATCGGGAGGCGGATGGGGAGGAGGGGGGAAAAAATTAAAACGCGTAGAAGCCTCATTTAGCCTCCAGGCTTAACGTATCAATATTTATGAACAAATGGCTCGGTAGTTACCGGGCAAGCGAATATTTGTACGGCAGAACGGATTTGCCGGATTAGCGCGGCAGCGGGTAGGGGGAAGGGGAGAGCGAAGAGGGGGCGAAAATAATGGTGATCCTTGCGTCCCGGCGCGCGGCTTTCCGTTAATTCGACTGTAACGCGTAGCGATCGATCGCAATCGGGATCAAAATCCAGGAGAGACCGATGTTCAGACGCGCGCAATCCGATTGGAGCGTTCGGCGCAAATATTTGCGCGCAATCGTGCCGTTCGCCCGCGAGGAGTGAAATGAAACTATTAATTGCTCCGTACATCGACGCCCGATGCCCGATGATTCCGAGTGCGATCCAGTTTGATCTCTGTTCGACCCTCCCCGCATCGCAACTCGGCCCAGTCTGCGAAAGCTAAGTTTTCCCAGTTTGTCCCTTGGCCTGAGTCGACGCTCCCGGTCAGTTAACCTGCAATTAACGGGATGCAGCGTTCGCGAATCGCCACGTCGATGGTCAAGAGGGGTTCGATAAAGTGGAAAGTGGTTATCGAGGTTGAAGTTTAGCATTAAATCCGTTACGCTGTCGTCTCTGGTTATAACGATGTTGTATCGCGCTGCTGCCCCACGATGCGGTTGTTATACAGTTACGCGTTGCTGTACGAGCAAAGTGTACTCTGCTGCTCGCCCGGTGTTCCGCCATAAGTGAAATGACGTGGGTTGCGATGATCAACCACTCTTGCAATTTTTCTTTAATGCCCCCGTATTTTTCAATCATATTTTCTTTTTTTAAACCGAGAACGTTTATCTTACATTGTTTTTGCACATGGCATAAGTTGGCATTATAACAGAATAGTTGAACAATAAAAGAAGGTCACTCACGGAATATTTATCGAAAGAACGATAGAATCGCGCCTACTCAACATTTTCATTTCTTTAATAAAGAGTACGGAGAACCCTACAATGCTCCTTTATTTTTACTTCCTTACTTTCCGCTTCTTCGCGCTATCTAGGATTTACACATTGATGACCGTGTAGACGTACAATAATTGATTTGACATTCGCACACTCATAGCTACCGATCTTGAAATTCATGTTGCAATCGATGGCCCATCTTCTCGCAGCATCGAATTTCCTTTGGAGAGAGTGCAAATTGACCTCTCACTTGGCGCGTAACGGTAAAAGTACCTGCTGCAACATTTGGATGAATCATACGTCAGTGAAAGATGCGAGGCAATAGCCGCTTCAGCTTGGAGCCTCGTCGCCTTACGCAACTACGTATCTTGAACTCTCCGCATTCATCCGCAGGACAGGTTTCCTTGGCACGGATCCTTCTCCGTTAGTGGGCAAACTAATCTTACGCTTTGCCGCGCGCTTAACACTTTTTCCTTTGTTACGATTCTCAGCCGAATGAATGTACCGCGCACGGCCACGAATGAATACAACCTGATGAAACATGTTACGAGATTCAAAACTTGGAATTTAAACAGCCAATTAAGAAAAAGTATTGATTTACTGGAATTCGGAGTTAAAGCACGGATAAATTGGCGAAGCTTAGTAGGTCAATATTGATTTGGTCTGGCCGTTTTTTATCACGCAATTTTGTTTAAAGTTTTTCATCGCATGTGGTCTGCGTGTTCAATTCTCGCGCGGTAAATTTCATTATTACATAAATGGTGATGAATATATTCGGGTTGTTTAAAAAATTGTCAATATGCGCTTGGTCTATTATGCAAGTGAAATGGTTTTTATTATGTGGAAAGTTGGTAAAATATGCATTTGTTGCCTAATTATTATTTGAATGAAGTTTTGAAATTAAATTTTGATGCATGAAAAATTCCATTGTAAACCTGTGTGTGAAAGCACAATAAGATGAGACACAACAGAATTTAATATTGAAGTAGAAACAATTATTAATTAGAGAGGGGGATCATCAATATGGAACAATTTCTTCCAAATTCTTGCAGCTTGCCCGCAAAGAATGTAACCGTATTATCAGGCATTTTAGTTATACGCATTTTTATATGCCCGCTTTGTAATAGTTTGTAACTGTAAGAAGAAATTTTTGTGAGATCTGTACTAACGTCAATGGAATAACGTCTGAGGAATATTTTAAACAAAAGGAGACTGTACAAATTGACAGTTGGGATTTCGTATAAAATCGTTTCAATCTAAACAAAGAAGCTATTAATTGCTTAATTTGCACCTATATATATCGGTTATAGGATGACAGCATGCGTATTGTCTTATTTTTTTGTCTTCAAGTATATTATATCGTTTGGCTACATTTGATTCTGTCTGTAAGAAACTTATTATCGATTTTAGTAAGTGGTTATGATTTGAGAGCGTCAAGTTTTCTGAGGTAAACGTTCAAAATATAAACATCCAAATACTTAACGCCCTCGTGGTGGTAGCATAGCATGCGCCGCTGACTAATCCAAACTCGATTATTTCTCGTTCTCTCGATTATGTTTCGCATAGTTGGGTATTGGAATTATCAGGATATTAGGGACACTAATTGTGATCCTAAATTGGCGTTGGCTTAAGAGTGAAATGACGCAGATATTTCGATTATGGAAGTTATCTCGGAACGGGGACATAAAACAGATTTCTCTCAGACCTGGACAGTTTCATCAGGAGCTATAATTGCTTCGCGAGTTGTGAGATACGATAAAAAAATAATGGAAGTGACAACGTCAATTAAAAGTTAAGAAAACAACAGGTTGAACCGGGCATGCCCAATATATTCCTTTACTAATTTATTCCAATTCTATATGCTATCGAAGATTTGGTATATCTGTTTGAAAACATTCGTCGGAAAATATGGTAGTATAAATCTCGAAGTGATTTTACATACATTTTACAGTGAATCTCCCGTGAATTGCAACGTAGACGGACAGGAAAAAAAAAATTGGGTTTACTCGTGTAAAAAAATAAATGTAAACGTAGAATAAATGAATGTAAAAACTGGATGGATCGGTGATCGTGCTTTTAAGCCACTTTTCTTCTATCTCCCTCTCCTCTCAGGTTTCACATTCCGGCCACGCTCGTCCCTTTGTTTCCCCGTCACTTCTTGTTCACATTGTCTCTTTCTCTTTTATTTATCGCCGTCCGTTCATACCTGATTTTCCGCGAGGTACTCCCACGGCTTTTGTCATTTCTCTCTCATCTGCCTCTCATTCCCGTTCCTCCAACTCTCTCGATGCACTGACTTCTACAATGTAACGTGCTGTAACGCCAGTCGCGTCACGGTACATGGTCGATCGAGGAGGTGGGATTTGGGGGGGGGGGGGGGGAATAGAAGGGTCGGAGGAGGAGGGGAGATTTGGACGAATCGCGCGGCCTTGTAAAACCGTACAATAACTCTTCTGACTCGGGCAAACAGAAACAATACCACGACGGCATGATCGTGCCACGGACGACATTCGGCGATGGCAGTAGCAGTTGGACGGTACCGAAAAAAAACGGGCTTGATCCGGCAACGTTTTACTTTCGAAAAATCACCGTGTGCGGTATCCGATCGGGTAAAAAATGGCAGAGTAAATATTTCGCTCGGAGTACTGTCGAATGAAAGAGCCAGGTAGAGCCAGAACTCGGGGGTGGGGGCGGGGCTATGTGGCCTGTGGATGCGTAAGCATAGAAAGCATGAGTGGGAGGGCAGTATTCCCGTGGCGCCGATTTCACCGCGGACAACATAGATAAAAACTGGTCATTGGGGGTCTGCCTAGCATCAATGGACCTTGTTGGGATGTGATGGGTCAATGGGAGAAGCTTGACGAAATAACTTTGAAAGGGCAGAAGCAGCGGAATGCACGCTCTGTAACCTATTTTGTCAAATAAGAAACTTTTCCATATTTTTCCGTTTTTCGGAAATGTTTCGTCCATGCACAGCGTGTTGTTCTTTACGAAATAGACATTGTACATCACACGTTCTTCGTAATAATCCTCATTCACCGGTATTCGATATTCAATATTTGGTCATGTTGAATGCATTGCATTCAATATTGTCTATTCACAGGAAAACTGTACAGGTATGGACCCAAGATATATTTTGGCAACACACATCAAGATTTTTTATTAAAAAATATTCTCCGTCCAAGAGCAGCAAGAATATTCCTATTGCATGAAAGTCATCGAGTTGACAAGTGAAATAATTCACGGAAACAACGTAGCAAATATTCAAGTTACGATTAGATCGGTGCCCTTGAATGGACTAATAGTATCGTTGTCAAAACGCAAGGACCTTTTGTTAATTATGGATGCTAGTTTATCTTTTTGGTTTCTAATTAATATCCTTCCTGTTAGCAAGCAAAATATATCAGTACTCTTCGTTTCGTAAGTGTAAGAATTTATCTTGCATCCACCACAGCACCTCAAACCTACCACAAATAGACCAGAGACGATTCTTTTCTCGTTGGACAGGGACTTCTAATTCATTTCGCGTGGCAACAAGATAGTTGAACTTGTACGGTGTGATTTCTTGCTTATATTAGGTATGCTTATTCCGAAGTTGTTTCAACAGTATCAGATTTTAACGAATACATTGTTTGTTACCATACCAGTTATAATGTTACTACTAAAATATGATTTGAATGTTCTTTCATTTTTATATATAAAATATATGAGGCATTCTATGTCAAATCGGACACTTCTGTACTTCAACCCCTTGGATCTTTCCCAACATTTTTTATGTCTTTGAGACCGACGAAACACGCGTTCATGAATTTTTTCAGACTTTTTTGACCATCCATTTCGAAAATATGAATTTTCTTAAAATTTGAGCTCTTTTTCTTCAAATGGTGATAACTTTGTGAAAAATGCATGAGCATTTGAAAAAAAAAGCCCAAATTTTAAGAAAATTTATATTTCCAAAACGGACCGTCAAAAAGATCTGTACAAATTCATGAATGCGTTTTTCACCGACCTTAAAAAAATAAAAATTTTTGAAAAAAATCAACGGATGTGAGGTACAAAAGTGTTCGATTTGGCATGGCAAATGCCTCATTGTACCTATATGTGTGATTTGATTCATGCCTATTTGTTTTATGATTACAGGTGAGTGCTGTTAATTGGTTTCTTGCAAAAGGTGGGAAAAGACGTTGAAATAAGGTTCAGTTTTTGATTCTACACTGAGTAAGTGATAAATCACGTTCATAACATATTAGTTAAACATTTCCTTGGAGGTATGGTCCCTGTGATCGACACATATAGTAAACGCGGGCCATCCACTAGAATATAGACGTTCTTTTCTCGCATTGAAGCCTTAGCTTGACAAGGGAGGAAATCAGGTAGAGTAATTCGCGACAAGTGATAGTCGGTAAGCGCGCGTTTCCCTGGCTGGGAAGCTTACGGAAGGAGTGGTTTATCCGTATTCTGGATGCATTTCACGTCGCACCGTTGCTCGAGGCAAAGCGCGCTCGAGCTCTCGCGACTCGCTTTCTGATAGCTACGAGGTGCTGCCAACCGGGAGGGAGAGTTCAGCTAGGCTGAAGGGGCTGAATAGCTCGCGTAGACCAAGCGCGGTAAAGAGAGGCGGAAAGAAGAAGGAGGTTGCGTGCGTGTGTGTGTGTGTGTGTTAGAGTGCGAGAGAGGGATGGAGGGGGGGGGGGGGGGTGCCGCGTCGCTTGATTTTACAACTCGAGAAGTTTCCCGCGAAACTTTCTGGCCAAGAGAGTTTCGAGTTTACCGCTTCTTATGCAAATAGTATTTCGTACGCTAAACTTATTCGACGCGCGAGCGGGGCGCCCCTAGCGCGGAAGGGAAAGAAAGGGAGGACGTGTCCTCAGTACGCGCACGCGCCCTTCACCATCGGCAGAAGTTCTGCCTCGCATTTTCTTACCGTCTATTCTCTCTCGGATATACCCTCGCTACGCCTCTTCAACTACATCCCTACCACCATCCTTCTACAGCCTTTCTACCGTCCTTCTACCACCCTTCTACCGCTTTCCACTGCACCTTCTGTGACGTGTCTGCTTACGTGATGTGGAGCTTCAGACATGAAAAAAAGAGACGCGTGCAGGTAGACACAGAGTTAAAGAGGATGGAGGGGAACGGCGGAGAAAGTCGCTAAAAGGGAAAGTGAAACAGGGAAAGAGTAAGAGGGAGAGAGAGTTGAAGTGATATGGATAAAATTTGAGTAAAAGGGGGAAAATGGGGTATGGGGTTTCGAAGGGCCGAATGGAAATTGCACATAAGGCCATAGCGACAATGACTTCGCACTTACTTTTCTATACATATGGTCAGTGTTTGATGCGCTTCTTTTCTGCGTTGTCGTCGAGTTTAAATTAAAGTTATTTGCCACGTCTTCCATTCCCATTGTCATCAACGCGCCCCCGGCATGTAACGCTTCTTTCGTATTCACGGCGGAAAATAATGTACTCTCGGCGTTGCTACTTCCGGTACAACAAACGTTACAACTTTTATGACCGTGTGGTATAATGGATATCATGGCAATTATGCAAGTGGTCCAACCGTTAAATGGCGGAGTTTGATGTCATTTTTTATTTTGTGTAAAGTGTCTTTTTTTCCTATTTTACTTCATTGTTGAACACTTTCACAATCACCAATGCCTGTGTCCATTCATTTAATATGATTTTAGTTAAAAATTATAGTATTTCATAATTTTCTCATTTTTAATAGTGTCTCATTCGCTTTTCTATGTACGAAAGTGCACGTGGAATAATTATGTTCTGTTTATGGCACATATTAATCTGTAACGGGTGGTTTTAACTCTATGCTACTACTAGGTAACTCATCAAAATTATTTTACAAATGTAAAAATTTCTACAATATTAGTATTGAATTTGTAATGAAAGTTTTCAGATACAATTTCCTAATTACAAGCCATGACGCTCATTTTGACGATAAGATGTTACCCGCAGTTCAATTAGCGCTCTTTTACTCCTATCATCATAAATTACGGTCATCGTTGTCAAAAAGTAGCAATCTACGATTATGAGTTGGACAAGTTGCGATGGAAATGCATCAACGTCCTGTATTTCAACAAAGCTGATCCGGTTCCATTCCCTGACGGCCCTTTGTTCGCCCTTTTTCCGCCTTTCACGCCCTTGGATAACACGGCGGTGCAACTGAAGCGGGAAGAAAGGCTCACGGGAGAAACTGGACGGGGTTGATATTTGCAGGGTTGGAGCGGTATTGTTTTCTTAACAATAAGACGGAAATCTGTGAACCCAATTTTCTCGCGACCGTAATAACAGTTTCGCCGTGTTTGTTTTACGAGCGACGGCTAGTAAGAAACTTCCGTTTGCGCTCACCCACTTTCGCTCCTACATTCCTGGCGTATGAAAACATGATTTGGGTTATTTATAAGCCCGCTGCGCTTCATTCCGATGAAAGACGAGGGAGAGAGAGCGGGAGAAGGAGAGAGAGAGAGAGAGATCGTTTGATCAAATATCGATACATTTGTACAAATGTATTGTACAAATTTCAATTTATCGAACATTTTTCATCTGCCGAGGAAATTGTCTAACTTCATAATCTAAATGCAGCAGACGTAACGAACATTCTCTCCTCGTTCCCTGCCACGATAGAAATTTCAGTCTGCACCCTACATTTGATAAGCGCAGGCAGTGCCGGCCGTGTGAAATTCTACGTCGTTACAGATGATCCGGGGAGGCACGCCATAAATATCCGAAAAAACGAGGGGCCGTTTGCGCGGGCGGCCTAGCTGGTAATGAGGTACCTAATTGAGGTTGCCGGGGAATCGACTTTGGCCGGGGATAATACTCGAAACGTTCGGACAAAGGGTCCGCCTCGAGCGACAGCCTCGTAGAAAGCAGAGTCCGCACGTACCGTAGGAATACCCACTGCGGACTTTCTTTCTGTCTCGTCTCTTTGTTCGCGAATTTTGAGCGCGCAATCAACGCGGCAGGGCTCCCTAATTGGCAACGGCCAAGATTAGAGTTGACTCAATGCCGGAAGAAGTTGACCCTTCGCGAGCCGCTCTTTCGAAATGGGATCTGAGACGACCTCTCGTTTTTGACTATCCTCCATCGAGCTGAGCTTGCTCTTTTCCATTTACATCCCCTTTCCTCAATCGTTATACAATTGTTGAGTCGCCCACATTTTGTGCGCGGGTTTCTATTATCAATATAACGTCTGCTTCGATATGTTACAAATAGATAATCTCGCAATAATACACTGTTAATGTACATACAAATACAGTAATGTGTACCGTAGCGTTATGCAACGTTTGGTAATAAAGCAATAGATTATTGTAAGATTTTTTATTGATGCGCTTATTGTGCATTACTCGTGGATGTTAGAATTCAGGCAACATTAACAACGAATACATGTATGTATCTTAACTTATTTTGCGAATATTGTACGATTATTGCATGGAAATAAGGTTTTGTGTAGACAGTTCTTTGTGTGATAATATAGAACGTACAGTGAAAAGCAGAAATTTAATTATGATTATCGATGAAATTAATTATCCACTACATAACGTAGTATGCTGTTTGTTATTTTTTGTAGAATGATTTATGCACGATTTATTATACCAAATTTTATATCAGTTCATATAATTAATCATGGTAATTATGGAGTAACAAATCACCAGTTTGTTTGTATATTAATTAGCACGATAATGAACAGGAAACGGCAACAAGTCATATCTCCGCTTGTTGAATATTAGCGAGACATATCGGAAAAAAATAATGTTTACTATGGCTTAGCAGAATACCTTGTCTCTGTACTCTTTTATTTTGCGCCTTTCTTGGCACTTATTTTATACTACGTGTAGTGTCATGTACATGAACAGTATCACAACTTTTATGTGCAGTAAGTACTACAAATTAATACCAAAAACTTTTCTCTAATATTTTGAACGACATTCATTGTCGTGTTTTTGAGTTTTTAACTATTATAATGTTGGCTTCAAAACGGACATTGAACTCATTTCAGATCACAATATTTATTTTCTCTTGTGGTCGTAAGGTGAGTTCAGAATGGAGTTACTTTACTAGAAGAAAGGTGTGTTAAAACAAAATCGTGTTTTCTACCATCTGGTGGAACATATATAAGCAAATTATTGAAAATATTGAAAGTGTAAATCAACAGATTAATAGAACTTGTTAAACTTGGCGTTGTGCGGAACGATTAGGATATGGGGACGGATGCACTATTGTTGTATTATCTTAAACGCTGACTTCGGATTTGGCATGACAATTGTTGCTACGCAATCATCAAAATATTATCATTTAGTGTTCATAGTAATAATTCTGCGAAATGAATAGAACTATAAGACTGAAGTTGCAGTATATTATACTTAACAGGTTTTATTTCTCCGTTTATCTTGCCCTAGGTCAGCGATTTGTTTCTCTCCCACTGGGTGAACCTAAATACGAATTTAGTTCCCTGTTGTAACGTATATATTTCCGGTACGCGCGAGACGAACTGGATTTTGCGATAACGGTATCGATTTATCATGTTTTCACCTTCGTATTCGATGAATACAACGTAGGTAATACCACCGCGCGATAAACACAAAATTCGTAGCCAGTAGAAACCGTTTAGTCAGACAGAGGAAAATGTGATTTCCGCGGTGCGGCAATAAGTTTCGTCTGCGGTCCTGAACTTGCAGGCCACAGATTTCTTTTCGTGCCATCGGTTCAGTTAAACGTCTATAACTTTCGCGCAGCTGGCACGCTCGCTGCCGAATTTGCTACCTGTCAAGGAGAATGGACGGGAGACATCGCAACCGGTAATATACGCATGCTGTACACCGAACACCGCGCACCGATACACTTATGCAACATACGTGAACACACATTGGCACACGCAACATGTTACGCACCCTGCAGCACCGATATATACGTTTGCTCATTCACGCAATGCCAATCTAGGCACACCTGGAGAAATGCTCGTATGCTCGGGACACACGTGACGTCCTCGCGTGACTTACATACTTACTTGTCCGCAAACTCGTGTGACGTCTACATATGCACGTACATGCATGCAGCATAAAAATCTACGTGCAATGTCAATGTTAGCGAACGTTATACGCAATCTACATACATTGACTGCTACAGACGTACCCATGCAATTAGGTATACGTACAGCGGTCAAACTACATTCATACACTTACACCAATTTTCGTAATAGGTATATCTTGCTGTTACATTTGATCAAAACATCTCGATTACAAATTGACACACATCTCTTCAAATTATTGCTGCAGACACACACACACACACACACACTAGTATGTCCGCCTAACACAGCTGCAGTGCATTTATGTGTATACGTGCGTATCTATAATACTCGTGACATATACCTGCTGACACGTATATACGATACTTACGATACGTATGTATACATGTAATAGCTACATTGTTCCACAGCATGTACCTATGAATACATCTACAATGTCTGCGATACACAGGTTTGCGTACATGTAGCTCTCACCGGGTACGCATAGGCACACGCACGAAGATGATCCTGGTACGGGATGGTACTTTAACGTAAACTTAAAGGTATGTTAATTAGTAGCCTTAGTATGTGTGGGTTAATGAGGTGAGTATAGTATCCAACAGCATCAGCTGGCTCGAGGTTGGCGGGCTTACATACCTCTGAAATCCAGCAACGCTGTGCTTGCTCCCTACGTTCGTCTCCTGCGCGTCATCGTAATAGAGAGTACCCTGACACCGGTATTCTTGGCGCAGCGTAGGTACACGTACCTAGTTGCCGACATAGGGCGAGGACAGGGTGAGGGCAGAGTGAAGGAGGGCCGGAGGAGGTAGGCACGTAACTAGCGCGAATTTCAGATTCTGAATTCGAATCGATCGGCCCTCCCGCTCGCTCGCTCGTCTAATCAGATCGTGTTTGTAGGCGGGGCACGATCGAATCCTCCAGCCTGGAAAATCGAGGATAGAACGCACGTAGACACATACGAAATTTCTCTCCGTGAATGTGTACTGTCAGTGCGATGCGTTACATGTGCGTCGATGTTGGCCAAGGGAAGAAACAGTTATCTATTAGCAGAAATTGCGGTGTATTATGATAATATGTCAAATTGTCTCTTTTCTTCGATCACGTGTACATCAAGACAGAAACATCTGGTGAGTGGAATAAATTGTAATAACCCTTTATCAATCGTGAATCAATACTTTGCTTCTACACAGCAGAACATACATGTTTACTTGAGGCTATCTGTATATCGCCATGTGTATAGCTTCTTCATGAATCTTTTACTCGTTTTGCTGTTTCGCTATGAAATTGTTATGAGGCCATCAACGATACTTGATAAATCAATGTTTCAAATATGTTTATTGTTACGTTCAAACAAAATCAAAAAGATCAGACCATAAGAACAATTGCGCTGTCCAGCATGGCCATTCGTGGTAGAATGAATCGATCGAAATTCACCATTGTCCGGCTTGCAGGATCAGCTAAACCACATGAAAAGAGCAGATCTGTGGTTAGATTCCAGAAAGACGGGACCCAAGTTGAAATAAAATAATGATACCACCACCTGTACATTGTAAGCGAATCAGCACCACCACGCTGATGTTTTTAAAGTAATCGATGTAACGCAAATACTTGTCATTTCTCAGTCGTAACATATAGCGTGCAGCAATGACAACAAAAAAGTAACCGGGAAAAAATGACACTTCTATGTTATTCATAAGAAACAGGAAAGTATTTTGATGATGCTTGTTATTAGACATGTAGAAAGTGGCGAATTGAATGTCTTTGGTTATCGTCGCCTTGTTGGCGGGTCAAGAACAGTGAGGGATATAAATGTAATGGAAAAGTAGTAAACCGACGCGAATATGGGTATTATGGTAAGGCATAGGGTTAACAGACGGTCGTTGTAGGCGAACGTGTAGCAATTGTGGACAATTTTACCGGCACGGTTCGCGAGGACAATCGAGCGGGCAATAAAAGTCGGAACAATTACCGTTGTTTCTGCAGAAATGTGGTGCTGTCCGTATGTTCATTGTGCCGCGTACTTCCTCGTGGTCTAACCTTTTGTTCGCGCAAAGCGCCATTGTCTCCACTTTGAATGTGTATAAAAAACTGGCGGAGGGTACCATATCGAAGGTCATTCACTTATAACGATGAAACGCAACCATATGACTGTGCCACTAAATTCTGCATGCGTTCGGTGCATAATTTAGCCAAAATGAATTCCTACCAAGTATGAGGAAACCGAATTAAATTGATCAATGGAATCTGAACTTAGCGCCTTAAATCTATTATAAAATCTATTTTCACATACGACAGAGGTCAAACGAAGCTGTTTTATTCAAGTACAAAGGGTCTAGCCGTGTTACAATGCAAAAAGTGCCCCTAAACCAAATGAGACGTGTCATACGCCATTCGATACCTTATGGAAAAAGAAACATTTTTGGAGATTGGAAATCCGAAATCTCAACTGAGGGGGTAGTTATAGACAAAAATCAAAAATATGTTTCTTGCCCAATCATTTTTACTCCAGTGGATAAAAAAATTTGAAAAAATTCACGAACGTATCGGCTAACGGTGTACACGTTACAGAATTTTTTCAGATTTTTTGGTTGAAAAACTGAGCTGTAAAAAATTAATAAAAAATTTTTTTTTTGAAAAATGGCAATTTTTCATCGAAGAAGTAAAGTCTCCACTTTTATATTTTTTGTATAGGTACCTATTGTGAATACTAACATACTGAATTTTTTTCAGATTTTTTGTAAACCTGCGCCGTTATAAAAAAAATTAAAAACCGATTGTCCGGTTGCTTTTTGCGTGCCCCACCTATTTGTACAGTAGATCTTTGCATTTTTCCCAATCCACAAGTGTATTATGCAATGTGTAACGCTGCTCGAAGTCTAGAATTGGCGCAGGAGTTGATAAAGCCTTAAAATAGCAAATCATGGAAATTGCGACCAGTACGTTATATTCCAAAGTGTAAACCGAAATTCCAATGGCACCGGTGTGTACATTTTTACGCAAGTTCGAATCCTTATAGGGTTATCTGTTTTTCACACATATTACTTTTTATTCAGAATTTAAAAATACATTGTTCTAATTAATGCTTACCCTCATACGTCGTAAAATCACATGGTTTTTTTAGTTATGCAACATACTATTTTCAAGCACTTGTGTGCTATTGTTTCTTTTCATTATCTTTTAATTTTTAGCAAGGGTTAACAATTCTTAATTATAATTAGTGATAACATCCGTGTTTATTGATTGAAAAGGTTAGAGTAACTGCGATATTTTTGATCTCATGTCAATGTAGATATGAATACTGTGCCTAATATAATCCGTACGTTTTGATAACGCAGTTTATCTTCTTCAGGGAAGAAATAAATTGACTCTGTAATTTAAAGTACATTGTTTTAAAAAGATTATTTGATAGAAAAAGTATTTGGAACATAGATACGGGTATTCACCATTTATATTTAGCATAGATACTTATCTTTAAAGAGTAATAATCACGTATATATAAAGCGACATGACATCCTCAGTGCAGAATTTTGTTGTATCCTCCAGTGTCCTGTGAATTATATAGTTATTTATATATTCTAGTGTTGAGCGTATATACAGTTTTTGTTCTGATAATACTTATCTTTTCGATCGTTGGCGGCATAAAAAGATAAAGTAAATGCAAAACTTTTAATCTTCATCACTGTCCTCATTAATAACTGGTACTATGTTGTCGCTGTTAAATATCCTACTTAATATTTCGGCTGGTCGTACAATCGGTGACAGATACCTTGCATGTGACAAATAATAAATTATTGCTGCTGTATGCGAACAGCATCCGACGGTACGATTGCCATTCGCACATTGACAACAATATCGGCGAATTCCAGAACAACCTATTGAATGTGGCACGTATTCTATGTAACATCTGTATACTTTATTATTAATATGTCTTGACTTCACTTCGAATTTAATAATGTTTTCCTGATCTTTTAAGTAACGGAAGTTAATATTGTTTTCAGCTCCATCATTTCTGCTAAATAAGAAACTGCCTGCGATAATTGATACGATCCAGTGAAAATAATTTTTAGATCCCTCTCCGTCATATCAGGAAAATCGGGTAACTCTGTGGCTGAAATTGGTCTAAATGGAACTTTTCGAATATTCCATCGCTGAAGATCGACCTCTAATGATAATGAATTTTCAATTGTTTGATTCGACATTATTTTGTCAACTATTTCGTCAATCATCCCTACATCTGAATGTAGCCGTTTACCGAACGTGTTTTGTAAAAAACAAGCGATTTTACGACGTATGAGGGTAAGCATTAATTAGAACAATGTATTTTTAAATTCTGAATAAAAAGTAATATGTGTGAAAAACAGATAACCCTATAAAGATTCGAACTTGCGTAAAAATGTACACACCGGTGCCATTGGAATTTCGGTTTACACTTTGGAATATAACGTACTGGTCGCAATTTCCATGATTTGCTATTTTAAGGCTTTATCAACTCCTGCGCCAATTCTAGACTTCGAGCAGCGTTACACATTGCATAATACACTTGTGGATTGGGAAAAATGCAAAGATCTACTGTACAAATAGGTGGGGCACGCAAAAAGCAACCGGACAATCGGTTTTTAATTTTTTTTATAACGGCGCAGGTTTACAAAAAATCTGAAAAAAATTCAGTATGTTAGTATTCACAATAGGTACCTATACAAAAAATATAAAAGTGGAGACTTTACTTCTTCGATGAAAAATTGCCATTTTTCAAAAAAAAAATTTTTTATTAATTTTTTACAGCTCAGTTTTTCAACCAAAAAATCTGAAAAAATTCTGTAACGTGTACACCGTTAGCCGATACGTTCGTGAATTTTTTCAAATTTTTTTATCCACTGGAGTAAAAATGATTGGGCAAGAAACATATTTTTGATTTTTGTCTATAACTACCCCCTCAGTTGAGATTTCGGATTTCCAATCTCCAAAAATGTTTCTTTTTCCATAAGCTATCGAATGGCGTATGACACGTCTCATTTGGTTTAGGGGCACTTTTTGCATTGTAACACGGCTAGACCCTTTAATAAGTGTGGATTTTATAATTCCAGTTTACTTTTATTACATAAGACAAACAAGTTTAATTCACCGTAAGACAATGTAAATACGATTTTTTTACCTGTTTTCATTTTTTCTGCTATAGTGAGTAAACATGGAAACAGAATATATGTTTAGTCAATTATTTTATCAATCTCTGTTCTTGATCATGTGATATGTTTCACGAGAAAGTTAAGAATGTCATCGTTATTTGGACCGTTTATGTTCAAAATGTTGGAAGTCCATTTATAAAAAAAAAGATTTCAAGTGATTTGAGCTTAATTTAGTGTAAACTTTTTATTTATAACTAGTTACTATTCAGTATCTCAAAAAATGCCAATGCTTTGTTCAATTTAAAATTGGTCGATAAAAGAAATTGCGTGTCCATTGATTAATTGTAAAAGTGGTTTAAGTCCAATTTCCATATACAGGTCGCGGGTTTTTTTATTTTCTTCCAAAAATGGATAATATCATATTAACATCATATAGTGATATAGGTATGAATAAACAGTAAATCAATATTATTTTATGACAAAATTACTTTGTGACAATAAAAAAGATTCATTTCGTTTAATTTTAAATAAATTCTCACAGACATAAAACCCATGAATATAAACAACAGAATAATCTTAGAATCGTAAAAAGAGAAAAAGAATTATCGAAGTATTAAATCTTCATCAGATCAAGATATTGTTACTGCGTATTTAGATTCTGCAAAAGAAAATAAAGAAACATTTACGCAACGCATAAACAAAATTAAACCAAATGCCGGTCAAAAGTACTGTACGAAAAACGGAAAATTCATTCCAGTAAAAAAATTCAGAATCTAAACACTGTAACTGCTGAAGAATTGTATAGAACGTGTTAATGAATTAGAACGTAAAGCAATTTTTTATAAATTCTGGAACATAGGTGATTTTAATAAGCAAAACATATTTCTTCATTGTAACGTAGAACTGTAAATAGAAGAAGCCCAACAAGTTATTGGTGCACTTTGAGGTTTTATGCTTATAAATTTTACCTGGGCACCTCTCATGGAAACATTTTAGTTTGCAACAAGTTTTTGATTAATACTTTGAATATATCTGTAACCACGCGAACGCGTTTTAATTCGCGCGTCTACTCGCCTCGTCATCCACAATTCGCTGAGTTCGCAAAAGGGTGCAACGGGCGTTCCCTAGCAATTTCTTGTTTCGGGTATGATAATTCTGCGAAGATATACTGGTTTGTAATATATATTTCGAATAACAAGAACTGTGTAAAAACGTGTTTCGATGACGGGTGCTGTAAAAAGACTGGGTGATTTTGGGAAAATTTGCAGTAGGACAGAAGCGAAGAAGTGGTGGAAAGTGAGAAGAGTAGGTATTGTCAAAGGGTGTGAGAAGTGGGAATGTTTAAATAAGTGACATGCGCTGTCCTACGGGGAAGGGTAATTGCGTTGCAGGAAGAGTTGAGGTTTATTGTGTGGGGATTAGGATGCAATAAGGATCGGTGGGAAGTGATAAGTATGTGAAACTTATCATATCGTTTCGTGCGCGCCGGATATATCCGGCGATAGTCGCGGAAGGGTTAATAATACATAAATATAATTAACGTTCAAAATAAAAAATACTACTCCCATTTGATTTTTTGTTATTATTTATAAACAAAATTGGATGAATACAAAATATATTTTAAGTGATATTATTTTTTCGAAATTGGAAGTAAATGGTTTTTACAATTCATTAATTATGAAACTGGTGTTAGTTTATTTGCGGCCCGCAAATATGCTCCATAATAGATAAATTCGCCTAAAAAAAATCTCTATTATAATCAAATTACATAATAATAAATAGATGAAAACATTGCCAAGTTTAATATAATTAATGCATATTTTTAAATTGATTAATATTCCAACTTTTAATTTTTTTGAAACAACAGAAAATGGACTTGCACCGCTCTCAAAATAAACGGTTCATTTGTCCTGCTCTGTCTCCTCATATTTGAGAAGTGTTTGACATTTTTTTGCGGACGATAAGAAGTTCATCTTCATTTGTTCGCCCCGTTCCTTCGTAAGCAAATAGCCAGTACATTTGAACTTGTGGATTACACAATCTATCATCTGTTATCGTGTCGGGGCAGTCCCAGCACACGACTGTTTATTCGCCCGTCTACCTGTTCCCACTCCATTTATGAAAGCGTACATCAACTATTATTGATGCACCCTTCCTACAACCGGAAACGAACTGAAGCGTAGGACGACCGTATCGACCGGAGTACCGTTCGAAACTTACCTTACCATTGTATTTACAAGAATTTCTCGTATTTCATCATATGATCACTGTCAAATTATAGGAAATAGGTCATCTTGGACTTTATTGCCAAATCTGATCTTACCATCTGTTTCACCAGCATTTTTGCTAATGATGTCCATCTTACCTTCTCAAGTTGGTAAACCTTAGGCAGTGTCCAGAAATGTCGAGTGTTATTCCTTTCGTGCCGCATCAAGTTCAGATCAGCAATACAATTAGACCTGAGAACAATAAACAGATTGCCGATACAAAAGTAAATGTAGTAAGCAAAACCGATTTTATGCGGGAATAAAAAATGATACCTTATTTTCCCATTTAATAAATTGCAACGCAATTTCTGTGTATTGGGTATAGAATTAAATTCCAGCGATACTCATGTAATATACGATCTGGTGTAACACGTTATCAGGAAACACGTAACTTGCACCTGTTTTTTTTTTCGACTTATCGTGATAATTTAATTATCGAAAGTTTCTCGGAGCTGGCGTGCAACGAGGTGACCAACAATTACGCTTGTCATGACTCAGAGCAATCGGAAACAGAGGCTGGCCGGAGTCACGGACCGCGCAATTATGTCGAGGCGAAGTTTGCCTCGGTTAGCGCCGTTTAGGCACAGACGTGGACAGTTGATTCGTTTACGAAACTCCTGTTAGCAGCAAGTGCCTCTGAATCGTACCACGGCTGTCGGGTTCATTCTCGTGCATGCCACTTAGCCCGTTTGATCTTTATCATCCGGATTTAACCCTTCAGCTGACTGAATATCGTTACGTGCATAGACGTGGTGTGTAAAACTGATCCGCGGACGAATTTCGTACTCTTCGGCTCAGACATCTTGACCTGGTACTTGAGCTCAAGGTCACGAGTTTAAGTATATCTTATTGAGACTGTCTTAAGACGTTTTGGAGTTACATCTTACGGACGTTACTTATTTCGCATAATGTCGCAAGTCGCAGTTAACGTGTTCAACTTTGAGTAAAATAAGAAAAAGAGCCTTAGTTCCAACTGATCGTAATAAAATGTACTCATTTTGAATTCAATAAGGCGGCTTTGCTTTATAGTTAGAATTTGATTACAAGCAATAGCGGAGCGGACTGAAATTATGGAGTACAGACATTTCCGTCTGCTAAGTTCATCATCGTTCGTCTGGTCTTCCAAGGTACAAAGAAAGTCTGTTACAAATGGAACGAGGAAGGAAGGGGATTTACTGTTTAATTCATCGATCCGTCCGTAGAATATTGATACAGGAGACGCCGAAGGCTCTCGGTCACTCGTGATCGATGCTTCTTCATGAAAGGTTGACGTCCCACGACGGTCGTCATATTAATCTCCTCGACACAAGTATTCGTTCGCAAAATTACTGTATTCGCGTCGGGAATTCCGATTTAACGGGCTGTCCGCCGAGACCGTCTGGCGAATATCAATGTCGCGACAACCCACTGGCTTACATACCGCTAACGGAAAGTGGAAGTCGAACGCCTAGGCCGCCGACGGAATATTCGTCCATTCGAATTACGACTTTGAAACGGTTTCAGACGAATTTTACTTCGGATCGCCTCTATCCCCACGCGCGCTTCTCGAGCAATGGATTTCTCCCTTTTCTGTCTCTTTCTTTACGTGTGCTAGAGTGGGTTGTCCGTTTTTATCTTCACTACGCTTCGCTTCGATTCTGTTCGCCATTCTTCTCCTTCTTTCTCTCCTCTCTCTCTCTCTCTCTCTCTCTCTCTCTCTCTCTTCATCTCCACTCTTCTTCCGTCCCTCTCTCCCTTTACCATAATCGAAAGAGTGCGCATTATCGAACGACGTAAGGCGATTTTCTCTATGGACCGATTTTATTGTTTCCGAAGATTGGTCGTAAAACCAATGAATGCAGTCTTCCCCGTTTTAGGCACGAAATGACACCGGTGCGCAACTCTCGTCTTCCAACAGAATTCCATCGTGTACATTTTTTCTTCGACCCTCTCTCTCCCCCTCATGTCTTTCTTTTTTTTCTCTCCGTGAAATGCCGACGACCCGCAGGCAGCAACGCTGTTTTGTTCTGACAGTTCAACGTTTTAATTTTCCGGCGGGCAATAGACCTGACCTAGGGACATGTTTTTCTACCTCCGGCTCTGCTCAAACATCCCTCGTTCAACGAATATTGGACTATCGTCGTAGAAATCATTGTTACTGGACGTGGCTTTAATAAATCACTTTGCGGTAGTGGGTAACATTCACGCAGTAATCATTACTCCAAATTTTGAATATTTTTTGCTTAGTTCACCGTCATGTTATTATGGTTACCGTTCTATTTGAGAAAAGTATATAAACATTTCGTTCAGATAAAGATAAATGTCTATTGAAATTTATACTGTTTGCGTCGAGTTATGTTCTATAAATGAAAATCCGAAATATCTTTATTAAAATTGCCTTTTGCTGGATCTACATATCTGATGAAACAAACAATGTAAATACGTGAATGGCTGTTTTTTTGCAATACTTAATCTGCAATGGGAATTTATTTTGATGCAATACCTCAGACTCTTGTGACAGATAAATACACTACCGAGAGATCAACGTCGCTAACGTAAAGTTGATTTTTACATTCAGCTCATGGATTTCCGCGCCGTCATCAAGCACGCTTCAAAGAATATCGTAACATTTCTCCGGCTAGGAATCTCGTTAGAAAGTGTTCCACCGTTACGCGGTTCAGCCTGTATGATTATTTCGTCGTTTGTCCGGATGACTTTGAAACAGGGGAAAGAGCAGAATTATTTCGCGTCAGGAAAAGTTATTGAGCGCTCTTTCTCATTGTCAACGACCTTTGCTACTTGGCAGTGGTTTTCAAACTGTTCGATCCCTTGGGTGAAAGTGTATATATCAGCGAGGGGCAGCTCTCGATAATTTTCTTTACTTTCAGATACATGATTCATATTTAACAGATGTAAATTTATAATATTTAATTAATAAATTATTAATTATTAATGTATTAAATATTTAACAAAGTTGTATGTAATGTAATATTTTCGAAAGGTAGAAAAGAACAAAGACAACTGTTTAATTACACGTTCTTTTGAGTTTGATTGATTATCGATGATTGATGATTCAAAATTTGATTATTGTACAAATGAGATTGATTTCTGCAAGTATGTGACTGCGTGAGCGTGTGCATCTGCCAAGTGTTGCGACGCGTATGCTGCTTTCAATAGTGAGTGTTAATGATTTATTTAATTCGCATGTAGAATGATTGAGTGCGGGTCATTGAAGGCGTCGCGTCGACCTTCAGAAAGTGTCTCCTGAAGTGAACTAGAGCGGAAATTTTGCATGAGATGTGTAAACCGTGCCGTTCATTACCCATTTCTTTGAATAAATGTCTTTTATTTCATCTGAATATCGCATGCTTCCTTTGTTTCCCATTCCATAATTCGTACATCGTAAGTACATTAGGAGGCACGCAGAATACTGTATATGTATATGTATACGTACATTATATTTCAAACTGTTCTAAGCTAACCTACTAGTACTGCCTTGTTCTTAAAAGTCGCTATGGCATTTGCCTATTATTATTGTTACATACAGTTTAAAAGTATCAATAATTTATTCGGCGTTGCAAAATATTTGACATCCACTGCTTCGAAGAGAGCATTTCTGTTTACGGATTCTCCAAATTGTAACATGCACCTTTCTCTGCGGCTAATTTACGCGCCGGATATGCAATTACATGTGGTATGCGGCGATTTCGCAGCTATGTGCGTCAGTAGAACTTGCCGTAAACAAAGTAAGCGTTTCCTCCGTCTACATATCGATTCAATTTTCAAATAAAATGTCTCCTTCGAAGTTGTTGCTAATTCAAATTTATCGTTCTCATGCAATTTTATTTTACATGCAGCCCAAAATGCTCATGAACAATGTAGTGTATTCAATTTTCAACAAAATCGTAGATATCGTACACGAAGACGAATCAAAAGACTTGTTACCGTGTTTTCTAAGAAACAACATTATTGCTGTGAGAGGAATTGACCCGTATTTTTTATATCGATAACCGAGAGACCCGTCGCGGAATCCCAACTGTATGTTTCGTAATCGCAACATGCAAGCAGCTATCTGACGTCGTATGGAGTTTAGATCATTCCATTCAGCCACGAATAAGCAATGATTATCTATCACGAATATTTTTCATGATCACCGAATGCTGACTTATGTCCGAAATACGTCAGCGAATAAATAAGATGCGCACTTTCAAAATCTCATTCCAAGTCACTAACGCACATCAAGTAATCTAGACACTGCTCATCATGATATAGATGATATTAGGGATACAAACATCGAAATCAGACATTTCTATTCATTTATTCGACACAGCTGAAAATTCTTGAATGTTACAATTTTCATGACTTTTCGGGATAATTCCGGGAAATATCCGCAAAACAGGTTGAACAGTATCATTCTGTTATTAAAAGAAGGATTAAAAGGACTTATTTTATCCGAAGTACGCATTCTAGCTACAATGGCTTTGATAAGAGTGTAGTCGACCTTCCATTTTCCGCATTAACGGTGGCGTAGCGTAACGCACTATTGCGACATCGCGACCTCGCGCGTAAGTAAGCGAATTATCACCTGTGTTCAAGAGAAATTCTCTAAATATCATATGTTTGTGCACGCTCATCGATGTGCTTTCCATTTCGACAAGGCGGAAGCATGAGGAAGGCAGTTTCCGCTTAAGTAAATCTCATGTAATTGATGTTGATAGATAGGAATTAGGTATCCTGCTTGTTTATCGTCCGTATTGAAATTGTAGGAGTGTAAGAATAGTATGTCTGTGTCGAGTGTGAGGGCGTTTCGGCAAAAACAAAAGTGATGCGGTCACTCGACAGTCTGCCGAAAGCGGGGAACACAAGAGTCAGTCGATTAAAACTAGTCTAGGACGAAGAGTCTAAGAGCAATGGTGTGAGAGAACGAGTCTAACAATAAGGATAAAAAGCCTTTAGAAGAGTAACAGTAACAGTTACAGTCAAAGAGTCAGTGTCATAGCGTAAGAGCAAGGGTCAGAGTAAGAGTGACAGTTTGAAGAATCATTGTTAAGTGCGGAATAAAGAATATTTACCTTTCCGCTCCCAATTATTACTCACACGAAGCCAAGGTCTTATAAAATATATACAATTTTGCGGGATAATTTTATAAGTTACATTAATCAAAACTGGGTAGGAGGAATTAGAAAATAATAAAATTACGAGAGAAATATATTTATGCAGAAAATTAACAACAATTTTGCGCAATGTGTGTGTATCGAAGCAGCCCCAATGTTACTCCTATAAAAACATAAACATTTTCTTGATAAACTACTTAATCTAGTGATTGTAATATTTGACATGACATTACATGTCAAAAACTGGTACCTACATACATATGTACAAAACCTAGACAATAATTTCATTCGTAAAATACAAGGGAATTCATATTACTGCTTTGGCAAAATATCACGCTTTAATGGAGAGCTAGATGTTGGCTAATTATTGTTTTTTGTCACTTTCCTGATATATTATTGTTGATAACTAATATAGGTACACAGAGGTACAGTAGACGAAATGATATTGTTACAGATGTTTAGTTCATTTTCTGCTATGTAGATATGATATATATGTAGATATATGCTCCATTTGACGTTGCGTAATTGAACATTTTGTAAGTTAAAACATTTAATGTAATACATCTTTGTTTCAGCCTTTTTAAAACGTAGAGTTACATATTTACGCACAATCGGTACATGGAGCACTAATTGCTACCGCCAAAATTCTCTGAATCTATTTGCAGATTATTTATCTTTTTCTTACTAGAATCTCTCTATTATTTTTAATCTACAACAGATATGACGATTAATTCATTATAAAACATAATATTGCTACATCACAGGTGATCAACAAAGTCCTTCTGATTTAACTATTGATTTTAAATCCAAGCTCCGAATATTCAATACACTAGCAACTTTTAACTTTTCAATTCAGCCCCGAGTTAATACTATCGAACAAAAGAGGATCACTTAAAGGGTTCAACGTATTCTCCCGTTTATTTTTCAACGGTCACAGTCACGTGATACAATTATTGTTCCGTAGCATACCTCAAAGTCGTGCACGACATAGAACATAAGCCAGATGTAATAAATTGTATCGCGTAGCAATAAACAAACGTCAATAGATCACGTGCGTTACTCGTGCATCTCAAGTGGGTTCTAGTGCGTCTTTTGTTACAGCGACCGTAAACGCTCGACACGGCGACGCTGCGACGCACGTGCGCCCTTTCTCTGTCGCGGTACTTTTCCCTTTTTTTCTGACTAATTTTCCAGAGAAGGGATGAGTGCCGAATCGGCCCATCGTCGTCAAGACGGTGACGGGCATGGCATTCTATAAGCGACTAGCGAACAGTCTACTTCTATTAGACCAACAGTTTGTAATAGATTCACGTTCAATAAACCATTTTGAAATCATATCAAAATATAGAAAACGAAACCAGTAATTGACTTTAATTCCAAACGGTTGATTACATACGAAACAATTATCACTTATGTGCGCACTTGGAGTTGGAGCCCGTAACGTCAGCCGGTGATGACACAAGCAATGCGTCCGTTGTCGTTAACTTGTAACAGACATGACTTCAAAGCGCATCAGGCTCTGTAACTTTTCGGCCGTGCGGAAACCTTTTGCGTTCGTTTGAGTGCGATCCAGTGCTATCACGACGACGGCACCGACGATGGCGTCGAGGCTGAGGTGGAAGAGAACTTTTCGCGCTTCTAAACTTTCCCCGCAATGGCGAGGCAAAACAGTATTGCTCTCATTCACCTTTACGCGCCACAATAACTTTCAATCTTAATGGCGATATTTTGACAATTTTACCGCGTTTTCTCATGCGATTAGAATTCATTGTATCTATAATATTTTGTTTATCCACGGCGACTACAAGTGTGATTAGAGACTAATACCGAAGAAAGATACGTGTGATAAGTGTGATTAGAAACTAAGGCACGTATAAATCAATACTCTTCAAGAGACTACTTCTATTACGTCAGGCTAGGTGAGCTCATTTGCTTGTTTTATCGACACATACACAGACCTTTTTGCTTGTTTTTTCTTACCGTTGGCAGACATGTGTGCATATAACTAAATACGTATTTGCGATATTTTTTACCTTTTTACCGTACCAATTTTTGATGTTTATGTTGATACGGCTTTAATCTGTGATAGTTAACCGAAGATGAATATATGCTATCTGTCATTAGACATTCCTCAATGTTGCAGAGATATCTAGATTATACAAATGTGGGTATATCATAATTGACTGTTGAATGAATGCACTGAATACAGCACTATTTAAAAATGTGTACGCAAAGGATTACCAGTTTTGGTTGGCCTTCTGTTCATGATGTATTAGTTAAGAAGAAAGTTTTAAAGAACAGATTTCGCAATTTCATCAAAAATAGTGGAGCAAGTAAGTGTGAGATACTGGTGTGCACAAAAAATAGGACTGAATGATGGTACTTGATATGTAGTGGTGGTGTCGTATTATTTGTGTTTTCTAAACTAAAGGTTTAAGTATGTATCAGACATTTGTAGATCATAAAGAGTAAGAGAATGAAACTGCATCAAGATTACGCTGAATTTTCATGTTAGAAAAAATGTACAAAAATTTTCTTGCTAGAACGTTATTTCTTATTTACTTTGGTAGTATAAGTTGTGTCTTGTTATGGCTTTGGTTAAAAAATAACAATATGATGAAATATAACACCCCGAAAATTACTAGTTTGCTTACTAGAACGCTTTAAGAACAAAATACATTTTTTCCGTAAAATTGTTTCTAATTGTCAAACAGGTGAGTTACCTCAGTTGCTGCGGTAATATACTTCCATATCATTATACTGTAGTTCTATTCTACTCTGTTCTCTGGAGTGTTATCGTCGCAAACATCGTACAACGACAACATTTACGTTATAGCTCACATATATAAAATTACGTTCCCCAGAAAGAGGTCACGCGAAGAAAAGGGTCAGAATTGCCGCCGAAATCAATCTAAACCCATAGCTGATACCAAGAGGTTCAATCGTCAGAGCGAGCCGCACATCGATTTACAATGTAAACACCCGCACCCTTTCCCCCATTTCAACCCTCGACTATACAGACACGTCCAGCCCACCGCACGCTCTTTCTTTTTACGGGTAAAGATCGAGCCCCCTTTTCTCTTTTCAATTCGGTCACCCGACTGACTCATTCTGTCCCTTCGAACCCTCCGATCGCAGCGGCCGTTCGACATTTTTCTCTCCCCCCGACTCGTGCGGCACTTTTCAACGTTCATCGACGCCGTCAAGATTGGAGGTGACGAAGGAGTCTGCTCGAGGATCGGCGGGGCGAGTCGGCAAGGGCAGGTCGGCAGGGCAGGTCGGCAGTCGGCAGTCGAAATTGAACGGTTAATCTTAACGGCGCATCTATCGTCCTTAGCCTCTCGTCGCTTAGGGATAAGAGCGCCCCGTATGGGGGATGATAAATGGTACCTGAGACGGTCGGACGGCGTTCCATGTCTCTACGTCTGAGGGTTCGCGCGGCTTTCCACGCGCCGTACATGGCTACATCTATACATGCAGGCCCCGGAGGTGTAAATGTGAATGCGTGCGCTGAGAGAACGGGGATGACGGCTGGCGTAACGTTTGACGTTAAGCCGGTTGTATCGAGAATGAACGACGTCCTGTCTGACCTACGTAAGGCTCTGATTTAGAGATTCGCCGGAGGCGCCCTTGCGCGCGAGTACCTGATTCGCTTCTTAAAATGATGAAGACTCTGACGCATGGGGGAGGCTGCGCGCCTCTAATGGATCTTTAACCCCTCTGCGTCGTGTCCGATACCGTAATGCTGCGGGCGCAGGATTATTGGAAAGGATTTTCTTTTACCGATAGCTGCATCTCTCCGAATGATGGAAATTGTATACCGGTTGATAAATTCCTTCTTCGGCGAATTTATGAAAATGATAACGATTTTTTGGATTTGAATGTTTTACGTTAGCCAACTTAAATACTGTATGTTGGGTTAAAGTTTCTTATAAAACAGGTATGTACTGCGTTGTTATTATAAATGAAAGAACCCTTAGATCCATTGGCATAGAACAAAAAATGGGGAACATTTTTTCGGTAAGTATTTGTACAAGTAAGTGAGAACTTACTTCTACAAATACTTTTAATTTGTTAATTTCTGCTCCATTGAGTTTGAAAGTAAATTATCTGAAATGGCTATGACACTTAATGACTTTTATTGTACCTGCTTCAAGATGTGTGATATACCTATAAAACACATTATTCTGGTCAAACACGCAAGTGTGACTGATATAAATTGCATAAGGATACAAATTAAACACAGCGCAGATCAAAGAATTTTTCGTTTTATCTCCGTCGAAGCAGTAGTATCTTTCGCGCTCTGGCACCCTGATCAATTGTACGAGAAACTCGATGATAATACCGGTGAAATCGTGCATCGCCTATCATTATTTATCCCGGATATCGCGCAGCGTTTAAAGCGCTTCTCATCGGCTCGTTCGCAAATACCTGCTTTGCGCGCCCTATACGTTCGGCTGGGAAGGTTCACTCGCCATGCAGAAACAATTTTGCGAAGCGTATCCGCATCGTCTACCATGGGGGATTTTCGCTCGATGCAAATTGCCCCTGAAACGTGCGTGGTAAAATATGCGATTATCTCTTTCACGAGCCTTTTACGAGATGCACTATA
Source organism: Anoplius nigerrimus (assembly GCA_914767735.1). NCBI lineage: Eukaryota > Metazoa > Arthropoda > Insecta > Hymenoptera > Pompilidae > Anoplius > Anoplius nigerrimus. The sequence goes on along the minus strand of OU612079.1, from coordinate 6,243,947 downwards.
CATATACACGCCCGTGATACGGTGGTGCGTATACAGGGTGACCTCAATGGGATTTTGCTGAATTTTAAACATGCGCATCTTAAGATCGCTCAATTGAGGTATCTCGTGCATTTCTTTCCTTCATACAGTGAAAAACGACATTATTTAAAACGTATTCACTTCCGATCAAAACTCTTTATGCATATATCGTTCAGATTCAATCCAGTGTTACTCATTTTATGCATTGATTTACTATCTCTATTAACGATATGTAACAATATAATTGAATGAATAAAATATGTTTGGCCTATTATTTGTGTAAAATGTCAACCGTTAATCAACCTCAGTTCATTGCAATAAAATCGTATTTGTGTGGCATTATCATTAATTGCAAAGCAGTTACACTTTAACAAATTAATGCACCATTTTAACTAATTAGCTCGTCCAGCAGTAGCTAAATAAAATGCCGCTGACTGTATAATATGCACTAGGTAATAACAAACTGCTATTTGCACGATACTGGTGGATTAAGTTTCGGGAACAATGATATTTTTATAGTGTCACTCTTTTACATTTGTTGTAGTTCTTTCAATATGGTAGTACATTACACGTTTGCCAATTCTGCGGAGTTCCATGAAACCTCGGGTTTGATAAAATATCTTGCGATGATGTTCTTGATACGAAAGTCTCACGTACGTTGCAAAGATGTAAAGGATGACGAAACCGACATAATTCACATTGTCCAAAACAACGCCAGCCTGTTTTGAATATTCATAGATTTTTATTCATCAACAAGTTTTATTAATTGTTAAATGTCAATCCTATGGCAAGAAAATGTATTAAAAACCTCTCCTATATCGAAAGAGGAGGTTGCTTCAAACGTCGCATTGACCTGTTTCTTCCCATGATTCAGATCGTTATAACTTGAATCAGCGAAAATTCGGTTAATTCCTCGGGGGACACCCTGTACGTTTTGTCGTGAGTGTTGTGTAAAGTCGCTTTTAGCGAGAAGGGGGCTCGTCGCGCAAAAGGTTAAGCGTAGACGAGCGAACGGTGTAACGGAAGTGTTGAAAGGGTAAAAATAGACCTCTCGACTAAATTAAACTTCCGGCATGCGGTTGTCTCTATAAGCGTTTTCGCGATGCCGCCGTTGTTTATTTACGCCCGTCGCCTCGGTTGCACTTTTGTAGACGAACTTAATTAACACTTTAACCGCCGTTCGACGTTACAACGGCGTCTTACTGTTTTTCCACTACAGAATAAAAGGATAATTAAGCCCGTGACTTTCGGCGGGTTACCACATTTCTCTTTTATTTACCTCTATTCGGCTTTATTGAACTAATTTCAAACATGATGGTAATTAAACCTTTGATGGCGAACCGTTATGATGAGCTCGGTATTACGGAAGCTTTCCCATGTTTGCAATATTACATGTCACCTAAATTGTGCCCGTCAAAAAAATGTTCTCCTTAATGAAACATTGATATCATTTAAAGAGCGCAGCTGATTGAGGCGGATTTGGAAATTTGACAGTTTCGGATATGGTTGATGAACACGGAATATAGATATTTATATAAAGTTATACACTAAGTACGTTGAAGGTAATCCTATGTCAAAAATAGTGATAGTGATAACAATGGATAGAAGAAGAAACATTTCGCAAATATGTATAATGGAAAATTCTTGGCGAACGGACATCAGGGGTCTAAAAAGACAATAGGTACAGAAGAAACAAGATGGTGTGTTCTAAAGATTCGTTTCGTCCTGGATCTACTGGCGGACTCATCAGTACGGCTATGCCAGTAGATCCTGCCCTAGACGAACACAGTTTTTGCTGATCCATATTTGCTGATAAGAGTCAGAATAGAACATTCATCTAAGTTTTAATGTGTATGTATTCCCATGTGACAGTATGTATGCGAAAAGAATCACCGCTTGCTAACAGGTTTATAGCAGTAAAAGTAGTTTATAAAAGCAACAAGTTTTCAATGTGCACTTTTGGATAGTCTTATGTTCAAACTGATTCAATCAAAATATGAGCACTGTGGAATGTGACTTAATAATATTTACGTGCGTAAATTTAGAAAATATTAACAGACAGTCCTCTGCTTTCATGTAGATTTTACACCTAACTATAATACTAAAACGAATATTAACAGAATAGTACTTCATTCTCACGCAGGATTTAATGTGTCTAACGACCGAATTTCATGGCTATAGTGTGTATCATCTAGGGCATCATTCACAATAATCTCATAATTTCCTAACAATGTCTTTTTACGGTACAACTCATTTTATCGCTTAATAGAAAATAATTTGAATGTTGTCCTGGGCCGCGCATTAGCACCACCGAATAAACGACGTTATAACGAGCACTCCAGATAGTCTCGGCAATATGTTAGGCGATCAATTTGTCCCTGCGACATATAAAATGTCAAACACGTATGCTAATGACTGGAAACGTCTGTCGGAGTGTGCGTTTCCCGTACGCGGAGTGTACATTCGCGGTTCGGTCGGTGCACCGCGCTCGGGCAACACGTGTTTCGGCTTGTAATAATGCGCCGGGGCCATAAAGCATCCGAATTTGTGTCAGAATCAGGTATCGCGCGCCATGTACGTGTCCCCCACATGAGCTGCGATCAATGGCAGAATGCATGTACGGGGGCCGTCGATTAAAATCGATCGTTCTTAAATTTTATAAAAAATTATATCGTTCGAGAACAATATCTGGATTGAAGTTGACCGACGCATGGTATTGAGAATATAAAGTGAGCTGTCTGACATTTGTTATAACTTATACAGTGCAGTAGCAAATTAGGTTATTTTTGCTTTCTTTTATGTATTTGACGCATTTCATGCATTTGACTGCTGCAGGAAGTCACTTTAGATGTTATCGGTGCGTCGTACAATACGCACACGCAACGTTCGTGCCGACCAAAATGGAACCGATGAGTGGGGGTATTCTTCGGGTATTCGGCCGCGGATATATATATTTGCGGGCCATAACCGTAGCGGGATTCTTATTTAGTTCGACATTCAATTTAGATTTTTTTTACCCCGTTTTTTATAGCCACCATTATACGCAGTCCGCACATTTAGGAAGTTTGTACTCAACCAACGAATCATGAATACAACATATTCCTGCAATTTTGTTACATGGAATCACCCTCGCCGTGTAAGTATCCGCGAACGAGATCCGAATAGGGGAGGGGCCCGATCGAAGACACGGTCGGACAAACACGTCTTAACGAAATCGGTCCTGGATCATATCAACAGGTACGAATGATAGAATCGAGAACCGGCTGAATTTGTATAAATTAGGTTGATGCTCTTTCGAAGTGATCTGAGTAAGTGGTTGTTGTTACTAATATGCTATTGGACTGTTTTTATTGCAATGAGCGTAAAGTTGCAAATGACAGATAAGAAACTGAAGCAGTGAATACAGTCAATTGCGGATACACTTTTAAAGTGTTCAAGATAGAAGAATGCTGGGTTTGCATTATGAATCAGTTTAGTTACTTTCAGGTACATTAAATTTGAACCAGGTTTAGAACGTATGTTGAACAAGAAAATAACTTTGACTTTCAACTTAAAATGTTTTAAATTTACCCCTACTTAAATGTTACATAACAATTACAAACTTATTAAAGAAATACTTAATTACAACAAATCACTATGACGTATTACGGTTGTCCTATTAATTGAGGAAGAAGGAAGATGTTAATAATAGGGGAACTTCCGGAGAATGTATCCCGAATTTTGTCTATTTTGCGCCAGAAAATATATTGGGTTGGCAACTAAGTGATTGCGGATTTTGTCGATAGATGGGCTTTACACTTTCTTTTGTTTCGTTAACGTGTTCAAAGCACCCAATCTATATCTTTTTGTTGTTGTTTGGGCTTCTACCTTTAATTTAGTACAAAAATTATAACGATTAGTTCTTTAGTTTTATTTTGATCTCAATTTAAAAGTGGAAGACAACACGAGCATTTCAGACATATTTTATTGTATTTTCTCCGAAAAGGCAAGAATGCATCGCAAGCGCAAATGAAGTTATGTGCCGTATATGGGAATGGAGCCTTGAAAGAAAGGCAGTGTCAAAATTGGTTTGCCAGATTTCGTTCTGGTGATTTTTCACTGAAAAATGCTCAACGATCTGGCCGTCCAGTTGAACTCGATGAGACCCATATCAAGGGCATTATCGATTCAGATCGTCATATCACAACATGTGATATTGCAGAGAAGCTCAATGTACCGCATACATGCGTTGAAAAAAAAATAAAAAAATGTTGAGTCTTTCTCCTTATATAAAAACCGCAATCACTTAGTTGCCAACCCAATAGTTCCACATATTATTTTTAATTTCATAAGAAGAATCCATTGTGCACAACGACTGTAAATTCAGGTTTTCAGCCGCAGGAATCGACAAGTTCCATTGACATTATAATTATCAGCGTACAAGCGTTGGTAAAAGGGAACAGGGAAAAGAGGTCTCCGCCAACGTCCTTTATCAGACAGCAGAATTTATTCGCGGAATAAGAAACGCAGACCGACAATATTAGCGGTGGGGCGAAAAAAGAGTAGAGGATGCGCCGTACGCATCGCTCTCGGGGATTTGCATAATTCCCTTCCGTAGTTCTGGAAGTTGGCTGGCCGGGCGAGGAGGGTCCTTTTGACGGGGAAAAATGTTCGATTCCCGCGTCGAGCCCGTCCGTTATCGGCGTCGTCCAGACGTAATTGCGTTCGCCGTCGCGTGACGAACGATTCCTGGCGGAAAGAGGACGCTTTTCGGTCGTAATCAAACGACAACGTGACTCGCATTTGAACGGGAGACCCGTGCACGTGAAAGCGTCTGCCCGAGAAAGTTAACGATCCGGACCGTCGACCGTACGTCACGAGAGCTGCGTAACCGATGTCCCGGCGATCTGCGCATGCGCGCCATGTGCCAGCCTCGCGCCACTCTCACGCCATTCGCCGGATTCACGAGCTGCGTCGATGGCGCGAGATTCATGAGAAATTGCTACCAATATGCGCCCGGTAAGAGTAATTACCGGAAACGAACGTATGCCGGTCGACGTCAGCCCTTCGGATCTTCCGCGACTTTACTTCCGCTCTGATCGAATACTGAAGTACGACAATTGGTTGCCAGTTCCACGGAAATCGGTTCTCTGTGTGCAATTCGGATAAAGTAGACAGCTCTAAGGTTTGGTTGTCTATTTGTGTTTGGTTCTTACTTGTTTACCACTTATTTCACATTATGGCGGAAAGACGTTCATTCAGCAGATTTCTTGTGGTTAAAATATTATTAGATCCCTTTAGATTGTTTAAGCTTGAATTTCTAATTAGAAACATATGCCCAGTTGACATCAATTACTTCTTATGCGTACATGTACAGGTTCATAGTCCCAATGTAAATTGTAAGAATCCTGAAACTTTTCTCAGATTTCAAAATTATTTGTGAGCGTCAGATACAGTAATCGAGTCTGTATTTATATGAGCTTATAATATATTATCCAAAGAAAGAAAAACAGAAAGGCAAGCTAAGACTAAGTAAATCGGCATGAAAAAAAGCATAAAGGCCGATAGCACCGGTTACTGTGAGCCTGCGTGTGTCGACAGGATCCGTGCAAGATACAGAAGCTTCCAGATTTAGAATCTGCATTAGCGTTACGAGATTATCAAGAGATTACTCCCAATACGCGGCTAGGAAAAGTAATTAGCGGAAGCGAACGTATACTGATCGGCGTCACCCTTTTAGATCTTGCGCAAACTTGCTTCCGATCTTACCGCCACGGCAAGGGAGTTGTTTTCAAGTTTTACGTTTAAAGTTCGACGCTCCGTCCGCCGGCCGTGTGCAGTGAGAGCTACGTAATCGATATGCCGCTGATGCTCTATGCACGGAATCAATGAAAGTCGCCAGATTTAGGAAGATTCACGAGAGACTTGTGTCGATTCGTGACTAGAAACTATAATTGCCGGAAGAAACTGTAACGTGAACGACATCACGATGCCGGCTGTTACCCTAGTTTTGTTTTACTTTAAGTGTTGACTAGTACGAGGGAATTACCTAGGTAGTGTATCTTTGATTAGAACAAATCCGGCCATTACTCCTAATAATTGATATGCCGCCTTTAGTTGGTTTTGTACCCGTGAAACTTTACAAGGTTTTCGAGTTTCGCCAGAAATTGCTTTTACCGTAGTTTTGGTTGAAAGAATCAGTGGAAGCCAAGTATTTCGAGATCGACTGATCGATTTTATAAGAGCCTGTCTAACAGGACGACTGCAATCGTTTATTGTTTTTTCATTTCCACATAGTAAAAGATGTTTTGTCGATATGTACTCTAGGAGTTGTACGAGTATGGGCTCCACGGATCATATAACGCACTACATGCTTCGAAAACGCGACGAGAAAGAATTATTAGCGGAAGTGAGTCTTTCGGGACCGGTGCTACAGCTGCAAATGGTTTCTTAGATTTTCGATTGGCGGTAGGTCACTGCTAGCACGATCTTAGTCTTTTATGAAAAGTAAGTAAATACACTTCATGAAAGAGATTTTTTTCTAGATCATGACAATAAACCTTTTGATTTCCAGATAAAAGAATTTTATGACATATGTTCTGATAGATAAATAGGGCAAGATATTTTTTGCTGACGCTGTAATAATTCAATAATGTTCTTATGGAACACGATTGACGATTGTTCTGTTGTAGAATAGGTAACAGTTTTAATTATTATTGCTTTTAAAGTTATGTGAATAATGTAAAATGATTGTGTGCTCATTCTAAAAGCAGACGTGGACACGTGAACATTAAATAAAAGCGCATCAGTAATTACCCATGTTGTGCCCATTACCTAAAGAGAAAAGTGAAAGGAACGAAACTAGCTGCAACAAAGGGCCAACCTTTGACAAAACGTTATGTAATTTCTGTCTAATATAACCGCATACTGCATACATGATGGCGTTCATATCCGCATTAAGTTTCTCTCCGCCATTGCGCACATACCAATGGACTCAAGAAAGAATGAGGAACCGTTTTCCTTGCAAACTACAAAAATAGCTAAATCGCGTGACACACGTATCTAACTTCGTTCTTTCGCCGCAGCGATCAATATTCATGAAAATGCACAAGTTTCGTTTCGATTTCCACATCGACTCTCGTACCTCACACACGTGCATTATCATTCACCTTCCGATTGTGCGTCTCACCTTCCCTCTTTCCCATTCCTCCATGGACCTCCCGTTCGTAGCAACGTTCGGTACACGTCAACGCGTAAATCTCCGATAAAAATGGCGCACTACAGTGTGGTGTCGTCGAGAATCAATGGATCCGATTTTTCTCACCTGTAATAACGTACCAACAATTCGCGATTTCACGTGAAATTCACATACGTCCAAGAACGTGAGAGGATTCGATCGCACGTGCGCATAAACATGTCCGCGTTTACATGTAATGTAGCGCAAGGTTAGGGGCACACGTTATGCCCGGGAAATATTCATATACAGGAGATGCGTGGAGAGGGCCGAACAGGGGTGGAAACCGAACGGTGGGCAAAATGTAAAGCTGAACGAGAAATACGACAGTTTCGCGATAACAATTTCAATCTCCCGTAAATATACTTGCTTGCATTGGACGGTGCGAGGCTGGCTGGCTGGTCTACTCGTACGCGGCCGTGCAGGTTAAAATATGGTGTGCGCGGGGAAAAATGTTAACGCACCGTTATCATCCGCATCGGCCGATCCCGTCCACGCACCTCCTTTCGGAAACGTGCAAAAACTGGGCGTTATGCGATTTCGCTGCGTAAATACGGCGAGCGGAAATGTACGCGCGCGAGCATCATACGTTATGGCACCGCTGCTGGTCAATTGTCGGGGTCGAACGCGGTTTAGAGAGATTGCTTGAAAAATGTCGGCCGCTCGGTGACCACTTTTTTTTTTTTTTACTACGGCACCGTTTATATAATCCATATTTCATAGTGTTCGTATCGGTAATTCTTTTGCGAATGGAAAGTATTTAAATAAAGAATGTAAATACTTAACCACCGTGTGATAAACTAACTAAATACGACGTATATCTTCGGCCATGTATCGGTCATTCAGGACATCTAAGTTTTCAAGCAAGACTAATAACGTTTCGACGTTTCGATCCTAGTTCTGGATCCTCCTCAGGGGATGAAATTTTATGTCTGTAAATAAACAACCCATTTAATCATTATTAAAGGTGAAAGACTGTATGAGCAATTGACAAATCATAGGTACAAGTGGAATAAGAAACCAGGTCTATCGTTTCGACATACTTTCACAATCATCAAACGTAGTCTTTTTTTTTTATGTAAGGTGGATGCTTTTCATTGTTGACGGATAATTTTGACACGAAGTAATTGGAAAAATTATAATGAAATTGAGAAAATAAATTAATTTAAGCCATATTAATATTCGTAACTCCTGCCATCCTTCAGTAATTATTACACGCTATATGGTTGCGATCCAAATTTCGTCGCCCGTAACTGTGCGATGTTATTATGTTCTGACCTGCTCAAGGTATTGCTTCTCCAAAACTTACGTATTGGTCATCTAGTTGAAAACCCTATTTTAAAAGTATTTAAGAAGCAAAATTATGTTTTTAAATGTTTTGGCCTGTGGTAAACCCTATTTTAAAAGTATTTAAGAAGCAAAATTATGTTTTTAAATGTTTTGGCCTGTGGTAAGAGATTTGTCTGACTTCTTGTTTTCAGGTGAGTACCGAGGATGATGTAGCGTTGAATTGTTCAGGAAAGGTATATGCTAAGGGGTAATGATAACTGCTTGTCAGGAGAATCATGTAAGTTATTTTTTTTCAGAATAATGATAGGAATAACAGTTTATATATTATCCAAAGTCTACATTTTATATAAAAAAGTGTACCCTTTGTATAAATCAATTACTGTATTAGTATTATACTATTCCTAATAAAACGGTTTTGTTATTTAGCATTAGAAACCACTAAATAATTGCATGTAAATTAAGGTGTAAAATTGATGCTGGTTACAACTGAATTGCTTCCTTTACAAACCCCTCAGCGAGTATACATATAACTAAATGTTATATTGTAACTCAGATGCTGTCGCATATATAATGTTTCATGTATAAACTTGTGTGGTTAACTAACTAAGAGGCAATTTGGAAACTTACGCATAGGTATATTATACATCTAGATTATTGTAGCTTTTGAGCGTTAGTATTCGACATAGATCATTCTAACTTTTGAACATTGATCTAATATTTAGTGTTAATATTTAATTATATTAAATCGACCCATTTTGGAATTAACTGCACGTGTATTTGCGGTATTAAGCACTAATGTGTTCAACTAATGTCATCAACTGCAGTTGAATACTTTTTTCCAACTCAATGCTCAGATATCTCTTGATATCGATACGACGAGTGTGCGATACACCGCGTTCTCCTCAGAGCACGAAAAGGTTAATGCGGCCTTTATCGGTTGCATCGCCCGACACATTCCTTCCCCTCCTCGCTGGCCATTACACCGTCAGATACCGAGTAAGATGTACATTTTGCATGCGCGTTCTTGGTTCGCAGCGCCGGATCGAGCATTATTGCCATTGTGCAGTGTCACTCTCATTTTCCGGTATCTGTAATGAAATCTTTCTGCGCCGCTCTTGTTCCGTTGTCCCTCGTTTTCATCTAACATTCTTCCCCATTCTCTATACATACGTTCAGTCTGGTCCCCCATACCCCCCTGTCCTCCCTTTTCCGTATACTACAATTTTCTTTCCCCCTTCGCCATGTCTTCTACAGGGTGGTTTCGATCCGATGCTACAACCGAAAAGGAGGTGAATCTAAATGCAAAAATAAGTAAAACAGAACGTATAAAAAATTTTTTTTTAAACGCTCCGTTTTCGAGAAAAACGACTTTGAATTTTCGGAAAGTGCAAGCGCACCCGAGCGCGGCGCGATATACCGGGTGCGCTGTAGGAATCTTGGTCGCGGCGCGATGGCTTATCTCATTGCGTGGCATCGAAGCAGGCCCGACAGGGACATCCGGTATACGCGACAGTGGGACCGAAGCGGCCTATCCTGACGTCATAGCTGCCCGAACGTACTCGCAGACGACGCAAAGCGATAGATATAGATATACAATGCCATGCTTCAGGGCGCTTGCACCTGACAAAACTTCAAAGTTGATTATCTCGAAAACGAAGCGTTTAAAAAAAAAATGGTATACGTTCTGTTTTATTTATTTTTGCATGTAGATTCACCTCCTTTTCGGTTGTACCATCGGATCGACACCACCCTGTATAATTTGTCACTAGTTTCTCCTGGATCGTTTCCGTTTTTTCGCCCTCATTTTTTCTTTTATCCGCTTTGCCTCTTAAAGCATTCCTTTTATTCATACGTTGCCGAAAAATTCTCTCTCCCCTCCATCCTGTCCAGTTTCCCTCCAGACTCACGTTCCTCTTTACGTACGGGCACTATCGGCACAGGCTTCATTGTCCTCGCTAGCGTATCTCCCGCCGTTCGTACTGTAATGTACGGTCGCATTCTTGCGTGCGCGCGCGTACATTCATACTCGTGCCTACATGGACAATGTAAAACCAGCCACGTAGATCGTGTATACGGATTAATGGCACTTCCGAAAGTAGTTGTTTCGGCGCGTTAAGCGGCTCCCTCGTTTAATGATATTTTACGTAAGCTTCCTTCCGGTTACTCTCCTCCCCGCCTCTCTCTCTCTCTCTCTCTCTCTCTCTGTCTTCCTTTCTACGTACCGCTCCTCATTTCTACCTTCTCCTCGCGCTTCTCCTAATCTCGAGCTCCAGGGAAAGGCAATTACACACGCGCTTAGCCACCTAATCGTCTAGCGACCTTCGAAAATGCGAGATTTTGCCGGATAACGGGATGTGAACTGTGTGTTGTGCGAGTATGTTCGCGGATTCGCAAGCCTCTCGGGGTTCAGAGACGAATGACTTTGGATACTGGGAAAGGGGGGACCTATTTTATCGAACCCCGGAGGGTGGACATTACGTAAGGGTCGACTGGTACTGGGTTATAGAGTTACTTCCGAATATAGATTGCAAATTGTCTGGTAGCCACTGTGATAGCTTAGGTGGTGTTAACGGATTAATTAGTACTGGGACTGGCTTAACGGGACTTCGATGCACTAGGCATGAAGTTAATTATGAATAAACGTCCAAGGAATAGAAGCATCGTTACTGCTAATCTTATAAAGTGACTGCTTTGCATTGCAATTTTCGAAAATGCGTCCCGCACGTACATTACTGACTACTCCAATTTCCAATAGCTGTGTGTACAGCATGCAATGTAGTACATTTGGAATGTTCTATATGTGGCTCCGCGTTCCTCTGCTGAACAAAATCACATTTCAACCTTTTACTCCAGCGGCATTTATGTAAAGTAAACTGGCTCTATGTTTTACTTCATTTTATATTATTCATCGCCGCTTCCACACTGCTCGATTTTGTTGGCACTATTTCACTAATAGTTGCAAGATAATTGGAATCCTGAATTATCTTTGGCGTTGCAAAAGTCATCTATTAAGTTTCCAAGGCAGTACTCGAATTCACATTCACGCAAACATAAATATCATCTAAAGCGAATAAGAATTGAAGACAAGCCAAGGGTAAGCCGAGAACTAAAAGAAAACCAACAAGCAGAAGTTCAGATCCGGAAGCAAAAGCACGGTCCATCCTCTACTCGGAATCGAACAAAATTATACGGTTCGACGAACCAATTTCCCGTACGACCTCTTTCCTTCCACTGTTCTTCGTTTCCCCCGACCACCCTGACCGCTACCTCCCCCATCCCCCGTGTTGTACGTGTGTACAATTCGGTGTCTGCACGACTTGGTTCCCGGCCTTTTTTCGCCTACTCTTTCGTTTTACACGCTAACCAGCAGTGGGCGCAATGAAAAAGTAATTTTTATCTGATTCCATCGTGGCTTCTCACCCCTAGTTTGACCCATTTGCCCGTACGAGAGTTTGAATGCTTTCGAAGGGGTGCCGTTATTTCGATATAAGTGTGCGTGGTCAACCGCATGGGGTAGCGGTACATGTGTCAAATAAATTCAAAAAAGCCCCTGCTATATTCTTTTATATTCGTAATACCGAAACATATGATATGGTCAAATTATATATAGTCTGACATATTCAATTTTATACCCGATAAATTTATTCTCACGTTATAATTTATGTACGTATAGATATAGCTTTGCGACCCAAGCTTACAGACTCCAATAACACTGCTACAATAATCTTACCATCGGCAGCCTTACTTGCCGGAAAATCTGGATAAAGTTTGGCATACTTAGTCTTTTTCGAGGCTTCAATATCCGGCGTTTCGGGGAAAAGTGTTTCAGCGTAATTGGCGGGATCGATGGCGCGCAAACAGAAGAGGTGTAATTGAGCTTCGGTGTGCGGGCTCGAATAGGATGGTGCGTTGTCCAAGGGCAAGTATTCGATAGTATTCGCTCCCGTTTGCAGTGGCTGCGCACCTCTTTCGACGTAGGACCGCGAGCGAGCGGTATCCATTTCTGCGGGCGGATACGGACATCCTTGAATTCCATGAGCGGTGAGGCAAGAGCGACCGCCGCGGGTTCGGTCATAAATTTCGATTTCCATCGCGACGGGAGACCATTCGATTCCACTTGCCGATCTATATATCCGCCGCAGCGATAACGCGCCACAGAGAATCAGGCGGCGGCTAGGCTTGCAAAATCGCATGTGTCTCCGTAGACTTCGCCGGATAAAGGCTTACCCTCTCTTTCTTTCCCCTCCCTCTTCTTACTAGGCGACGTTATTTTCCATTCGTCTATGCGTTTCTTCTCTCCCTCTTTCTGTCCGTCACTCCAGCTCTTCATTTCTATTCGTCCTCTGCAGTGGTCCGCACACACTACTGATCTCTAGTTTTCTATTTTTCACCCCAAGCGGTGCGTTTATTTACGATCATTGTGTTTCTACTTCTTCTTCTGGTTTTTTGTTTATTTCATATATCACACTGTTCTTAGTGAAAGTTTTCAGTGATTTCACTGCTTCCTTTATCACTCTTTCGTCGGCTCGGAATCTATGGTTTCCTTCCGGAAGCGTTTTCCTGCGCCGTCCGTCAAATCGTTGAAGCATAACTCATTACTCCTTACGTCTGCTTAATAATACATGCGACGCAACAGCGGGATCGGAGAAATGGCAAGGGACGGAGAGAGAAAGGTAGGGGGTGGCCGGTAAGACACGGGGTATAAGCGTTAAGCTCTTCCGCACGGGTTATTAACTTTGTCAACTTTGTTTCCGTCTCGTTGCGTTTTCCTTACGTGTCTCTCTCGCCCGAGGCGGAAATTTACGAGCCCCTCTAACCGGCGCGTGGGAACGATTGCGCGTAAAATCATTTTAGTGACACCTTTTCACGCTCTGTCGCCATTATTTTATGCACTTTCTTGCTTTACGATTCAGCAAGGTCAAAAATTGCCCGTTCGAAACGTTCGAGTAGATGGAAGGATGTAATATAGATGGATAAAACCGAGGTAAATTTGGCTATTTCGGGATTGCATAATATCCGAACGAATTGCATTGAAGAGTATCCCATTTAAATCGACTGGGAATGCTTTACGAGTAACTCGGGAGTAGAATGTGTAATGATAATTTATGAATATTGTAGACGTAACTGAAAATGCTCTGTCAAAAAAAGATGAAATCTATTATATATTGGGATTTCCTCACGTAACTCATAATGGATTGAGAATGATGTAATAGAATATAATGTGAATATTAAGGAACACAGTGCGTGCTGTTGTCGTAGCATAATTACTTCTATTTACTCGAATTTAGCCTAATAAATATATTCTATGAACATTATGGTATTGCGGTTAATTAATAAGCGAACGTTTGAGTACTACTTATATGAAATTTAATTATCGTTTCACTCAAAGAAACTTAGGCGGTAATAGAACTTCGATGTAAGGTAGATGCATTATGAAACTGATACTCGGGAATGTAGTTGAGCGCAAGTTATGGTGTCTAAAGTAAGTCTAAACGACCTGCGTCCTGTATTACTAATGGGATGTAACTGCGTTAGTCCCGTGTGTAAATCCAATTCTAGTAAAATCCAATCTGAAGCAACGAATTCGTAACTAATCTGCGTAGATTTACATAATCTGTCCTATTAGAACGTCTCGGGCGATATGTGCGTGCTATATCGTGAATTAGAGGCGGGATTCAGCCAGAATAATCAGTCAGCAGAGAGAATTCATCGATGTCTTAGTTTCTCTGTCTCGCTATTTATGATGCCTCGCCTGTGAGACGAATACGTCATGTGATGACTGCTAGTTTAGAAATTTTATTCGAGTCACAGATCCCGGCAAGTTTTGAACGATTATAAATGAGATATGACTGCTTTAGCCAAATGGACTTTGACCATTCAGTACATGGAAATCCAGTTCTAGTAAAGTTTGGTTTAAGCGAACGAAACTAGATCGGAATAATTCATCATATGAGAACGTGTCAGATGATCGATAGTCCCAAACATGAGGTTTCTTGCAATGGATTCTTACTCATAATAAATGTAATTACTTATTTAACTGTTATGATCATATAACATCAGTACATAAATAACGCAAAATAAATATTCCGAACGTTTGGAAGATTCTCTAAGAATAATATTATATAACACCGTGATAATGTCACTCTTAAGGAAACGTGAATGGAAATTGTATCTCCAGCCGCAAAATGGAAATTACGATTGTACGATTGTAATCACGTGATCAGTTACGTAGTATCTACTGTCATGCATGCGCTCGTGCTATCAGCCAAATTGATGTAATTTAATCAATACGAAATCTATTGTAACGTGATATCAATCGCGTTTGTGAGGTTTAATTTCATCAATGTTTGACGCACGCTGATATCGGTCGGTGTTACACATAGAATTGTTCTATATATTTTTACTGTTCTGCTAAAATTCAATTGTAAAAGTAGATCAAAGCAAGAGAAATTGATATCCATGACTACGTGCATATTTGATTTCTATTTTCAACTTTCCAATATTTTCAATGCAGCCGTCAGGCGATCAGCAACGTAAATTTGCTTTCGTGAATATTCCAGATATTTACAGATATAAACAAAACGTTCTGACAATGATTCACGATAAGTTGGGCAACTTGACAAGTAAATTGTGTCATATTTTATAGTAAAGAAAAATATTTAAGGTAGGTTTCATATAGTAATTGTTTCTACGATTACTAATTATAACTTTCAATCTGTCTGCGCTTCAATATGTGTCAATGCAATCAAGTTCGTAATTGCGTGTCACTGATATTAGATTCATTACCCATTTACCCGATTTAATTTGATAAGCGTCCGGTTGAACGCGCCCATTATTTCTACATTTTCATTTAATCCCTCTAAAGCTCACTTACGTAGCCCGAATTTAAGACAAATCGAAGTAGTTAATCCACGCACTCGCGATCGTTTATCCTGCCCCATGGAGCTAAATGGTAACGCGTGTGAATGCAATATGCGACACGATCAGTAATTACGAGCCAGGCATTGGATTTAGGTTTGTTATCCGTCTATTAGATTTAATTTTCTCGGCGTTCGATTGGATGCATTTCGGTACCGAGGTCGGAGTCAATGCGTGGCGAAACTGATCGTGTTCCTGATCGTGCGTGTATCGTGCCTCTGATCGTGCTTCTGATCGCGCTTCTGATCATGCTGCACGAGATTTCACCGGTGATCGCGCGAACTACAGCCTCTTCCACGGTATTGTCCGCGCTTTCACCTATCTCGACTCTTCCGTGCCATTCGTCCCAAACGATGCCCCTCGTGTATTGCCACCGCGTAAACTGCGGAGCCTGCTCGATGACACGTTGCATTGCTAAAATGAGCGTGTCCTAACTTCGCCATAACTCAAACTCCCGCATCTTCACCTTGATTCCTGTCCGAAAACTGTATATACGCAGCAAGGTACTGAAAGCAACTTCGTCTTTTCTGGACGTCTACGAATTTTTAGATGGTTCGAATTTTTCTTTGCTTCCGTAGAGGCATTTTATTACTTGTTATGATTTCTATGAAAAGAGAAAAGATGGTTTTTGATCAATTTCTGCAAGTCAAGCTACATTTAAAGTGTAACTGAATCGACCGAGGGAGTCAGATGTAGTCACACATATTTTCATGAACAATGTCTTGTAGCGGCAGTTGTGGACTACTTTTTATTTATTAACTGCATGTATTTCCCAGTGTCATTAGTTCTGACAGCAGAGAATATTCGAATCTGCCTTTGTCAGAGCAGACGTATCGGAGCGGAAGAGATTCGCGAACACCTTCTCACACGAGCAGGTTATCTCAATTGTTTACTGCAAAGCTTCCCACGCACCTTTGACATTGGACAAGCCTTGAACGTAACTGTACTCCTCATTCCATTGATTAAGGACGTGCACGCGGATTCCTATCGGGCCACGTGTCATTTATCCTCAGATCGTATGCCGATCCTTAGTTTCGTATACCGTACGACTTTGTCTGTTCTTCCAACCTAAGACTGGAACATTCCTGCGAACTTGGCACGAAAGTCTACACCCCTACCCATCATACCCCCCCCCCCCCCCCGTTCATCTTCTGTACTCTTCAACCCCCTTTGCGAGCCTCTCCTCTATTCCCGTCGGGTCGAGCAAGCGAAGGCGGACGCTTTGTAAAAGTTTCATAGTTCTTCCACGGAGCGAGAGGGACAGCGCACCCGCGCCAGAGAGAGAGAGAGAGAGAGAGAGAAAGAGAGAGAGCTCTAATGGTTTCCTTGTTACGGTTTTGATAGTCGGTCCTTAATGCCGAGCCCGTAATTAAAATTTGCCGGGACGGTCGCGTTGCTACAGCGATATCTAATGGAATAACTTGAGAAGCACGGCGCCGCCTTGGATTTTCGCGGGAGACAGATGACTGTGCAGACGTCGGTGAAAGGTAAAAGTGGGTCGAGGCGAGGACGAAAGACAAAGGGGTGAGCCACCGACGTTGCCCGATCTCGGTGTTACGACGTCAAAAATCCTTTGTCAACGGAACGGAGTCCAATGGAGTCCTTCCATTGCGCGTTCCTCAAAAATCTCCGGAGAAACTGATATCGTCGGCTATTACAAGGTGGTGGATCCATTCCTGGTAATCCCTAATGAAGAATGGTCTACTATATTTTTGTCCCACCGAAAAGAGACATCTCATTTCTTGCGTTTGCAGACGGATATTTTAAAAGCTTGTCTCTGTGCGACATTTGGCGAGATTCTAAAGCGTTCGGCAGTTTTAATGCATTATTCACGCTCACATTCGAATCTCATATTTGTTTATATTCTGCGCGTTGTTGCAACATCCTGGAGAGAAGACTACTTCTCTAGAAGGAGACAGTGTAAGTACTTCAAACCATGCGTCTATTCCAGTGTGATTTCCAGATCGTCTAACGGCAACGTTAAACAAACTCGAAATTACAGTAATGCGCGTGACCGTAATGACGGCAATAATGACATTAGGTCGACGCGTAGCGGCTTGGGCGGCGTAAAATTACGCGACAGCCACGGACGCTCGTTCGCAGTGAAAGTGACGAAGAGGAAAATGGATGTGCGAGGCCTACTTTGGGTGCCCACTCCTGGTGGACCACAATTATTTCGGGATGTCCTCCTGCGGGTCGTTCCCCCGACGACGTATAGAAATTTAAATTCCTACGGCATGCCAGACTCGTCCGTTCAACCGCATTATTGGACTGCCGAACGTGCTCGCCGGAGGACAATTTGATGTAGCGACAACGGAGTGTCCCTCGAACGACGTCCGTCGACGCCGATATTTCGCATTTTTCCGCCCCCTGCCCCCCCTACGGCTCAACTACAGCTCAACTACGGGTCGGCTATAGATCGACTGCGGGCTGACGATTTTCATCGAGCTCCTGACCACTCTTCGTCCTTTCCACCCTTCGAGCATCTGCCTACAAAACGACCCTGATTTCGGTTAAAACTCCGATCGTAACTTGGCTCGAGTTCTCTCGTCCTGACGCCTCGCCTCCGTCTCCGCGGAGAGGCACTTTCAATGACAACGAACTTTCGTCGAGTGGATCTGTTTTTTCATTACCCAAGATGCTTGGGAAGTCCTTAATAGCTCGCGACCGTAATTATTTTGAGCGGAACTTTGCGCGGAAAGCGATCGTGCGGTGGCGGCGATCGATCCTTCTTTCATCCCTTCCTTCCTCGTCGCCGTTTGCGTTAATTCCTCACAGTCTACGACCGTGATGGTACGTTCTGCGCCAATTTCAGATTCCATCCCGATAATGCTGCAATTGGCAATAATTCGGTACTTTTTACTAAATCTATTACCTTGTTTCATTTTAGTATTTTCTTTTCTTATCATAATTATTAATCAAATCTTAGTGTGACTTACAGACAAATTCTTATAGGGAACGTTTTTTTTCGTCAATGTTAATAATATAAGCAATTCCTTGTTACATGGGGACTGTAGGTAGATAGATTAAATTTTATTTTACATGTTCCACTATTGCTTTCAGATTTTTGGAAAACGATATGCTCAAATAGTTCGCCTATCAAAATATTGCACTATTTGTTCCTCAAACATTAAACCATATTTATAATTTCCTTCATTTTTTCGTAATACGCGATTTATGAAAACTTTATCAATACCTTCAATCGACCGTTTAATATTCCTAAATTCATCCATTCGCGAATCCGTGAAAAAATGCACCCAGTTTCGAATTATTCTCCGAATCACTCACTCCTACCAATTTTCATTTGACCATTTTAGCGACCGCCTGTTCCAACACTGCGAGACACAACAAACACTCTTTTTTGCAGTATTGCGTGTAAAAGTTTACTTTCCCACGACGACGTACCCTGTATACCCATATCGTATTCCCCGATAACGTTCCCTCGACTTTCCACCCTCCTGACACGGTACCGAGTACTCCCCCGTTAAATCAAGACGACCAGCAAGTATCGACCGTTCGTTAAAGCAGTGGAATAGGCTCGACGTTGTAGAATCGACGAGTGGCTGCCAGAGTTAGCTCGAGCTGCGAAACACTGCGATTTCTCGTAAAGCTCTCTTATGAAGACGTTGCGCGGCGCGCGAGGGTGGGGGGGAAGAGCTGACATAACCTGCAATATCGTTTATCTGACGGAGCTTAGCCTGGGGGGGTTAGCATAATCTTATGCACTTCGCCCTGATAAACTGGATTATGGGTTCCTCTCTCTTCGCCATTGCTTCGCTCGCTTCTCACAACCTCGTCTCATGCTTCTACCCCCACTCCCGTTCGTACTCCTGCTCCTACTCATACTCCTACTTGTACTTCTACTCCTGCTCCTACCCCTGCTGTGTGCAGCCCCATCGCGTTACCCCTCTTCGAGCCTGGCCTATCCCACCACTTTACACTGCATTGCTTCGCAGTTTGGCGCTGAGCGTGGGTTCGTATTATCTGCTCGTTCATCGTATCGCATAATATGCGTGGCAGGGAGAGGAACGGTGAGACTTTTGTGCACGTCGTTTTGAATCTTCTAGTCTCTTGGAACATCTGCGGTTCCCCGTCGCTGGGCTTTTTCCGCTTTTATGGTCATACATTAAGTATGTGTACATGGTTGCGGGTGGACGTAGGTATGTGCTGTTCAGTACCTTTGTGGAAGCAAAACACTAATGGTCCTTTTTTCGTAACATTTTTTTGTAAAGTATCGTAGCGAGTACTCTTGTGTTCAGTATTTCTTCCTGGCAGTCGAATGCTATCAACGCAGGGCTTTGTTGATGTCTGATACAACTGTAAAGGCAGTTAGTTATCCGCTAAATTAACTGTCAGTGCGTGAATACGGACTCTTTAATTTTCATAAGAATTACTATTTTTTCTCTCCGCCAGCGCACAAAACACCGTAATATGCCCAGTATGAAACTCTATCCAGTGGAAAATCTTTAATAAATCCTAGCTGCTGGCTCTTTTTTACTGTCTTAGACGCCCCGTCACCCACTGCTTCATATTTACACTTTTCCTTCCCTTATCGTCTTTCCTTGGCACATAACTCTTTTCTTCTTACTTTCTTTCACGTAGGTATTCTCGTCACCCTTCCTTTCTAGCCCGGCTTCTCTATTCTTCTGTCACATGTACTCTGATTCCCGTACTCTCTGTCTTTCTCTCTCTCTCTCTCTCTCTCTCTTTATCTCTTTATCTCTTCCTCATCCCTTTCGAACCCCTACCTTGCTCTCCCCGCAAGTTTACGGTCTCCTGGCCTTGGCGCGAGTAGTTTATCGAAGATTGCACCATGCACACAGATACTCGTATGCGTACATACCCGAACGAGCCACTTTCGCTCTCTCTCAAGCCATTGATCACGAACGTCGAAAGCGCTTCTTCTGGCATGGCGGATGCACTTTCAATGCTTACATTATCTATGTTCCTCACCGGAGAGAACGCCAGGGCATTTTGCGCGAGTCTGTTTTGAATGGATAATGCGCTGAAACGATCTAAACGTGAAAGCCTCGTGCGTATGCATGTGCACGCCGCCGAAGGGATGCTCAAATTGCAAAATGGATTCCGGCTCTTTCCGTTGGAAGGCTATTAGGGGTAATGTTTAGTTTCGACGGCGTTTAGGCGAAAATGTACCAAATAAAATCGCAGTGAATAAGGCTGAATCAGTGTCAATGAGTGTCGTTTATTTTTCGAGGAACGCTTACATTTTTCTTGGAATGAAATTTTCTGTGCTTTTAACACCGCTGATTTATACCGGTTCTTGTCTCGAATGAAGCTTTTCATATTTCCATAAGAATCAGCGTCGGGTCAACTGGAGTTCAATAAGCGAAATTGGAAAAGAGGACGTCCCCGTAATGAAATCTTTTTGTAAAATGTACGATACCAGAATTTCATATGACCACGTTGTCCGTATTTATGAATAAGTAACGAATTAATATATTAAATGCAAAATCAAATGATCAAAATGTTAATTCTATTGATTTTAATAACGTATACTCTAGATACTTTTGGTTATGACTGATTTATATATTAGTATGACTCGTAGAGAAATAGAAGGAAGAAACAAGATTGCAAGCGTACAGCTTTTGCCAAACTAAATAGAATTTTTTCTCGGACTGTGGTTGGCATTTCAAAATGTTACTGTACGTCGGTTGGCGATCGGAGGTAGTGGTACCGTTCAGTTTATATACGCAAATTTGATACCGACACGCGATGATGCGATACTATGGCTTCCTACATTTTGCTAACTGATGATGTTCATACGAGGGGTCAATGACATTTCTCCGTTGAAACCAGTCTATCATTTTTTTGCTGTATTCTTCAAATATGGGTCGTTGGATAATTATAATGTTATACGAAAGAAACAAACACAAATGTTCTATATTTAACAATACATTACGGTCAAGGCTTCGTCTATTTGTTAAAATTTGCGATATTAAAAACACTCTGGTCGCAATTGTTTGCACGCATTTTCCAAATACTCGCATTATTAAACAGAAATACGATACAGTACAAGTACTTTAGGTTTATATTCTGATTCTTTTTAATCTTTTTACATATATATCTTACATATTATATATGTATAATATATATATATAAGAAAATAAATCAGCATACGTGTACATATATATATATATATATGTATATATTTAGATATTAGATTTGAATGTACACGTATGCTGATTTATTTTCTTGCTTCGCTCACATACACCAAGACAACGGTCGTTTCTACCCCTCGCTTTCAAGCATTCCACAAATATAATTTTGCATGCACGTACTTTAGATACTTAAATGTTCTAAGAGTTATCGCAAAATAATCAAGCGTCTCGTAAGTTGCATTCACACGTACTACATGTATAATACTTTCAACTGGTTTCCCAACTCTTCACGACATGAAGGTGTCAGGATATGTATCTATTTTTTTTTCTTTTTGGTTTGTCATGATCATCTGTTTCTTCACCGCTTTCCCGGTCTTCCACTCTCTTTGAAATTTGCAAAAATTCCGAAAGATTCAGGAGATTTTGTTCTGCCTCTTTTTTGCAGTACAGAAATGCACTGACGCTAGACATCTACACGGTAAAGTGTTCGGTGTGAGTCAGTGCAGACGCTCTACGTGCATCTCTAATCCACGACTGAGCCCCTTAACCCGGTATAAATCTCTCTGGGCGGCTTAATGTTCCCCGAATCTCCTTCTAGGTGGATGTTTTTCTCAGAGATACGCACACGTGAACGATGGTACGGAATGAAGAGATATCGGTGTAGCCTTCTTTTTCTTCAGAAACGCGTAGAGCCTGAAAATGTCACAAGTTGAAACCTCTCCGCAGTATCAAACTTTTCACCGCGAGAAAATCGAACATACTTCCTATTATACAAATTCTATCTGTCTATTACCCTATGATAGGAAAACAATGAGAAGCTTTCCTAGGATCACTCCGATGTTCTACTTCATTGTTACGCTTTGTGGACCGGCCAATACGGTTATTGTACCACCAGAATCACCAGTTGCGGTGCATTACACCTACAGATGGACCGATTGACACGTTCCGACGGTCGTAATGTTTTTTCGCAATCTCACCACCCACTAACAAGCTCCGTCCCAAATTTGATTAATCGTTCGATAGAGTAAGTAACTCACCTCCTTTCGCATGCAATGCAGTAACACATCGCGTATGGTTTCGAGTCTCTGTCGACGTATAGGCATTAATCACACAGTGATGGTCTACTTGAGGACCGGCAGCGTGGGGTGCCTTACAAATATTCCGCCTCCATTGATGCGTCCCATTGGTTCGGTCGATATCGATAGCATTGTGTAACGACTGGACGGTTCGGGCAAAGGGAAAGCAGTGTTTGACGAGGAGAGCGTACCACGTCTGCGGTTTAAGGGTTAAACGCCGCAGAGGAGAGGCAAGCGTAAAGCGTGAGAGATCGTTCGACGATAGAAGGGCAACTTGGCACGCTCGTGAATCGCGCCGAGAGGACAGTGCGCTCAAGTTACGCCGTTCTCTTTTCTCTCCCCCCCCCTCCCTCCCCCTCCCCCCGCCGTCTTCCGTTTTTCTCCTTTTTTCTCAAGGATCTCGCCGAGTCAGGAGAGAAGAGGTTTCGTGCGCGCGGAAGCGCGTTTTCGTGGGAGGATATAAAATTGAGATAAAGCCCGCGGTGTCACTGACACGGCATGACGTTGTGCTCGACGCGTCGGAGCGTCTAGTGAGAGAGAAAAGGACGCCCAGGACCGAGAGAGATGGGATGTGCTTTATGCCGAGAGTGGGAGAATGAGGCAGAGAGAGAAACAGAGAGAGGAGCGCGATGGAAGCGTGAGAAGGAAAACTTTGGCGGCTGAGTGACAGTGAGAGAGTGTGAAAAATGTTCGCGCCTCCTTTCTCTATTCCGCAAAGATAGAATATCAAAGCAGTAGGAATACGTGCTCCCTGGTCGCACTTCGTAGCCAGCAAGTGCCACGTTTCATCTTAATGGGAGGCCCTATTGTTTCGGTGACTTTGCGCGTAATGAGGCGAATGAGAGATTTGACGCGAGTTAATTCTTGAGTTATAGGCAAGGTGTATGTGTGTGTATGGACTTGGTGCAGAAGTGTTGCTTTTCCACGTTTCCGTTCGTTTATATTACAGTTGCGCAGAGCGCAGTGGAACTGAACTTGATTTGGTTCGATAGAAAACGTTTGTGATTAGTACAGGAGTATAGTTATAACATACGCAGCTCGAGTGACCTGAAACCTTGAACTTTACGAGCTTGGGATAAATTTCGTCGCACGTAAACGTCAAACGGATGACTCCGTTCGTGAAAACATGAAATTCACGGAAGGATGCGGAAATCTACAGAAATCGCCGAAAAATGTAACCCAGAAGCGGACGAGGATTAACTAACCGTCCCTTTGACAGCGACTGCTCCTCACCCGGAATATCTGCCGGTGAAACGTCAGGAAAGCTTTTTGCGAAAAGCAGAGTTGTGCGCGACGCACGCGTCCGATAAATGCGGCGCGATAGAACTTGAAACGTACAGCGTTAATGGGGAACTCTGCCGGGTTACCTGATGAATTGACCGGAAGAAGCGGAGGGGTAATGTTGGTCTGGTGCGGAGGGAGAGGATCGTAGGTGGGATGTTACGCGATATTCATGGTCCCTCGTTCGTGCCCGATTAATCGTCGTTAGCAGATTGTAACTGCAGGCAGACGTGCGATTGTGTACGTGCCGCGTCCCTGATGCAGGGGGTTGCTGCACGGTAAGGGGGTTGATAAACGGGGGGAAGGGGTCCGATCATCTGGTGTTCTCATCTTCCATGCGTTTCGATGTCACAGCTGACCTATGACATATAGCGATGAACGGTCGCGGAGAAATGGAATATACAGGTGGATGATAAGGAGGGGGTGGTTCGCTGTGTGGAAACACTTTATACGCGTAACTTTGCATTCCTCCGTCGGTGATGAATGAAATACTGACGCCGGAAACGAACGGTGGGCCGTGTTATGAAGAGCAAGAGATATTTGAGGAGACAGGTATGAGGCTTCGAAAGACGGGATCGCGTTTATGGAAAAGGGAGAAGTAGACATTGCGGTGAGAAGCTTTCGAATGGTACGTCAAACATATTTAAGTTTATGGCACAATGGGAGATTCGAAGTCGCCTGAATAATGTTGTGAAAGTTTTTCAATGTTTAGTGTTTTTAAAGCTCGGGATACGGTCATGCGGGGACTTTATGATTGCACTTGGAGTTTTACGGTTTAAGCTTTCTGTCACTCAAATGTAAACCTCTGTCTGTACAACACACATTTCCGATTGTATTTTAATCACTAATATCAGTTGCGTACCCTCACCATTTAAATATCTTTCACAATTTTGTACCCTCAAAAGCATTATGCTTTCTGAATATTTATGCTTTATATGACACAAATTAAATGTCAGTGAATAATTATATGTATATTTATTTCTAATGTATGTGAAACAAATGTACAAATCCGTTTTGGTGATGATTTTTGGGTAGAAATATTTTTAGTGGTTTAGGTTGTATATCAAAAAATAAAATAAATATATACAAAGAATAGAGTGGTTCAAATGTTACATCCTTACACTTTACGTTCCGTCTTACGACTGCCGGTTTTCATCTCTTCTTGTCCTTCCGTGTCCCGCTTTCTTATCGGTTTCTTTTGTTGTTTCTACTCCTTGTTCGTGCAAACTTATAACCGTCGATTCAGCCATGTATTCCCACCCACCCACTCTCACAGAAATCGCTTGTCTAATGGAAAATTTTTGTGTATCTGAACATCAGCTATTGCATATACTAAAAACTGCTACGAGTCTCCTCAAGAAAGATTCAAGAGTACAAATAAACGAGTGTAGTATGTTACATGCATTCTACTGAATCGTGTGAAAAAATGTCTATATTTGGAATGGAAACTAAAGTATATAGGGATCAGGAAGTCAGGCGGTAACACGTAGTTTTTTTTATAGATGAAAATATATTTCTTCTGACGTACACCTTCACGAGCTCACTCATATCGACAGCTAACCGGTTTCCATTATACCTTGTAGTTGTACTGCCGTCACAAAGCTAACACAATGACGTTATAATCGCCTATGAAATACATGTCTATTACACATGGAATCCCAAAAGACCCTGCACCGTCGTCCAGGGCTTAAATTAGTAACCCCAAAAACTCCATTTCACCTTTCCCCCCTTCGTTATCAAAAGGGAAAAGAAAATGTTTGCAGTAAATTTACCTTGCAAGACTGCCGTCAAAACGCGCACGTCTTTTTTAAGGCCTAACTTCCGTTATCTGGGAGTGATCGGGCCATGAAGCAGGGGGTAGGGGCTTTTCGGGGAACAAAGGAGCTTCGCGGGGGAGAATCGCGTCAGGCTAGTTTTGCCGGGAAAGCGCGCGAAACGATATTGCCGTGAGACCGGTCGAACGGCGATTGGTCCGTTATATTGATGTCGAGCGGGTGCGTTAACGTTATGGAATCGAATTGGACGGTTCCGGCGGTGCTCCCGTAACCGAGGCCCGGCGGTTCTTGCGGTTCAGCTTTTCGAGCTTTCGCAGCTTTGGCCGGACGCTGGTCACCGCGCGATACAGTGCGGCGATGGTAACGAGCGCCGGAAAACGAACTTGCCCGAACGCCCAATCCCACCACCTTCCCCGCTCCCTCACGCGCTCACTGACTCCACCCATTTACGAGAGAGAGGAGGGTAATGAACAAATTGTGGCCCCGCTTTATCATTATGGTATCTACCTGTCGATTTATCCGAAATCAGGCGTCTGGGGCATCGAAAATGACCGCGCTATATGATTCGGCGAAGAGTATGTAGTTTGTCGGACTTTCCTAGTCATGCGTATTTTTGGTTTCGTATTTATATGTGTTCGGTAGCTGCATTGACCCCCAATCGATGAAATTGTTCGTGTGGATTATCGGTTAAAAACGATCTATGTTACGATCGTAATAAAATGTTTTAATCATACTTTTTATTATGTGTCATTTAAAAAAAGAAAAGAAAAAGTTAAAATAACAGAATGATTTCAACAAATCATCGAAATGTAAATTTGGGTTTTCTAATAAAGATCAAGGCAACAACAAACTTTGCACGTATTACACAATGTACTGTAATTTATTAGTCGTAGATGTATGTAATCATTTCACTTTAAGATATTTGAATGCTCCACATTGTCATTGACATGCGTCGTTGTACACAGTATAGTGATGAAGACTATATTATAAACAATTATTTTCAAAACTCTTACACTTTTATGTTAGACCCCTTTCATAAGTTGCAGCATATTTGTAAATGTTTGTATTACTTTTAATTGAGTTTGCGTTATTCTATTTTCATTCTTTTATTTCTAGTTGTTGCAGTATTTTTTCAACGTTCTACCCTGAAACGGTATAAGCACTCATTTACTACTTTAAATTCTTGCATTAAGTAAATTGGGTGGTTTAATCATTCCCGCTTTTTCTCCGTCTTTTGTGGAACGCAGCACATTTTCATTACATTTGATCTATTATTTACCCAGTGTTAATTATGTTAATTGGCTCTGGCTTGAAAGGTAGCAAATGAAAAGTCCCTTGAAACAGCCAATCTCACTGTCAATTTACCGTTAGTAATTTCTAAAAGATTTCATCTTTGTTCCGGCAATATTTTCAGTATGTCAATATAGATTTATATTAAGGGAATGTATTTAATGAGAATTATAATGAAATTTGGTGTGCCCTAATCAGAGTTTGTACTTTCGTCGTTTCCAAGAGCCGAAATTAAGCGTAGCATCGAATGAATTCGCATCGTTCACGAAAGGTTAAGCGCACTGCCGATGCGCACGCATGCGCTATAGCCTCCTCGAAATGTTCTCCCAGAGAAATTTTGATCCCTCCGGGATGCTTTGTATCGCGAGGCGGGCGCTTAATTGTTTGCACCCCTCCGCTTTGATGTCGTTTTTACAGCGTGCGACGTGTCGTCGTTTTATTTCTGGCCTTTTCACGTCTCGCCAGTCGCTGGTTCGAACGGATAGGTGCGGCCAGACGTTGCCCGGATAATTCACCCCCTCACCAATACTTCCTATCCCTCATTCCTCGCCGATGTTACGTGTCACTCGAAGGAAACCCCGTCACAAAGCTTTCATGAATTCTCTCGATTGCGACACAAGCGACGTTTATCGGCATACTCTTGACGGAAAGCTAAATGTATTACCGACATGTTTCATTCCGTTTTTCGACAACAAAGTATAATTACTTTATCGATTATTGTAACTGATAAATATCGTTGTCGGATAGAATTATTTTGTCTTAGGAATATCGTATTACCCATTTTCAGTGTAATAAAAAGTAATTTTTGTTTGACGTATGACGATGACAGCACGATGACAATGTTGTTGCTATAGTTTTTATTTGACTTGCATTATCCTATGCCTCATATGTGTTACTCTCATCGATTCGGTAGCTTATTCTCGCAGCTGAAATTTGATTCGCGATCAGCCTGCAAACAAATTCCATTATTGTCTCTCCAGATATGTGTCATATATATGTAAGATTCCGTTTTCATAATGGTTTAGAAACGTATATCCTCAGAAAAATAAAGAGATTTACAGAATAGGTACATACAAAAAATACAGTGGTTCCGTCCTAACACTTTTCGACCTTCTTAAAGACTGACTCTATGTTTTTTTCTGTCCTTCT
This sequence comes from Anoplius nigerrimus, assembly GCA_914767735.1. NCBI lineage: Eukaryota > Metazoa > Arthropoda > Insecta > Hymenoptera > Pompilidae > Anoplius > Anoplius nigerrimus. Next base: position 6,215,818 of record OU612079.1, on the reverse strand, counting down.
GTGTCCACCTTCTTATCATTTTATTTTTTTATTTTTTTTCCAACCTCTCACACATATACACTCTCCACTCAACCATTTTTTCGCACTCACTCTCTCCATCTCACGCATATAAAAAACATAATGTGGGTATTTCAACTCAACCCCTAAAGATGTTAAAGAAATGAACGCCTACGTGCTATTGCTAGTGATATTATTTGTCAGAAGCAAAATCGAACATACAAGATCACGTAATTACTGAAAAAGATGGCTGCGCTCAAATACAACCGGTATCATAATTTCTGAACAAAGGTGCAAGTGTTAACATCCTAAGCTTCCGGCGGGGAGCGTTAAGCGCGCGCAGGATGACAATCGCCGGTTGAGAGGAGCGGCCAAGACACACACTTCTCTTCCTGGCGCAGAATCAAGGCGGCAAGTACTCCCGGTATTCGGCAGACGGATTGCTCGTCCGACCCCGGCCGTCGCCTCTGAGGCCGCTGGCGTAACAGTATCGGGGGCGGAATTTCCTGCATAGTTTAATGGGCCGCGTGTACGTGCGCGGACGTGCATGCGCCGGAAACGTCGACGTTGAGTCTCCATACTCTTCCTCTCTCTCTCTCTCTCTCTCTCTCTCTCTCTCTCTCTCTCTCTCCCTCTCCCTCTCTCCGTCTCACCCTCCCCCCTCTCTCCCGGACCTAGTAAGCCCACCCCGCCGAGTTGGGAAATTACTTGGACGAGATTTTTCAAATGCCTCGCCCCTTCGCCTGCCGTCACTCTCCTTCTGCTCCCCCCCCCCCCCTCCCCCCTCCACCCCACCTAACCCTGCAGTTCACGGAACAGAAACTTTCAGCGCGGAAGAACAATGTTCGGCCTGTCGTTTCCGGTTACCTTGTTCGTGACGCCTGCTGTAACTTCGTCACGCGTAACTTCCTATTCGTGCACCCGTCCTTCCCCTTTGACTCCTGTCCCCATCCCCCATCTCGTAACTCTCGGCGCTAAGGATTCAAATGATGCTCTTCCTTACGGGCCGACATGCCAGGTATTAATAGGCGAATCTCTATCGATATCGATTAATCGCAATACCGGCCACTCTATTTCTCCTCGTGTACGTGATGACCGTCGATGTATGGACACGGTCTGCGTAATTGCGGAATACGATATGAAGTACTAATTGTAAGTACTGGCTACGGCGTTCGTTATGATTTCGGGACATGCATGGAAATTAATACCCTGCGGGCTCGGTGTACGCGGTACCCATGCGCATTACGAAAACACTTGGGTCCATGTGCATGAGTTGTTATTAGTAGACGTGCCTCGTATAATTGTCACATACTGTTTGAGGTATAAAGTAGTAACCCGTGGTACTGCGCGAATGTGCGTGTCCTACTGATGCTGAATCCACCCTGCGAAAACGTTCTTTGAAATTCGTTCTACTTTCTTGAAGTCTTAGGTGAAATTTAATAACAGCGGATATTAATCGTGTGGAGGAAAACAAGAAAGGGCACCACTGGGATGGTTTAAGGACATTTTATTGCTATTGTGTGAAGAATTATTCACGCGTACGAAGGTTACAGATAGATTGTTTGATGTGCAAGGTACAAGGAACATATTGTTACAGTCCTAGAAGATCCAAGTGAAACGCTTGGGGCCTCTTAGGCCAAGAGAGGATTAGTACTTATCATGCAACTGTCACAATAACGTCAAGTTGGGGGTTCAGAGTGGGATAAAGCACAAGGCATCAAGACGTTCGGAAAAACTTTTAACTTGCTAAATGCTATTATTGATTCTACTGGATTGATGATTTTTGCTGTCCAAGTTATTTTATGACGTCTGTTTAGATTACCATTGGAATTATGAAAATTCGGGTTAGTTGGAATATGGTTTCACTTATTTGGTTATAACGAGTCACTATGTTCACGACATAGTGTCTTCTTACATTTTGTTGTTAAGCACTTAATTAACATCCCACCTACTGACTTATGTATGTATTAACACACTACTTTATTACCTGTGTTATTACAGTTAGTGTACTTATATTACTATGTACTTATTTGACACAGTGAAACCTATACATGTAAGTAATATGACAAACTTTTCGAACGCCTCATTGTTTTCGTATTCCCCGAAGATGACACGCAAGGTATCAAAACGTCGGGAGATTGCTAACTAGGTGAATCAGACTTATAAATATTTTTCTTTCATCTTGTAATTTTTATTAATTTTTTCCCACTTTTTCAAACTATAAAATGTTTTTCAGTTAAAAATCATTGAATTGTAGTACAGGTAACCCTCCTACAACACGGTAGATAGGTTCCTAGACAACGCCGTGTTGTGCGAAACCGTGTTGTATGAGACGCGGACTTAATACGAAAAGGGGGGTTTCGTTCCAAAATCTTATAAAAAACAGATCTTTTGTCGTGTTTTCATATAATCAATTTAATTTTTAATAAAAATACAAATGTGTGTAACACAAAATTAAGACAAGACCAAAAATATTAACCCCGACTGTTCCTTCATTTAAATTAAGACTTTCCAATGTAATATCTCTCTGACTCCATTTTCTATAATTTCTTCCATCAGCGGTGGCTCTCCCCGCAATGCATCAGGAAGCCACGTCTTCCGAGTGCATGGTGCGGAGACTAACCGCACATCACCCCCTCTTGCTCACTGACGATTCGGGCGCGGTCTTTTTTCTTCATTTTTTTCCGTGCCGCGGGTGAGGGCGGCTGCGGGCCAATGCTAACGTGAGATATCGTACTAGCCCTTACCACCCAGTAGAGAGTACCGGTGGTGGTTTAGTCAGAGAAACTTGACACAACCAGCAGATCGCCTCCGTTTCTGTTGGTGTCTTTTTCAAGATTCCCCATCGAAAAAAAAAGACTTTCCAATATGATGTACTCTTTCTTTTTTTAAAAGACGATTCAAGACATGTCTTTACTGCTAAAGAAATAAATATCTGCTTAAACGTTCTTTTCTTATCTCTAAGCAAACATAGCTTGGGACATAAATTGACTTTCCAAAAATGAGTCTTAAAGACGAAATTATGCCTTAAACATATCGCGGCTGGACGCAGACTCTTGAAGTACAATGTCGTACTAAGGTTTTTGCAATTTTCTTATCGTATTGGAGAAAAACCGTGTTATAGGATGCCGTGTTGTAGGACTGTTTCCACAATTTATGAATCGTGTTATAGCGAAACCGTGTTATAGGACGGCTACATGTAGTACCAAGTATAATACTGACCGAATTCGCCAAAACCCCAATATAATACATTTATCACTGACGGTCAGTAACCAGTTGTTGCAACCTTATTTCACATGACTATGTAATTAAAGTTAAAAACAAACTAACTACTGGCAACATTGTGGTAGTCGTTACCCCTAAGATGCCAATGTCACTCAACGTAAACATATACGACACGATAAATTTGATCAAGTGAAAATATGAAAATTTCGGTTCATTTTAATATAACCGAACTTTTCCTTCATGCATGGATTTTCCTTAACAGATTAACTTTTCTATGAATATCGTATCAAATTGCACAATAGTTCAAACATTATATCTATGTACATTGTCGATGATTATTGCAACTTTGATATCGTGCAATTTTATTCATGGTCGTGAAACCAAAAACCAACCATTGTCTGAAAACTATTTGGGGTTTTATAACACATTCGGCTTTGAGCAATTTGGAATGATAAAGCCTTGACGCACCGCAATTCGAATATTTATTATGTCGAAGCTTTGGCATTTCCGTTTGAAATCGAATCAGCGCATCGTGCTATTTGAACCTCTGTCAAAGTCTGCATTTCCGTTTCACATGTACAGCGTATCGGTACACACTTCGGCTACAGTACGTATGTGAAAAGGATTCAATGTCTATCAGTTAGCGTCTGCTTTGTTTGTTGAATTGTTATTCAAAGTCTTTTTTAGCAAGGAACTTAGCACATTTTCTTGAATTTCGTGTGTAAACTCAGTCGTACACTTTCACACGAATACCATATCTCCATTTAAGGATTATAGAAAAAAAGCACCGCAGACAAACGACGCAGCAGGGAAGCATATATGTTGATTTTGAAGTGGAACATGTATGAAGAAGTATAGGGCAATTAAAACGTTTATTTGTGATTCCTCAGAATAGAATTATCTAGTACCTCCGCATATGAGCAAAACTCTCATTAATAACTTTAGGCAGAATATATACTTATTGGTATCACAGTCGTACACTTGATCAACTTCGCAGAAGCATATTTAATTGAACATCAAAAGAAAAGTGAAGAATCCGATTATTACATGTAAATGGTGAATTGTCACATGTGATAGTCGTGAATTGAAAGCGCAGTTAGCAGTCAGAGAAGGCAGTCGATCTATGATTAGTCGATCGAGCGGCGCCGATCAATGATTATCGCCCGGTTCGACAATTTTCTTAGCACATCCGCACCGCGCATCGCTTTTCATTAATCCAGACCGCATCGTCGCTCAGCCGTCCCAACAATTGGCAAGTCGATGGAACTTACCAATCGAACTTTAATTAGCGAGAGTCAGACCGACCGATTCTAATAGGATTCACGAGGCGCCCGCTGGCAGACTCATCGACAGGTTCGATATTTTGATGGCTTGTTCGCGGAGCACCGTTCTCCTGATTAGTCATGTAATCGCATTGCTAGTTCCGTTCCCGACAATGGAATTGTGCACATGCGGGCTTTCGACGGGCAAAATCCCGGGTACGTATTCGCGCACGCGCTTCTACGGCATCGTTCGCGTGTCCGTGTGCGTAGCCCTATGCATCACTGTGTGTGCGCGCGGCGTGGGCCGTTTGTTGTATGTACTGTGTTCGCGCGCACGCCCGCCACGGGCATTGCGAATTTCACTGCCGAGAAAGTGAAGCCTCTGGCGAGAGAGACTTCCCGATAATTAGCGCAGGAACGCGTAATGAAGCGTGCGATCGAACGGTGAATGCGCTCAGCCAATCGCCGAATAGATCACGCTCGCAACCGGATAGGCACTGCCTCGAGCCGAGGTGTAAAAACGAAAAACTGTCGTGCACTCACTGGCGTTAAAGACCCCGACCGATGATAAAGTTAGTACGTACATTCCTGGACTTCGGATGGAATTCTATGGGCAGGATAGTGTGGACACATCCTGAGAAGAAAATTATTGCCATTGTTACGAACGTATCAAAGTTATCGGTCCATAATGCACCGTTCTCTCGTAAATAATGATTGCCGTTTAATTGATTATCCCATAACGATTGCTTTAATCGGTGTACTCCTCTAGAAAGTGTGTCTTGGATGATCGTCAGATTTTTCCCTCGAAAATTGAACTGACAAGATCGATGCGCGGTAATAAACGTTCCGCAAATTGTTGCGATCCATTCAGGCCAGTAGTTGAAAGTTGTCGGGAATACGTGTCTGTTATTCTCTGGGGTATGTTTTGGCCTCGTGGCTCTTCAAGGAACGCAATGCCCTTGATTAATTGCATCGGCCAACGGGAAACCATTTACTGGCTCACATCGCTTGAGGTCTGCGAGTCCAGCTGCGCTAAACCTCTACCACTCCAACTATATTTAGAACTTTTCTGTACTAACAGACAAGTGTTAATTAAAAATATTGAGTTTCGAGCGTCAACGTGAATGACATACCTCTGTTACGAAGCAAACATGTCTTCGGTTCTGCGTGAAAACTACAAATTGTTACACATACATATAATAATGCGGCATTCCTACTGTATGACTTAAAACGTAACACCAATTATATAGGTATGTACTTTGTTTTTATTTGTATGTGAACAACTATTAATAGAATTTTTTTTTCCATCTAGTAAAGTGAGCCTTTATATTTATAACAAAAGTTTTATGGATTTAATGAATTAAAATCTCGTACGTGCAATCGATAGTGTAGGCTGCGTCCGGAGTAACTAAATGCACTTCACTTCGATGAATAGATGGGATAACCAAATCAATTTCAGGAATTCGGCAGAACGAACTGTCAAATACGCTGTGGCGAGCAACAAAATAGTTCTCACGGAAAATTGCTTCTCTCTGTAGAATTTACAGTATAGAGCAATATTGTAATGTTCCAACAAATATATTTACTGGAGAAAGGCGTTTGGAGTAGTTAAATATAAAGTTGTGAATCTTTGTTAGCTAATGCGCTTTTCTTAAATTACCTACCTTTTTCTTACCCGTAATGTAAATAATTAAAAAACGAATGGAACATTATACAGATAATGTGATCAGCTTAATATCTTTTCGTACGTAATAATTTAAGGCGTCCCCTAACGAGAATGTGTATGATGTCTACTAGTCTGTTGTGCACTCTTTCATATACAATACTATGCTTAATTGTAACATCAGATTGACGTGTTAATATCATATTTTATCCGATCAAATAATTAGATGACATAATTACTCATTCATATAAACAGTTTAATTTTACCGGCTCCCTTCACTAATTGTTAAACACTAGATTAGTTCATTATAGCTAAATGGAGTGTTTTTTGTTTATTTCTTACATTGTTTTAAACGTGTGGCCATAATGTTGTTTCTTTGTTTTTGCATTTGCTTCATGGTATAAATTTGACAAGAACTTAAAGCTCATAAGCGTTAGTTCAAAAAGATTGTAACATGGCTATTAGTATCATTATTACGGTTCCCTGAAGCTAATATCGTGCATTAATAGTAAACATTAACATTTACTATATTATTATCTACAAAAATAACACGATTTCTTTTTTTGTTGACAGGTGAGTGTCCATGCTGAAATCACTGGCTTCCGACTATCGAAACTACCGGCAAAGGTCAGAGGCTCGGTATACAATGGTGCGCAAATCTTTTACGCGAATCAAAGCGCACAAGGACTTTCCGCGAACCTGATTTCACAGAGCTCGGAGTACCATGACTCCACAAACGAAACTTCATAATTGCGGGAAATTTCGCTTGCCTCGCCAGCATTGTTTAACGGTTATAATTGCGAATTGTTGAGAAAACATATATTCGTAAAGCGCACGGTGGGAGGTAGCGGCGGCTGGCCGATCAAGATTAATTTTCGTCGTTTAATTGGCGTAGGGGACAGCTAAGAAAGGGAACCCTTTCGGGGTCAGTAATTCCGAAAGGAATTTTCTCGCATTAATAGGGTATCAGGGTTCGCTCGATTAGCCGGGGACCGCCAATTAGCTTAATCACCGCGTGACAAATTTGGCCTGGGTCAAACCACCGTACTCTATTCCATTGTACGTGCCGGCAGTTCGTCCTTCGTCCTTAGCGTCGCGCGTCCCGGCCGACTTTAACTGTGCATTAGCGGCATAAATCAAAACTCAACTTCGAAGTTGCTTCTGGCGTTCTGCTTCTGGTATCTGGTACCGTTCCGTTCCGCTGACTCGACGGCTTCCAATGCCACCGGCAGAAGCATCGAACCGCCTCTCTCTCTCTTTCTCTCTCTCTCTCCCTCTCTACTTTCTCTCCTCTACCCTCCGTCTTCGCTGTATCTAACCTAACCCATCTCCCTTTCTTCTGCAGACAATTCTTCTTCACTTCATCTTTTCCCGCTCATTTTCCAATTCTCCGACTACCATTCTTTTCCTTCGACTCTCGCCTGGGACGTATCTTAAGTAATTTTCAATTTCATCAGTCTCGCACCTTTTTTCACTTATTCTCCTGCCGCACACTTTTATCGCCTATACCCTTCATAACACGAGTCTTCTTAGTCCTGTCGGTCGTATCTTTCGTTTCTATCGCTTCACGGACAACTTTCTCGCTGGGCTACCAAACGTCGGCCACTTTATATCGGTTGTGCGGCTTTCGGTTCGCAAACGTATGCGGATATAAGGATGCGGCAGGGTGTGTTTGATGAATATCAGAAGTTGATCGCATTGTGGGTCCGCAAGTCCTTCGCCGTTCTTCTTTCATTTCCGCTCTAGTCCTCTGCGTAGCGTGTGTAACTTTCCGACGAAGAAACACACTCGCCGGGCATTTGATTCAGTCGGTTGTACGGACTAATTCTCCGTCGCGTCAAGTTGCGCGGAGAACGAGGAGGGAGACTCGGTGCTGCGGCCAAGCAGAAGTTACATCTGGTCCTTATCGCGTATTTTGTACGCGCCCCGCCGCGTTCCAGGAGTCTCAAGTTTGCTCGCTGATCACAGACTAGTTCAGTTCACGTGCGCTTGTTTAACGCGGTGGCCGTCGCGTAAAACATGAATGCGGTTTATGTACTCTGTTACTCTCTACGCCCCACTGGGCTCTCGTGCGTACGAACGTGGCTGGATGCTTGCGATAAGTGACGAATTGAGGTCTAATTTTGAACGCTTTGTGCATGAAACGTTTCTGATAGCGGAAGCTCAAATGCGCTTTGCCGTGCTCCCAGTCTTGCGGTTGCAATATTGATGTTGTACGAAAACTAACGACGCTCAACCCCGTTTCTGGATAAACTATAATGCCAGTATTTTCATCCCCTTCTCTTTCGCAGATAGAATGATTATGCTTACGATTTCTCGCGTACATTTGGAACGTTCTGGTTTTACCTAATTGTATAGTCAATGTACTTGGAGAACGGAGGCAGAAGAATAAAAATGTGAATTTAACGTAATGGTTGTATTGTATCTTTCCAACTTCCTAATCAACGATTTGTTGAAAAACTCGCAAGTGAGGCGACTTTGTTTAACTGAGATTACACTTGCAGCCGCAGTAATGACCGTGCTCATTTGCGACGCACAGACCATGAAATCCGTAAATGACCGCGCTCATTTATGATAATAAACGTGTTAATTTGGCCGCTATGAATATTAACAGGTCCGTCTTCTATTACCCGACCATTTTCGCCTATTCGTGGTCGGTACTTGCTGCCGGTTTAGTTTGCGTTAAATTTCATGCAAGTTAAGGCTCCGATATCGTTTGTCAGCGGCTATGATATCGGTATTGTAAAGTTAGGCTAAATTCGGTACTTAACATGAAATACACTTTATATCGTCAGTGCTTCATGGTGTAGTTAACGTGTTAAGCGTGTACCTACATCTAAGCCGAGCGTAAGAGCTTATTTGGAGTTTATCGGCTCGTTCTACCTTCTCGACTTGAGCGCCACTGAATCACTTTCAGAATAATGTAGTCGAAAACGCGATATTTCGAGGACATTAAACGGCATAAGAACAAATGATCCGTACGGTCAACTATCTAAACTCTTGTGACTGAGATTTGTTTCATGTACTGTAATCTTCTGCATTTTCATGCAAAAATCACTACTGTTAAACATTAAGCAACGAGGACAATTTTAATTTCACCTGGAAATAATCGAATGTTTTACACTTTTAAATAAATTTCATGAATTAGTGGAATAGGTTTAATTTCGTGTAATCCGTTATGTGAGTAGATAGGCAACACCGTCTAGCAGGCTTCAGTGGATTACTTTGCTTTATCTTTTGCAAGACAGGATAGTAAAAACGTGACTTCCTACCAAGTGCTGCTAAGTATGAAGAAATTAACATTTTAAAGCTGCGCGCAAAATCTTATTAATTTTTTACATGTTACAAGAACGAGATGCTTTATTTTTACAGTGATTGCTGACAAAACTGGTTGAATCTGGATTGTCATCAAATAAGTTTTTCATGAGTTCACGCTACATGATATTTTTTTATTTAGAGACAAAATCAAATGTTTCAATTATATCTGCCTTACAAGTTATGTTTCTTCACTGTGATTTCTTCACTTAGGCGATTGTTCAAAATGCACTGTTTTACTGCGATTAGCCACCGGTTTCATATGATCTTCTATTTCTATGGAAATAGACGTTAAGAATTAATCGTGAGCAAAAATGGAGAGTGTAAGTGTTTGTCAGAATACACACCCACGGTATAACGTCGATTTAACGTTCAATTTTGGCTATGCAGGGTCTAATAAATGCTGCCATTTCTATTATTCAGCCCAGTTTGGTGTGGGGGGTTTACGATGGGGTGCCCTATTTCTCCAAGAATCTCGAGTGTCTGATTGTTCATCACTGCGCAACCGTTTATGGGCAGTCGAAATGGCGTCGACCTGTTTTTACAGTTCCAATCCCAGTTGGTTCCTGACAAACTTTGCTTCTGCTGTAAGCTTTTTGTGCATTTGTCAGTGGGAGTAGTGGTACGGCATACATACGGCGCCGATACTAAGTAACGCTGGCGAACAAAAAAATTATTTTAGCTGCAGGTTTTAGTTTCATTTATTGGAGTTAGAAATATGTCTGATTCGATTCAGACGTTTCTCAATCGGATTCGAATCTTGTTCTGCAGAATTAAATGTAAAAAAATAAAATATACTTATTAGTAGGTACGTTTCTAACAAGAACCATTAGATCGGCAATTGGCGCTAACGCCATTCTTCTCAAACATCGCGTTTTGGTTTTACAGAGTGTAACATATTATTCGACATCATTGATTTAAATAAAATTGTGCTAAACATATATAGTCTGCACTTCCATAAGCGCACAGTGCTAGAATCTTATGTTACTTATGTAAATCTGTATGTACACGCAATGATTTAGAAATTGATGAACGACAGTACCATTATCGAATATTAAATACAAACAACAATCAACGAAAGAGTTAAGCTCTGAACAGTTTTTTGTGACGATAGTTGTTATATTAGCGGAAGCTGTGCACGTTATCTATCACTGTTAAATTAGCGATGACATTTTATGAATGAAATGAGAAATATTCTGGATCCCACCGTGAACGAACTCGCGAGTTATTACTTCGGAAATGCTGATAAATGCTGCTTTCTTATCACCGAAGCCGAGTATTTAGGACATCTTGTATCTATGAAAACAATTAAATGAAATTAAAGTGGGTTGAAGGCAATTAATAATTTCCTCGTCACAGAGAATGAACGAGACGTACAAAGTTTTGAGAATTATGGTCCTATTCTTGGAAATTTAAAAAACACTGCATTAATAGCAAAACCTCTGTGTACATATAACCACATCAGAAAGATGACCGAGTTGGACTTTTGTAGCGGAGCTTCAAGTGTTTGAAACTTTAAGATCGAAATTAATTTTAGCCCCGCTATGAATTGTACTCAATCTGAAAAACGCAACTCTGCTTCATTGTAATACTGGGTTAATTGATTTTGGAGTAGCAAATATGCAAAGAAGAGCATATGAAATTGCATCTGATGTTTTCGAAAAAGATATCCAATACATTAGCGGGTGAGCATACGTTTGCACTGCTGACGTTAGCAATTATTTATAATTTCCGTCAATTACGGGTATACTTGCACGGAATAAAGTTCTCTGTGATTGTAAATTGTGATCCGTTGAGAATGGCATTTAAGAAAAAATAAGTCAACGTGCGGGTACTTAATGTATTTGAATTATGAATTATAATCACGAGGTACAATATAAACCTGCAACTAGAAAGTAGCATGAAAGTTCTGTGTGCATAATTGTGCTCGAAGGAAATAGTTTCGAAGGTGATTTGGCAATGTTTGAAATGCGCAATCAAACATTTCGGGGATTGAAATGGCAAGCAGAAGACTATCGCAACAGGATCCGCAACTGCCTCATTTATAGAAAAAGGATAAGAACTTACTATTTGAAGAGCCCGAAACGCTACAGCAGAATCGAATACTCGGTCACGCCGATCAAATGGGTTATTTAGTGAAAGATAAATTTGACGGCACAATCCACAAAATTATCGCTTTCCGAAATTTGCTGAGACGGTGAATTTGCATACTTAATGTTGTCCAAAATATATTGCTTTTTCCCCGCATCTGAGTAGACAAGAAGATATATTGCATATCGTATGCATATATTGCATAATGGCAATATATCCTTTTCCATTTTGCATGTTCACCACTATGGCCCAATTGCTTTTATACACCACAAAAACAACTGTAACGAGGCAATACATTTTCTGCGTGAATATTTTCGGAGTTATAGCAAACCACGCATTATTGTGTCGCGTACCGTGTTCCCTGTTTTACGTCACAGAAGTTCACGGTTTTGCCGAATGAAAACAAAACACATCTACGACCTCGTCATAAACGAACGGCCAAGTTGAAAGAGCGAATCGGGCGCTTTCGCCAATGTTGGACAAGTTGCCAACAGTGAAACCTGTAAAAATCAGTATACTCTTCCAACGTTATTGACTTTTGTCATTACAATAATATTAGTAAGTTGACGGGCGATATACTCAATAGATTTTTATGATTTAGATTCAGTGCAATTAAAAGTAGCGCAGAAATAGAGGCTTCAGATAAATATAATGACGGATATTTCAATCGAAAAGATAAGAAACATTATGAGTGCGGTAAATGTGATTACATTACGTTCAAGAAATTTGTTGCCACATCGTTGTCCACAAATTGATTTTGAAGTTCAGAAGCTTTATTTCTTTACAAAGTATTGGGACATGATGGATACGTGGTCGTGGATATAGATGGTACTAATAAACGCAAAAGGCCTGTCAAGGAGTCTGAGTACCAAAAATGTGTGCTAGGTAATTAATTACCAGTGAAATCAGTTGGCTCGGTAACGACATGCATGTGTAAGTTTTGTAGTATTTTATTATTTATGTACATTCCTGTTATGAATATTTGGGGACTATTATTAAGATTAGGTTAATATTCTAGAAAGTTTTTAACATATCACATTTCACTATCATATTTATTTTACGTTATCAAACACATAATCACATCAAATGTACTTAATTTCAGCAATGTATAGTATTTTTATTTATTTACGTTAAGTTAAAGTTAAGGTGCAATGGGGTAAATCCGTATACGGGGCAAATCCGCACTAGGCCCTTATTTATTCGAATATACGTTGCATTGTACCAACTGTAAGCTAGAAATCTTCCTTTGGTTAGTGTTCAATGGTTTAGATAGTATTCAACATAGGTGGCCGCCATGTATTCTGTGATTCCTCCGTTTAACTTGTTCGACAAAGTTCGTATTACTAATAATAAATCCAGTTTTGCCTCATAATATAAGGATATAAGATTCAATAATTTTTTAAACAGATTGGTGCAATTTGCTTCAGTGTCGGAGCAAGTCCGCCCTAGCAGCAGTTTTTCATTTATTAAGAAAATCATAAGTTGTAGAAGATATTTTTAATCCAAATTAATGCAACTTAAAGAATAAAGCATGCGCTATATAAAAATACTAAGATTATTAGGTTTTGGTGGAATAGATTGAAAGTATATCAGTTTAAAGTAAGCTTTACCATTTCTGGGTCGGTTTTACCCCACTCCACCTTACTTTTTTATGTTTCCAGTCAACAGTTTTCACTTGTGAAACCGTAAATCGACGTTCTTAAATCAATTTTACGGATTGGTTATGTGACTATATGAATATAATAGTATGTCAGTAACTAATGTCTGGAAATATATGCTTTTTTAAGTAAAAAAGTTGAAAACACGAAATATACGTCTATTTGCGATGTCCAGACGCGAGGCGATAAATGGTCTCAATATATTCGAAAGCAAAATGCCCCGTTTCATCTATCCTCATATCTCATCAAACTTTACAGAATGTGTTCAAGAATTTTTAAACCACCAGTATAACAACATCAAGAATAAAAACCCATTTACGCTCAACCATTGTATCTATCCCTTCCCACCCCACAATTTAAGCAGTTTGTTAGTATGTAATTCAATTCTCCGCCCGAAGGCAACTGAATAAAACAAAAAGAATGCTACCTCAGCATCTGAAGCCGTCCAATGTAAGACACTCGGAGACAGGAAAGTGAGGTTGTCGGTTAGGGCGTTAATTATCGAAGCCAATTAATTAGACCGACCTAATTTCGCTTGGTACGTATGCGAAGAGCGAGAAGAGGAGACGCGGACGAAAACGTGGTGTATCGATTTTTTCGCCTGAACGACCGAGCGCACAGAGGGGTGAACGAAGGCTCTCGAGGATTCCGAGAGGCCTACAATTCGATTTGAGCGCTTTACTCTCGGCGCAAATGCCTGCCGTCTGCGCGGTAATCCGTCATTCGAAATCGTTCCACGGTCGCGTCGCTTGTCGGCTCGCGGATACGGAACATTGTTGTTCCCGTAATTACAAGGGTTGGGCCATCGGGACGTCGAGTAGGTCTCCGGCTAATGAACGACCCATGATGGGGAGATACCTACCGTACAGGGTGTCCCAGGAGGAACCTGCCAAACCCAGCAATGCGTCTAGCTCCAAATAGTTGACGATCTAACAAAATGATCCGGCCAAGGACATTCCACATTTTATCCGATGCGTCTTGATACTGGTACTTGAGAATCGTGAGCTTTCTGATTTTTACGTCTGACGATGTTTATGGAAAACGCCTGAACGACAAAGGGAATATATTCTGCTGGGCCACTTTACGATCTGGGTTAACAGTGCAATAAGATGTGTAGGGCGTAGCCAAGGACAAGGATTTCTCTGTTATGTGAATCATTTGGTAGTAAAAGCAATTGACAGCGTTTTACACTTTGTCGATTTTGGAAAGAATTATCTTGTATTTAATATCAAACATATTGTCTTTAGTCAGAAATGTATAAGATGTTTTCCTCGTTATGTGATAACATTTTTATCCTACTTAATTAACAATTAAATAACTTGCGACCATATAAAATGATTAAATGCCCGTAGAACAGGATACTTCACCGCAAAACGCATATATCACAGATGACGTCGTTCGCCGTAACGAAATCGCGTACGCAAATTTAGACGGAAGAAGGTCATAAAGAAGATTTGGACAGAACTACTCGTGTATTGTAAAGGCGTTGAGCGTCGGTCGTTAACGAGAATAAACGGGCGTAACGTTGGCGTAAGCGCGCATATAAAAGGGTATAAAGTAGAGTGACGTTAAAGTTCGTCGCCGTTCTCTTCGCGGCGTCAGAGTCTATCACTATCGCGACACAGAAGCGACGTCCTTTTTCTTTTCTTTTATAGCCCGCAAAGTGTATCTCGTTGCGGATAGTGCGTGGCCGTAACGCTCGTTCTCCTTTAAATTTAATTCTTGCCGTCTGTGCTACAAGCAGGCAGTTGGTGCGTGTTTAGTTCCTCGCTTGTCAACAGATCGTCGACATTTTGCAGCTTGAAAGGATCCATCGGTGTTGTTTTGCTTCCCAGTATTACCTACGTTGTGGGTGAATTGATGTGAAGAGTATGTGTTTCCGTTCTGAATCCGCCGGCGCACTCTTCAGTAGGGCTATGCTGACGGATACTGCCCTAGACGCTACTGCCCGGTGTTGATGCATTTTGGCTAAGCTCGATAATCGTATATACAGGGTGAGCCAGAATTCGAGGGAGAAAAATTGGGGGGTGGTAGAACACATGAATACAAGCATGTTTTGTCAAATAATATATGGGTCGCAACTCAACGGATAAAAAGTTACAGGGCATTTTTGCACCGTCACATTTAACGCGCTGCCTGACCTGGCGGCGAACGTGTTAAAGAATTATCACAAGATTGAGAGCAGATATTTCACAAAACACTTTATTAACACTAATATTATTGATTTATATGCTCAAAAATAAAAAGTTTACGGATAACACGTTAACTGCTACGCGAATATATGAGGAAACAACCGTCAGCCACGCGCTCCGCTCAGAACTGCGCTGGTTTTGTGAGATAGAAATCCTAAGCGTAGGTACCTTTAAGATTAAAACTTACTCAATGCAGATGTGTAAAAGTATGAGGACCATTGTGTCCCACCATTCAAGACATTTCTTAAAGACAATAAGCACCAATTCTGCTTTGTCTTGTTTATCGTTTGGCCCGCTAGATAATACTTTACTGAAATAGGCCAAATCAGTAAAGTCGGCTTATACAAATGATAAATGGTATAAAACTGCATTGAGTAAGTTTTAATCTTAGTAGTACGCTTGGCATTGCTATTCCACAAAATCAGCGCAGTTCTCACCAGCACGCGTGGCTGACGGTTGTTTACTCATAAATTCGCATAGCGGTTAGAGTGTTACCCTTAAACTTTTTATTTTTGAGCATATAAATCAATAATATTAGTGTTAATAAAGTGTTTTGTGAAATATCTGCTCCAATTCTTGTGATAATTCTATAACATGTTCGCCGCCAGGTCAGGCAGCGCGTTAAATGTGACGGTGCAAAAATGCCCTGTAACTTTTTATCCGTTGTGTTGCGACCCATATATTATTTGACAAAAAGTGCTTGTATACATGTGTTCTACCACCCCTCAATTTTTCTCCTACGAATTCTGGCTCACCCTGTATATGTAGAAATCATCGAGCGATCGAGCGCTAGCGAGAGAGGATCGCCGCGAAATAGTTGTGCGACCTCTAGCGTCAGATATGGTCGCCACAGTTGGAACGCTCGCGCCCTTTACTCCTAACTTAACTTTATTTAAATGTTGGATGACTCGCGCGACATCAGATCAAAAGTAGAGAATGAGAAAACATACAACGTCTGTTCGCTACGAAGTACAAGATATAAGTGAGCTCGCCAGTTCGAATATCGTCAAGCGTTAACGAAGGGCGACAAAGTGTCGTCAGTTTGGCACATAGGCCACGTTCCCACCCGAGGCATACTTTAACCCCGGTCAGATATACTCACAAGCCTAAACATCGCTTCGTGCGAGCTTATCTTTAAACAGAGCGACGCGTTACTATTAAACTTTATTAGGTGACGTTGTTACACCAAGGAAGGGGTCGTTGGAACCAACCCGTCAACTTTGATCTTAAAAGCCCGGTAATTTAAACAATTAAGGAAGACTTCGTAAAAAAAGGAGACGCGGGTACTTATATATCTGGTTTGATGAAATCGATGCGTTTTGGAACTGTTATATTTATTTACATCGAGAACAATGTATATACAGTGCAGATTTTAATATGACTTACGTTTAAGGAGCACAGAGAAATCCTTTCCGTTTTTATAAATCATACTTGCCGATCACATATTCCTGCAAATCTTTGAAGTTTCCACAAACTGCGAAGTCAGTGACGGTGTCGGTATAGCAAGCATAATCGAATGCACTGTACCGTATGCATTGTAGTATCGAGAAGAAAATGCATCGTATCGATTATTCGCCGCGAAACATCGAGCAGTTATTTTTGAAGCGGCGCGTCATCAAAGGACTGGTTGCCACGCGACGGCCGTCCGAACTGTGAGATGCATGCGAGGCGCTAGGTATTATCAACTTCACGAAAGCTGACTATACCCCATGTTTTTTTGTGTTATGCAAACAGAGCTAGGCACGTTTGCGTCTTTTGTTTTATCTCTATTACCACTGGGTCTAATAGTTGCACGCTGAACGAACATTTATTTAATCCCGAAATCAATTCCGGATTGAAAGCATAAGATTCCGGGTTGCTCCGATACTGATTTCTTTTAATTCATTTTTATATTTTACGTCCTACAAAAATTGACTGACGATGTAAGGCTCACAAAACGTTTAACGCATATATATATATATAAAAACGTACCATTTTCATTATTCAGTTAACTATTTTAATCAAATAGATAAATTCTATTTGACCAGAGTTGTGGTATCAGAGCATATCATGATAAGACCTTGCTGCAAAAGAAACAATAAATTTTGAATTCTTTCTCTTTACACGTTTGTATGTAACTTGTCTTTTATACCTTAGCGTTAACCGGGAGAAATATTTGAAACATGCTGAAAGGACAGTTAGCGAAGAATGGGAAAAAAAAGCAGGCACACCGTTGATGAGCGGTAGTCGCGCAATTATTGTCAGCCGCTCTATTGACGTGAGGACTGGGAGTCTTTCAGCGATTACGCTTAACCGGTAAACATCGTCTTGTGCTCGTCGGTTCGCTCCCTCGACGTGGGTGCGGCCACGGCGGGAAGGAAAGCACCTCTTGTCTAGCGAAAACAAGAGCTCCTCTACTTGCTGATCCAACCTCCATCGTCCTCATCGTCGTCCCCGTCGTCGTCGTCGTCCTTAAAGCGTGCCGGTCTCATTTAATTGAACAATCGCCAACACGAGCCTCTTCTTCCGAGGACTGTGGTCAGGTTTGACAAAGGCACTTTAATTAACCGCAAGACGATTCAGCGGTTAATCCTGTACATTCAGTCTGCCGAGATGGGGAATTCTGCGAAAATGGAGAGAAAGCGAAAAAGAGAGAGAGAGAGAGAATGTGTACATGGGGACATGTGTGGGACTGATAGCGGAATTAAAGAATGGGTAAAACAAAATCGCAAACAGTGTCCGTATATGGTGAAAAGGTTGACAAAGCACAAAAACATGCTGCTATTGGCCAATTAATTGATTCGTTATTGTAGATATTTTTTGTTCTAGGCTATCGTAAACGTATCATTTGGTTTGTGTGAGGGCGTGTCAATAATAAAAATAATCGCAGATACTATTCAAGTACGTCCATGAGAGCAAACTGTGGATCATGAAACCTATCAAGCTTCTCTCCATAAACGAAAATATCAACAAGACACATGCACCACATAGCATCGGCTTTCAAGCTTTCAAAACGCACGCCGAAAATATATCTCGCGCTTAAAGTACGAAAATCAGCGTCATATCACCAGGAGAATATGAAAAGCGCGTGCTGCGTCATTTTGGTGTGGCGCCGAGTAAAATAACAGAGCGCGAACGCCAACGTATAAGGGAAAATTGATATTGCTGGCGAGTCGCGCGAGGGTTTCAACTAACAAACTGTGCGGAATATCAAAAAGGACGTTGAATGGAGCGCGCAGAGAAGCCGAGAGGTGCGTGGGGATTGAATCGCGGCAGCTGGGTCGTCTCAGCAAAGACAACGGGCCACTGTTTCATCGCAAGTTACAATTGAGTCGTTCTAATTATCGCCGGAAGTCTTCAGGACGACTGCCCGTCTGCTCTTCACTTACCGCTCGCCTACTCTCGCCGAGAGTCTCCCCCTGCTTCCGCGTAATGATTCCGACGGCTGATGCGACGTCGGACGACGCAGGACGACGTCGACGGCCCGACGCCGACGAAGCGACGTCACGCCGCTAGACCGGAAAGCCCCCTGACCGCACGAATAAAAGCGGTTTTCCTAATTACGAGAATTGGCCCGCCCCGCAATTCTCGCCGAAAATTGGGCCGACTCCAAGAGCCGCTTTTTACCCTTCAATTATTCAGACACTGTGAATAGCGTCAAATTATGGCCCTTGTCGACAGCCAGCACTTTTGCGGGCCTAAAGACCATTCCTACTTAGTCCCTTATTTTCGCCTTTTATATATAGATATATAGATTACTTTTATAAATAGAAATTTACTATACCCTCATGTTAATGCTTCGATTACTTTATATAGTTTGGGTGGGATGAAATATAATATAATCGTTAGCTGTGTCACTTGGCTAATTACCCTTACCTAAAACCTCGTCTACCACCGATTCGAAGTCCTGTTTTTTTCTGAAAACAGACGATCGGAAATCTTATTATATCATTTCATTACCCAGCCACCCGTCACGCGATCATCTCTCCGCCAACTACGCTTCACCGACTCTAATTCGAAACTTTACGGACGCCCATTTGTCCTTTCATTTGGTGCAAACAACACCGGTGTCAGTCGCAGGGTAAAGTCACGTGACTGCAGGAACGAAAGCGGTTCTCCTAATTACGTGAATCGTTCCCCCGCCATTAGTGCGGGCTGTGCCGAAATTAGTACAATCCTCGAGTCGTCGTCCAATTACGCGCGTAATATCGCGTTTCGACGAAGAGATTCTCCGCAACCGACCTCATATTCCGATCGACTCCACTTCAGGACTATACTCTGCTCATACACGAAAGACGAACAGAGACAAAGAGGAAGAGAGAGAGAGACTATGTACGCATTAGAGTTATTCGCAACTTTCCTGATAAGCCTAAACTTTCTAATAACCTGAGTAACATTGCAAATATCGGGATCAATTTGTCCGCAGAACGTTGTCACGCTGCTCTGTGAAATGCGTCGTTCGCTTTGCAAGAGGACCTCTGACGTGGAATTTAGTTAAGAGCATCTTTTTGCTGGTTACGGAGCGAAAGTGGGCTTTGTAGCAATTATTTCGAAATACGAGTGAGCATTTTAATTCTTTGGCTACGATGGACAGCATCACATTCTTGTCTAACAGGGGCCAACTCTATTATTTTATAACCTTTGGGACCTAATGTTGAAAGTGTTCTATGAAAGCTTATAAACGTGTGTATGACAATGTTAACGTTGTTGCGTCAAATTGTCAACTATAAATATTTTATACCTAGGTCACATCACCTAGTGGTTCTAGGTGATTTATTGTGATTCAGATAGGTAGGGCCAGGAAGAATTATTGATTTGAGGCAGAAAATTTAAAAACAGGAAAACAGCGATGAAAGTGGTAAGAACAGAATGTGCGTCCTGTGATTCCTATTTTTAAGGTTTATTCAATATTAGAATGTATTGCATGAATTACTCAACGATAGCTACGAAGAAATAGTTAAAGATTTCCAAGTTCAATTGAATTGTTAGGTTTGCTCATAAGTAAACAATGTAGTTGTTCGTGACAACTTCGGTAATCCATGTACGTAAAAAAGAAGATTATATTTAATAAGTAAGCGCGTAACAGGAAATAGATATGCGAGTACGAAATATAAAGATTAATGCGAAAATGTTTGGTTGTTGCGTACCTTGTAAAGAAAAACATGGTCGTCAGAAAAGTAGTAGTTCAGAATTTTCGATCACGGTGAGTGCCAGAAGGATCGCAGTCCAGAACTTTTCATCAGGCTACCGTGAGACATCGCTTCAGCGATTCAATATTTATAAAGACATGGGCAGTAGATAAGAATTCGGATATAAATATTTTACATCAGTCTGTTAGTTTTGATTAAATGAACAAGTTGCATGCAATTTATCCCAATAACTGATTTCTTTGCCACTCTTCTTTGCTCCGCTTCGTTCAGTTCAAGTATTCTCTTTCAAATGCAGCGCTCTGCTATTCGTGGCCTCGGCCAAGTCCCTTTTCCTGCCGCGGCACCGTACGCTTTGACCAACACTTGAGACTCTACTATGGTACCGTTCATCGGCGAAACTTCCTCGCAAACTGGATGCCGACGCATCGATCGTGTCTTGTCCAACAGGTTAATCTTCAGAATAGACGCTGCCAGCCGCAAACGGCTGTTTCAGTATTTCGAGGTTAGCTTACGATACTTCATAATCACGTGTGTATCGGCTCATCAGCCATTAATACAAAGTTTCGATCGTACTGTCATTAGTAGTTAGTGTACCCATCAATATTGTTGAGCGATTGAACCAATCTCTTAGGAGGTAAGACGGCTTTTGACATGGGCATTATTCAAGATCTAACATTTTCGGAAAGTATCATTTAAAACGGAGAAAGAATCAGCGTACCTAATTTAATTAATGAGAAATTTTATAATTTTAGTATTTTCCGTTTATTGCGTGCATATTATCGTTTAAGATTATACTGGTATCCGATCAGAAGAATTTATATGTACAAGTGTCGGACATTCTTAAGCAACATTATAAAGTACTGCGTCGAAACTTGATTTCTGGTAGAATATTAAAGTCCGCAATAACTAATTTTTAGTCTTTATCTTAATGACGGTAAGTAATATCATAAATAAATAATATAATTACACGGTTATATAAGAATTAATACATTTAAATAATTTCGTAATTCCTTTGTTATTTCTTATATTGCAAGGTATTTTGTTAATAACACACTATGAATTAATAAATTATTGGATTAATCCTGCCAGTATTGAAATAATAAACTTGTACCACATCATTATGAAATGAACAATTCTTCACTCTAATCCACAAATGTATGGCCATTCAATCAAAATATTTGAGACCCTCGTTGGCGGGAATGCTGTGCTGAGAGTAGAAGTTAGCGTTTCAAAAGCGGCAAGTCAGAGTTCCTTGGAAGGGGTACGGACTTGATCATTGCAACAGGTTAATTTCGAGCATTTCGGAATTACTACGGGGGATTCTTTGTCCGACCCAATTGAACGCAACCGCTGCTGAGTTCGATCGATAGTCGAAACGATCTCAAGTTCTTGATTACCAGAACTTCCTAAACTCTGCTGGATGGGTTCGTTCACGCTCGTCTCTTTGAACCTTGATACGTGATATCTTGTTTAAGGCATGGAACTTTATCATCATAAAATCCGCAACCAATATTAAATCATGATTTCTCTACTATTAATCAGTTTACATGAGCTTCCTAATCAATTTTATTTATTCTTTAACCCCTTAACGTGCACACCCGAGTATATTCGGGCGGCGTTGTATTTTATGCTGCTAAAATTAAAATAAAATATTTTATTCATTTTGTATTTTTTTATGTCTTTGCCAAGACACTGTCCTACCGTGTGTTTTACATTAAAAAAATTGATTTTTTTTGGCTGGTTTATTTGAAAGAAATCGTACGTTAAGAGGTTAAACAAGTGGGGTTGGAATAATACAGTTAACAGCAGCGCGGTATTGCTTAACTTTTGAAAGTATATGCTTGTATTTTGTTTTTTACAAAGATCTTACACGCAACTACAAACACAATTAACCATAAACATATTATCTGCACAAATTGACTTATATTATTCCGACAAATTAGATGAAAGTACGAAAGACGGTGACACCTTCCTATGCTGATCCGGAGAGTACGTCCAACGTAACAGTTTTTCGATACGTAGCAATCATGTGTTTCAAATCGGATGTGTTTTAGGCAAATGTGACACAAACACTTCTTATAAACTATCTATGTACGCACTAAATCCTTCAGGCTATGTTATCAATTGGGGCGACTATGCTTTTATGTCTAATAGTTGTTACCTTCCAAATACGGGCAGTTCATTTAGTATATTTTGTAAATATAGCAAATACATTGATATGTTAAGCCGTGTGAGAGACTGAGGACGAATGTCTGGATAGTTTCGGTGAACTAGTTATCGTAGTTTAATGTTTATTATAATTTACACTTTGCTCCGTTTCTTATGGAATGTTCTTACAACAAATTAATGTTGCAAGACTACTATGCAGTGTGAGGTATGGAGAACGAGGTGGAGTTAAAATTGATACGATTAAAATCTAAGTGAAATCAGGAGCAAAAAATTAATTTTATTAAAAAAATTGCAAATTATTTTTACGAAAAATGCAGGTGCGGAAAGTAGTGTATGTGACCCGTGGGTGCGTATGTGTGTCAGCGACGCTCGTAGTGTGTGTGCTATTCCTCTGCGGTAGAATGAATTATATAATTAGCTGTAGCGGAGGTTTGGGTTCGTGTAAATGTGAAAGTTAGGGGTGGAGTCGTGGAAAAGTGGTAAGGAATATTTGGATATATGTGGGGTTTACATGGATTGAAATAGGCGGAAGGAACAGTGTGGTAACAGATCAAAAAATGAAACGATAAGAGACGATGACAATGAAGTCATAAAAAAGAGATATGGGCAAAAAGAAAGAATTAGTCAAACAAAGGAACCACGTAATAATTCTTATGACTACTCCTACAACATGCTTTTGCTTTCCTTCCCTGATGCTAACTGGCGCTTCGGCTTTCTTCCATCAGCACTACAATCCCGTGGTTTCCTTGGAATCACATCTCTCCATTCCAGTCGATTACTAGTTACCTATCTAACGTTTGCATTAAGAGGGTTATATAATAATATTGTTACGTTGGCGTGCCTTTGATTTATCAGTATTTCATATATGGAATAATAAAACTGGTAAAGAAGAACCAGTTAAGTGTGTTTGACGACTATTTCCGTCATGAAAAAATTGCATTGTGTCATGAGTTTTATGTCATAACAACGATATCCGTCATGCGTAGAACATAGTTATCCTTGCTATTTAAATTTTATTCCCAGTGGAATCAAACATATATTCGGAAATTTCAATATGTTTAGAATCTTTACAGATAAAGACGAAATAAAACGAACTGAGGGTTGCTCCGAGAAGAGGCAGCCACACTTAACTGGTTTAACGATGATGAGGCGTTCTCCTAGAACCATCACCAGACCTAAACTATCTCCTTCTATAACAATAATTGTGTAACTAATGACAACGATATTCTAATGTTCCGCTACGAACTTCGACTTGTTCCTTGCGATCGTTACAGAATTTAACTTTGTAATATGAATGTTGGCTAGTATCTCAATATCGAATATTCGATATGACAATGATGGCTTTTCAAGAACAATTTCTATTGACCCATATGCGTCTGAGCCAGTGCATTACATTCATAACACCGAAAGTTAGCCAAAAGTATATCATTTTTGGTATTAAGTGGTATAAGCGGGATTTTCACGTAATGTTTGTGAATTATCAGCTGCATTCCATGAATCCATTTTGCCCAGACATTGCATTGTGGGCTTGAGAAGAAACAATGGAATGTCGATGGGGCTCGCGATGCACTGTAGATCGAATAAATCTATATGGCCATTGGGCATTGTCACCGCAAGATACGGGAAAGAAAAGAGCTACGTGTCGTGTAAACAATTTATTGGACCCTCACACTTTCCCCCGATGGTGTTTTATGATGCCAGTGTATTGTTTATTTGATCACGGACTTTAAACACTGGCGAAGGGTCGGCCATTCTTCCGACCTCATTATGTGAAATCACGTGTATTCCTTCAATTGTTCCTGCTGTCACGCATCATTCATTTGCTCTTTACAGTTTTCCCATTGCTACTTCTTCTCATTACAACTAATCATGGTGCAAAAAACGGTTCGCACTCTAATTGCCGTGCGAATGTAAAATATTTCTTTGAGTTTCTGTTACCGTCAACAATTCAGACCGTATCAGTAATATGTTGAATTATTAACGGTGTAATGAAATCTAAATCAGCTTACTTATGAAATCTTTGCATACATCCTAATTTCTAACATATGTTTATTCTTACTAAAATATTTGCATGTAGATATTATATACATTACAAGTCACGTAAATGATGATTAATAAATATCGCCGTTCACACACGTATTGTCTTCTCCCCCTAACACGACTATCGTTACATTAACTACCAGAGAATCTTATCACAACATTTTCAATTTCCATGTTAAAAAATCCATTATTTCCACACGCACCTCAGTTCGTATTTTTACCCTCGTCCAGCGACGTCTTACGTGGAAACGTCAAGTACAAGAGTCCACGGCTGGCGGTTTAATTAAAATCTTCCTTCCAGCCGGAAAGGAGAGCGAAAAGGAGAGAGAGATAGGGATTACAGCAGGAAAAGGTGCGAGAGAGAGAGAGAGAGTGAGTGAGAGAGAGAGGCGTTACGCGCACAATTTTCCAGAGCCGTTCTCACTCTCTTCGCGTTCGCCGTAGTATTCGAAACCGCCTTCCTCCGCACGTTGCAATTCTGGCAGTGACGGTTTCTGGCAAGGAGCCAGGATCAACCAGTTCGCGATATGACCAGGGGAGAGGATGCATCCGGCCGAGATAACGTAATTAAGACTTTCGCTTTGAAATCCGGGGGACGCGCGCACACAAGCTCACCTTCCATCTCAGCTCCTCTCCTCTTCCCTCTTAGTTCTATCGTTGCCTCAACCTTCTGCTGCGCGTCTCCTTACGTGGCTTGGATCTCTTATGTCATGGCGGCTCGTCTTCTGCCGTTCTGCACAACGGCAGACTTGATGCTCCCGTGATCGTTAGTCGAGATAAGTACGAGGCTGTGCGGTTTTTCGGGAAGAACGGGGCAAGGGGCGTAGCAAAGTTTTCATTTTACTTTCGGCCCGAGAGCTTCAGCGGCGTTGCTTAATAAACATTTGAGTTGCCTGAAATTATAATGTAGGGATTGATGAGTAATGGGGTCCTCCGTGCGATTCGTATAACGTAGAAAGTGGAATATGTGGCAAGATTTTGGTATTAATGATTTGGCATGATATGTTTGAAATTAGGACAATTCGGACCCTTTCTTTCGTTAATCGTCGAAAATAAATGCTTATATAATATTTACTGACTACAGTCAAGTAGCTATGCTAGAGTTAAAGAATTTGTTTTATATGAAATTCAGTCATAAATGAATCGGTTTCATCAATGGATTGCAAACATTTGATTCAAAGCATACCGTCAATAAATGGAAATAGCATTGCCTGTACCGTGTTGCGTAATTGAGTATGTATGTTTAATACGTGGTACAAACATTTATGTCAAATTGTGTTCTGCGTCATTTTTATATATTCGCGTTTATTTTCATTGCGACATATTATTTAGTGACATGTCAATCCCATTTGTTAAGATCTCAAAAAATACAGATTTGTTAATACCATCCAATATTCTCCTCCCATACTGACAGAAGCATTTTGTAGTCAGCGATTTTATGCCAGGAGTGTACAGAACAGCCAAATATCACTGAATAGCGACCAAACAACTCAGGAGCAATTCTCAGCGGAGTGGTTCGTCGAAATAATTTGTTAAAATTGAGAAAGACGGCAGGCAATGTCGCCATTTGCGGAAAAGAGACGCTATTCAGTGAAAGACGGTCTCTGAAACGGAGTGTCCCGTCTGGAGTCTCCGGTTGCACTCCAATTCGTAGGCTTCCGACGAAACGCACCCCAGCGACGCTGCAACTGATTTTCAGGACTCGTCTGGCTCGTTCTTATCACTCAGAACTCTCGGGGGTGTTCTTTGCGGATCGATGTACCACTTCTTAACGACGTCCTCTCCTTTCCAGATTGAATCGTCACCTACTACTACATATACTTCCTAACTGTCTTCCGTAGTGATGTATATATATATTTAAGACTTTATGTTTAAGACTTGGTATTGCCGGGAATGACTTAATTTTGATTAATACATGTTAATTTGTATGATCTGAAATTTGATACGTGGCAGATTTTAAGAGTTAATCAATCTCTGTCTTGCAATTAATTTCATGAGTGTGGTGTGTTGTAATAGTTCATCTTCGAAAGTTATATTTGATACATTAGTCATATGCGTGTAAGTTTTAAAACCTTCCAACACCTTTGAATTGCACTTTTTCTTGATTTTGGATTTATTAAGAATGGAAATATAGTAAATTATCAATTGCCATTAAAGCAACGTGTTTGCAAGACTTATTTTCATTGTACAGAGTGTTTTATTATTTCATTTTATCCCACCGCTTTTTATTCGCCTTCCAATTTCATCAACTTAGCCCATCAGAGCACTTCAAAATCGACACGTTCGAAATGATCTCTTTCATTTCAATTTGTTAAAAGCCCCGTCCTTTAGAAAAACAATACCTATAACTGTACGATAATCCACATCTCACTGGTCAACAATCCTTCCTTTTTGGAACAAATAACGGTTATTTCCGCTTCTAAATCGGGCAAAAAATTGCGAGAAAACAGATGCGAGAGTTAAAGTTACACCCATGCCGGGTTGCCCGCAGTTTTCTTACTTTCCTTTTCAACCTCTGTCCTCGCGTGGGTCTCCCTCTGTCACGAATGTTGTTTTCTCTTCAATTTTTAGAACGTACCGGCGAAAGAGTAGTCCAGCGGATGCCTTTATTCTCTCGCGAGTCGGGAGCACAGGATTCGCGGGATATCCGCAGGATCCGCTTTGGAGCCTTGCCGGCTTTATCGAGCCACCGCCCGTGTCGAATGCCAGGGATTCCGCGTCAGGAGTATCTAGCTTGCTTCTCGCGAGAGACGTTGTTTTAACGAGATAATGTGGCCGCGCTTTGCCGAGCCTTTTGACCTCTTTCCTCGCCCTTCATCCTTTTTCCCCACACCTTTCTCAACGCTCTTCGCGGATCGTTTGCACTGTACATCGTCCGAGCAGTTATGCTGACATTGTACATTACCCTCTTATATTAGCGACATGTCCTTTTTCAGCGTTCGGCGAACAGTTTTTGAACTAATGTAGAAATTCATTATTGTCTACTTGTTAGATATACCTACTGGGTTAGGCAATTATACTAAAATGGTTTTCCGACTGCGAACGTAGAATGCTTATAAAGCAGTTGGGCTTTCTGGAGCATTTCAACCTCTTTTGTCATTATCCTTATTTGCTCCCATTTTTGCGGTGTCCAGTGATTCGTCATATTTTCATTTTCGGTTGTTTCAGGACGCTCTCTTTCCTTCATCGCTCTCCCACTTATTGTTAGTAATAATACTCTCCTACATTTTACACTTAGTTATTGTTGATCCGAAAACTGTGTTCTTCGCCGTTGGGCCTGTGTTTTTGACACGTAACAATAATATTGTATGGTATATTTTCATATAGGTTACGGAGTTCAAAAAAATTTTAAGAACAAGGAGTCTCATGATTACTATTTCGTTTGTCATGTTTATTAATTAGAATGCTGTATTATATTCTTTTGGCGCATTTTCAAAATATATACACTAAAGACGCAGTAATTTTCTAGAGAGTGTAGAGATGTAAGATGGTGCCATTTTTAATATTTTGCTTATTAAATATTGTTGTCTCTACCTTCATCTCTTATTTAATTCAAGATGTAATCGTTTGACCGGAATAAATACAGCATTTATTATTTTTATTTAATATATTATCATATGTAACATTAAATATTGCCCGACTATGATTGAATTATTATCGTTTCTGTAATGCGCAAATTATGATGGAAAGCTAACAAATTCCAAAATTGTGAAATATGGCCAACATGAAAGAAGTATATCTACAGAACGTGGTTTATGACTTGAAAGTGCGTCTCCCCGGGGATATTACACCCTGCGGTGCGTACAGTTTATGTTTCACTTACCGCCCACTAATAATTAAACATATATGTTAAACGGAGAGTGGCTAGCCGCTTTTCGCATGGGAATACTGTGGCCTTTCATTTTTTTCATTATCATAATGGACAATTCGCATTCCTACGCATACTTAATTTTCCGATCCATACGAACTTCGATAATATAGTACATATCACAATCTTTTCGATTCAATCACCAATCAGTTTTGATGTTTTTTTTACATTTTATACATACCAGTAAGAAAAGAATTTATAAACAATAGGATCTTGTTTTAGCGATTAATTAAATATATTTTACAACATATGGCGTTTTCGTAATGCGTGTTTAATTTCTTATGTTAACGGGATATGGTACAAGTTCATAGAAACAAAAAGAAAGTAATTGTTGAAATTAACGTTGTCTATATACAAAAACGGAAAAATATACTAACTGCTCATACAATAAATCACGTCCCACTAATAAATACGTTGTATGAAAACAAGAAAGATTTTTGTTACATAGATGTGATTTTGTTTTGGAAAGAAGCGAATAAATACTAGCTGTGAAAGCGCATAAAACTAATACCGTAATTGAGAACGAAGTAATGAATGAAATCAACGTGGTTTCCATCTATATAATACTCTCAACCGCGTAATACAGGCCGAAAAATACACGTGAGCCACTAACAAATTGCTTTTCCCGAAAAAGGAGAAATAACTTGTTTACTGGTACATTGTTACGTTCAAAAAATAGCGCACAAATAGTAAATAAAAAATGGAGGAATAATGTATAGAGTAATGAAAAAATTAACTGGTCAGTTTGTTTAAAAAATCCAATACAAATGTCAATTACAAATCAGCAAGAAGGAACTTTTTCTGCTCAAATTCTTTTTTCTCATGAATTAAGAAGTACTTTATACGATCACATACACGCGTACGATTTCATTTTACGTCCACCGTATAAGTACTAAATGTAAATGAGTATGAAAGCTAACAACGTAATAATGGAAGAATCGTATGAAATATAACGATACAGCGTTGCGCGTACGAAATAAATAATAGCCTAGCGCCGTGTACGGGAATAAATATAGAAACAGTACATTCGGTGATTTACATTCTTCCGAAGCTATACATTTAATATAATGAAAGAAGCGTGGACGTACGAGCAAGTTGGCAACGAGCCAAATGGACAGTGAACGTATTAGGAACGGGTACACGTTCGCTCTTGCAAATTTGGCAATTCATACCGTACATGTCCAGTGAAGTTATGCACGGTCCACTTTAGCTAAAATCGAGCAAACCCCGTTACGCAACAAACCTTCTTTTGCCCGCGAAATGATCGTCCGCAGCGATCGCTCATCGGCTTCGAAGCTTTCCTCTTGCGAATCGGATACGACGACGATAATCGACGCAGACATTTCCTTGGCAGAATTACTGCTTTATGCTCTGCGCGTTTGCCAAGACGCTGCACACGTTAATTGAAATTTAGCGTATACGCGTTGCCGGTTAATGTTTTCTCCCGTTGCTGCCGTCAGGTAAAACGAACTTTGTGCGGAAATTGAGAATGACAATCTAATAACTTGATAGCGGGGCGAGTAATTGATCGCGATAAATTGGATACATAAAGCGACAATGCTTGAGTAACATTGTTTCCTGAAATCGAGGCTATCGCTACATCGTATATTCTTCAATTAAGAAAATAATTTATTATCAAACTATTAAATCGTTACAAAGATGTACTACCGGGAACGAACGACCGCTTCACAGAAAGATCCTTCCATTTTTCACACCGTCCCGTCATTCCAGAGAATGTCTACCTTTCCAGGAAGAAAGTGACTCCTTCCCATTGTCCACATATCATAGATTCCACAACTTCCTCTTGGCCGTTCAGAATAATCCCCATTTAACAGGGCGAAATCACCCTTCCTTCCACCGTCCCATTCAAGGCAAGCGCACGCTTACGCAAACGCCCCGATCTCTCACGCGACCCTTGAACTTTTAAACTCTTTCCCGTCGTATCTCTGACGACAATAATTATCGCGAACCTTCGTCCGGTACAACCCGAGCTCGCAACTAGAGACCACCCCATAGCCACGCGACTCGCCGTCTCTGGTTATACAGACGGCCGAGTAGAGGCGCGGGAGGATAAGAGGTCGTGGAAGGAGGAGTGAGAGGAGGTGTATGGTCGCCCGCGAGAAGGGCGAGAGGGGTGATGGGTAGGGATAGCGGAGAGTAGGCCGTACGAGGGCTCCTTTAACCGTGGAAACGCGGGGCCACTTTGTATCCCGAGATTCATTGTTCGCCGCAACCCAAGCAACCCTCTGGCTCCCGGGGCCATGCATTATGCGAGGCCACCGGCAAGACGCCATTTAAATGCTCCGGAAGGTAACCGCTCCACTGTCAGCCCTCATCCTGCCCGCGGTCGTGGCTGTCGTGTCGCGTGTCACCGTGCCTTAAACAATGACCGGGCCAGCGCGCAGAAGCGCGCCTGCTCCCCTCGGACGAAGACATTTGCACCTGACAAGACGGCCTGGGGCTGCAGCTGGGGGTGGGGGAGGGGTGTAGATATCGCGACGCCCACCATCGTTCGCTCTCGTGCGCGTAATGCCATCGGTGTTAATGCGAACCTCCGCCCGACTAGACTCGGACTCCAATGAAGCGTCCTGAAATTCCAAGGCCATTCATTTCTGAGTTGATGGGCTTGATCAACGCTCGGTACCATCTTCCCGGAAAACAATTATTTTCAGATTTGAATTTTTCTCGAAGAATTTTTGGCAATTTGGGAAAAAATTTTAACTTGGGGACGGGGGAGGGGCTATATCATGTTAACAGATGCGGTGGTAATTGTATTCTGTTACTGTTGGTTTATATGTATGTATGCAACTTTCATTAGGTTATCTTAAATGATTGCAGAAGCGTTGAAAAATATCGGTCAATAAAATCGTACAAAAGTATGCTATGTGCAACTTTTAGTTTATTTTAGTAAGCACTTATATTTTTATCGAAATTGTGAATGTTTAAAGTTGTCGATTGACATCACGGCTGACATGATTAGCCGAGAGTTTTATAGGCAACGATAGATTGGAAATATTGACCTTTTTACAATGATTTTTATAGCTGCAAAAATGTTACTAGTTATTCTGTTATTTCGGTCAAACAAAGACATTGGCAGTGGACACTATAGCACTGTTCAATTCACTTTCCTTCATGCACGTAATGGTATTAGCGTTAATTTCAGTGCGCGTGACTCTTCTCATAAAGTCC
Organism: Anoplius nigerrimus; assembly: GCA_914767735.1. NCBI lineage: Eukaryota > Metazoa > Arthropoda > Insecta > Hymenoptera > Pompilidae > Anoplius > Anoplius nigerrimus. The sequence goes on along the minus strand of OU612079.1, from coordinate 6,184,020 downwards.
TACCGTAATGAAGGCTCATGAAATTCCGTCCTATTAATTCACAGTGCGGTGCGCTCCCCACACAACTGACGTGATTGGCGAGGAGCTGAGGTTCATTTAACCTAAGACTTTCTTAAAAATGGACCTTGCCAATTACAGGTCTCGCAGAGTCGTTAAATATCAATTCGTGTTTTCTTCTTCCAGCAATAGGATAATGATGGTCTAATAATTTTCTGTAATGGACCTCAGGATGCCAGAGATGCATATACCTCTATCACTCAAGGTGATTATGTTGATGAAACTTCTAAAATATTATGGGTCATTCCAAATTTACTTTAAGTTTCTTTTATTCGCCAAAATAAGTTGTTGATGAAAGACGGAATAAAATTAAATTCTACCGTTCTGCACTGTTACGGCCTGGGATACATGGTGGGTTTTCCTTGGGGTAGAAAGCTCCGTGTAACTTGTAATAGATTTCATTCACGATACTTTATTAATTATGTGATAAATGGTTCGGTCAGAGCTGATGACTGAGATGTAGAATATAGAATGTCGAATGTTGGATGCTGAATGTTGAATATAGAATCTTGAATGCCCGCTGGCGGTTACGGTCGGTCCTTAAATATGCTTAGAACTAGGTATACAAATGTATGTGTGTGTGGGTGAGTGGATATGGAGAGGGGGTAGCGCCCTCAAGGGCCCAGTCGCAGGCCTGCGGAATACAGTACTAAAAAGGGTCTTGTGTTGGGGCTGCAGGTATGTGTCTGTACGGTAATAGTTGTGATTAGTATAAATATATATGCTACTTCATTAATGTTAATTATAAATGTTATGGTGTTGCTTAGATGCTATGATTATACATATGCTATGGAAATTCTATGGGGTGTGGGGTGTGGGCCGTAACATGCACAATCAACGAAAATTCTAGACGTCATTTTTCAGCACCCAATTCTGCCAATTCTTTGATTTTCACGCAACCTACAATTTCATCTCTCGTATATCCATAATCTTCATGTAAACATGTACGAGGAAGGCACAAGACTCATTAATTGCGCGTTTCAAGCGCGAAGCAAAAAAAAAGCGTCAAGGAGGTGCACGCGTGCACAGTTGTTGGGAAATAAGAAGTGGGCGCACATGCAACCTGCAGGGAGAGTCTGTTTAAATCTCGGACTCAACGATAGAGAGAGTGGAGATGGGGGAGGTGTCGGCCGGAAAAAAATTATTTACGACGAGCGAGCCGCGTATTTTATTTAGCTTTTTACACTCCGTTCCGTTTATATCGTGGACTCCCCCTGAAATACGAGATGCGTATCTGAGATTACACCATATTTACACGGGCAAGTGTGCGCCACCACGCCTGGTTCTTTGATACTCTTTATCTGGGCTAGCAGCGCAGCCCGGCCTTGGGTGGTTTACCGTGCACGCCTCTGCACGCGTGTTCGAGCGTGTTCGCGCGTCTACGCGCAGGTCGGTTCGATATCCTGGCTAGGAGAGGGACGCGTTAACGTTCCATAAAGAGAGCCGTAGTTCCACCTCCTTTTTCATCTCAACGTCCTTCCCACTTCTCGGCGTTCCGCTTTTCACCCTTCTCCCCTAACGCTCCACGCAGTTTTCTCTCATGGTATATGCCGCTCTCTGTTTCGCTCTACGCCTTACTCTCATCGTTTATGCCGGCATCTCCCTCCCTCTACAATATCTGCTTCTCAGTTTATGCAACTTCCCGCTCTCCTCTACACTTTGCTCTTACAGCTTCTACCGTTTCCTCCACACTCTCTTCTCCATTGCTCCTCTGGCAATGTCGAGTTCTGTTATTTTCGATCGTGTTTCGTCCTATCGTCTCTCTAACTCTGGAGCAGTCTTTCTCCGATTTGCGCCATTGGGTCGGATTCAATTTTGTCCATGCCCTGCAACTCAGATTATGTTTAAACATTCTACTCAGTTCTGTAGGTACGGACAATTTTTTCAATCCTCTCATTATACTTTTTCTCTCGCTTCCTGTTGTAATATTCACAGTTTCCCCCTTCCGCAAGCTCCCCTCACATCCAATCTCACATTCTCTTCATCCACTCAACCCACCTGCCCCTAATTTGCCATACCCTTCGCTCCGCCGCTCCTTTCTTCCCGCCCTCTCTCATCGCTTTCGTCCATCGCACTTTTTACCTGTTATTCCCCTGACCTCTCAGCGTTCTCCATCTCCCTTGCACGCTGTTTCCCATCCACTCTAACCTACCAACACCCTCTCCCTCTCATTTCTCTTAATCTCACCCCCTCTCGCCTCCGAGTCTCGCATGGCACGCGCTGCGGATCGGACGCGGCGATAGAGAGTTAAAAAGAAGAGAGCAAAAACGGAACGGGGGTGTGCCGTGTAGGTGGGCGGCGATGTCAGCAGTAGGGTGAGAGATCACTGAGGTGCTAGTGCGAGGTAGGGGAGTGCACTCGGTGAGGGTGGCGGGCGAATGCGAGCGAAGGAAGGAGACAACGGGTGAAAATGGGGTTGCGTGCAATTATGCGCTGTACGTCCAGGACTTATCTTTATTTCAGCTTGTTATAAATTAGGCGCCGTTGCAGCGACTAATGTAATGCTTGCACCGGACCCCCCTGCTTTCCCCCCACACTTCACTTCCCTCACCCAACCCTCGTCATTGTTGGCATCCTCGAGCCACGCAGCACCGTTCTTCGTACCAACGTTCGCTAATAGCGCTTAATAGTCATCCGCGAGTGTCGGCTGTGAACTTTTCCCGACTGCCAGTCTAATTAGCCGTGCTACTGGCAGAGAAATATGCGAAGAACGCATATGGACGATGCGCGGGATTTTGCGGGAGCGTTGCTTCGCTAAGTTACAATGGGATCAGGGATATGTTTCGGGGAGAGACAATAAAGGATAATAACCCGGTGAAACGTGTTTAGATTCCGTTCGTAGTTTCGCCATTTCCTGCTGCGAGACTCATTTCGTCCCGTGCTGTATATTATTTCTGTGGCTGAGCAACGAGTGGTTGGATCAGCCGCGATGTTCAGAGACTGTTTGGTTTTTATTGTTCAACTGCATTTCCTTTATAGCGGTGGTCCGTGTCGCATTTGTAGAGGACAACGCCCCGTCCTTACAGCTTCAAGTGTCTCTCGAATTAGAAGTGCTCTTCGAATCAGTGATCTTTTATTTTTACAGAAACGGTAAAGCAGTCCTTCCCTCCATCGGTATGCATACTTTCAGAAAGTACATATGAGATTTACTAATTGTAGTTAAAAATTATATCACGAAGTAATCCTATGTCATTCCGATAATTAAAGATTGGTAAAGCTGTGAATGAGCTGTATGGCAAGTACTTAGTAGCAGTAAAAGGCTCGTACATTTATTCGGGCAATTTCGAAGGAAAGTGTACGCGAAGTTCAATAATGAACGTATGAAGTTTCAAGCTCTACGGTTCAGCGAGTTTCACGGTACACACGCTCGCTTACCGCAGATCGTCAAGAGATTCCAGCGATGTGTCGTGTCGGGCTTGTCGCCTCTTGAAACAAAGTCGGCCATCTGATACTTCATCGCGTGGGGCGAATAATTCCATTCCCGCCTCCTATCCCCTCTTCCGCATCCCGCTTCCTTTTAATGGTAGCGTCATTTTCATTCGCTTCTCTTTTTCTTCCTCACCTCATTATCTTTTTTTTTCATGAAGAGTCCCGAACAACGGCAAGATAACGAAGCGGGTATCGAATACGGAACAGGGGGAGTGACGTTCTACTTTTTCGCGCTCAAACGACACATACGTCAGCGAACGACCAAGATAGCCATCGGTTGTGAATTTTTTTTACCGTTTTACTCGTGCAAGTCGTGAGCGATTTCTACGCGAGCGTCCGATTTAACATTTCCCTGATATGTCAATTTCCTTTCTGTCGGTGATATACAGACGATGATGGTAATCGGCAAAATTACTGTGAATGAAGAGAACCGTGTTTCATTTTCTGTTGAAATTATACTGTACAGAGTTCTCGTAGTTCGTATGATTGAACGTATTCAGTGTGGAAGAACTTTATATTTTTGCGAAATCGTTTTTACAGTGCAATGTGTAGTAATACATTGAACTATTTTTACCACGTTTCTTCCGGGTACTGTTATCCATTGACAGCAAATATATTTTATGTAACCTCACGTAGATATATGTTTGTCGGAATAATTTAAGCATTACTATCACTGTAATTGTGTGGAATACCGGACATCTTTCTGTATTACCACAATGTTCAATTTACACACATGACACAAGATGTTAATAATCTTCAGACTATCACTTACATTCAATCCCTGTTAGTTACACCATTACTGTCATCGTATATAACACAATTCAAACCCGTTCAGCGATAACTTCACCGATAATTGCTTCTTTCAAGACATCGTTCGCATAAGTATACATCAATCAACCGTGTAAATTAGTCATCAGAATGCTAACACGTGTCTCAAGCGAACACTATCATCATAACAGTCGACTTGATTTACGATCTATTCCCGCCAGGTGTGACCTTCGTAAATCTGTTTGCTTTTTCACTTTTCCTCGATTCCTTCGCCGGAGTTAAGGAATCCCGCGCAACCTGGTCGTTCTTGCTCCTTCCCATTTACGTAGCACAGATCGGTTCGGTGCAATAACCGAGCCAATACAATGCCGCTTCCGCGCAGTGACCGTAATTAAAAGCACGTGCCGCTGAGCGAGCAATCACGCTCGACGATAGTCGGGCAACGGCCGGCCAGCCCCGTCTCCTCGTACTCAAGATAATTGTGACCGATCGCTCGTTATGACCATCATTGACCGCCAACAATGTCGTACCCGGTCACGTCTGTCGTGCAGAGGGAGAAGCGACGCTCGCACCATCATTGACGGCGTTAATAACGATTGCACAGGCACTGCTCTTCTACTCTGATACGCGAAGGTATAGCGTAATTGATAGGAAGCCGATGACTAATTAGGAGGAAAGTCATTACCACTGCAGAGGAAATTATCTAGTCTGTTGCTAAATCTTCGTACTATGGGCAGATTATGTTACCTGATTGCGAGTAAATGTTCATTTTAGGAGCGGACATATCGTTGCGTACGTAATCGTTAGGTCGGTTATAAACGTTTGCGGCGAAACACTTTCGCGAATCAAAACTTCCCAACGTTCTCACTGACAATATCGCTCGGTGAGGGAACATTGGCTTTGTTGCGCCGACTGTGCGAACTGCGATTGAGACGGAATGCTGAGAATGCGGATGATTGGCTGCAGGAGATTGGAATAAATGGACCTTATGCGTGCTCGATGTAGGAGCAGACATGAGGAGAATATGCGTCCCCCGGAAGATGCGTGGGTTTTTGACCGCGCAAGGTTAAACGAAACTGCAAATAATAATGAGGCTGGACTGGTTGAAACTTTATTTGCACGAAGATCGTGTTCGAAAATTTACCGTAGGTCCACGTATTCAACTAACATCAAATTGAACGTGCCAACCAATGTCGATGACACCAATTTCTATTAGCACTCTCTGTGCTGTATCGGCACACATAGTTATCGATTGCAGTTTCTACAACCACACATTGATTAAAAAAAAATTGTAAAATAATATGCGTTCTAAAAAAATGGAACCCTACATATACCCTGTAAAACGGATCTTTTTTTTATCTAAATTATGACACTTCTCTTTCAGTCTAATCGATTTACGTTAACCGCAAAACCGTTTCAGATCCGTCTAAATACATCTAAATTATGCTTCATATATAATATTATTCTTCCACAAGTATAAAACAAATCTTTCTTCATCCATGTAGAAACTTATGAAACATAATGCACAGCAAAAGGCTTGCACACTTCGTTTAGTCGTCACTATGCGCCATGTCATAACTTTGCAAGCATCATTCTCAGGTACGTCGGTCAACTAAACGGTAAGGGCCAAAAACAGAGAGCAAGACGAAGCGGAAACGGTCGCATTTCGGAGGCAAACGCTCATCCGCGAGTGATTTCACTGCTCCTCATCTTCCGCTCCTCTCTCACATCCCATCCAGCCAGAAAATCCGACCGTCGACGAGGAGCGACTCGACATTTTCCCTCGCCATCTCGCGCCCCGCATTGCCGACGCCAGAGCAACGCTTAAAGGGTCTTGTCCGGAGTCAGTTGTACCTTACGAGGGATTCGAAGGGACCTCGTTAAAGCAAGATTTCATACCGATAAGGAGTTCAGAATGTTTGCGTCTCGAGGGTCCCGCCGACTTCCCTCCCCGATGCGAGGGTGAGATACGATGAAGAAGATTCCTCCCTCAAGCTCGAGCAGACCTCGCCGGCAAAGGACAGGCACCAGGTTACGAAAATAGAAACATGAAAATGGCGGGTAAAGGGGAGAACAGAAAATTCTATGGCAGAGCACCTGGACAGATGGCGCTGTCGAAGGATAGTTGGACGATACTCGTTAAAATCAGAGGACACGGCGACATAGCAGCGAGGCAAATCTCCGTGAAATTGTGAACAGGATCTCTCTCCGTTATCCGCCGCGTCAAAGGAGGCATTGACGGCTTCATATAAGTCACAGCCTCTTTCACTCTCGCGCTTTCTCTCCTTCTTTATTCCTTCCTTCCTTCCTTCCTTCCTTCCTTCCTTTCTTCATCGTCCCATCCTGTCGCCTGGCGCGTGAATATAAAATTCCACCTCCCCCACGCCCCACTCACAACCTCTCATCCCCCCTCCCCCTTTTCGTCTCGTCTCTTCCATACCTCGCTTGATACCTCGTCCACTTTTTGTCCCCTCCGCTGTTCACATTCAGATTGCTTCTTCACTCTCGTTCCTCGCTCCTTCCTATTACTCGTTTCTGCGCGGAATACTCGAAACTCGATTTCTTCCAGCGAGAGATTTACGAAATCTCTATTCCACCCTCCGCGTCTTTGTCCCGAAGGTAGACTGCGTTCCTCCGGCATCGCTAAGCATCCGTCAACGTCAGGGATACCGAGTTGCCCTGAAGCCAGTAGCCGGGTAGCTGCCCTCCGGGTATTTACATGCAACGCGTCTACGCTTCCTTGTCATGCTTTATGAGCGCGAAGAGAGAATAGCGGGGCTGAAACGGAAGGGGCGGCTGATGTTGGAGTAACGGGGCTGACTGACGGAGAAAAAGAACGAAGGCGCGAGGGAAAGGATGGCTCAGAGGTGTAATGTTTGCTGCCCGAGATATCTGATTCGTTTGCTGCAATGGAAAATCCTTCCTCTCGTCGCGGATGTGTCTCGCGGTGATGCGCGAAAGCGGTATTCATGAAATTTAGATTAGCATCGTAAGTTTTATTTAGGTGCCTGCTCCATCGTTTTTTCGTTAAATCTGATCCGTACGCGCTTCTTTGTCGCCCGGCGGCCTGATTTATGCTCGAGGGCTGTATTTCAGAACTTATATTTTTTTTCTTTATCAGTTGAATGTCGATATGGGAATTTGGTTGGAATAAAAATTAATAAATCAAGTTGTGAAATTTTCAATGCAATTGGAAGGGCCAGTGTATCTATTAAGCAAACGTGAACAAACATTAATATTGATCTTAATCTTTTATAGATTGACTAATATATACACGAATTCGTTAACCTATACTTGCTTCAATTTACTCGTACCCTCATTGTAGGGTTGAAGTTTAACTTGGGTTATGGTTCTCTCATAAAAATGTAAAACATATAGGTCACTGATATATCGACCATGCAACACGCACTTATATACATATATTAGGTTGGGGAAAAAGAAATCCATTATTTTTTCGGTACATGGCTGTAGTGAACGATATCTCGTAAAGTATCGATCAAAAAATTTGAAATTTATGCTCGTTGTAAAGATGACATTTCACACTAAAAAAAATTCTTTTGTTGTTTTTTGTTTCGTCCATTCAGTTGTGAGTTACAGGGTGTTAAAAATGGAAGTCAACAAAGCGAACATTCGGTACATTTTACAGTTTTTCTTCGATAAAGGCGAAAATGCAAGCCAGGCGGCTGAAATTGTAAATGGTGTTTATGGTGCCGATACTGTAACAGCTAATTACGTGCAATTTTGGTTTCGTCGATTCCGTTCAGGCATTTTTGATGTTAAAGATGCACCTCGCACAGGCAGGCCCATCGTCGAAAATGTCAACCAAATCACAGAAATAATCAATATTGACCGGCATGTTAGTAGCCGTAGCATCGCTCAGGAGCTAAAGATCGACCATAAAACAGTTTTAAACCATTTGCGCAAAGTTGAATTCAAAAAGAAGCTCGATGTTTGGGTGCCACACTAATTAACACCGAAAAACATGTTGGATCGAATTTCCATCTGCGAAGCCTTGGCCAAACGCAATGAAATCGACCCATTTCTTAAACGGATGGTGACTGGGGATGAGAAATGGGTCACATACGACAATATTGTGCGAAAACGATCGTCGTCAAAGCGCGGTGAAGCAGCTCAAACGGTGGCCAAACGAGGACTAACGGCCAGGAAGGTTCTACTGTGTATTTGGTGGGACTGGAAAGGAATAATTTGTTATGAGTTGCTTCCGTATGGCCAAACACTAAATTCAGATCTCCACTGTCAACAACTGGACTGTTTGAAGCTAGCGATTGACCAGAAACGGCCAGAATTGGCCAACAGAAGAGGTGTTGTGTTCTATCAGGACAACGCCAGGCCACACACGTCTGTAGTGACTCGCCAGAAACTCTTGAAGCTTGGTTGGGAAATTTTAATGCATCCGCCATATAGTCCGGACCTGGCACCAAGCGATTACCACCTTTTTCTCGCATTGCAAAACATCCTGTGTGATAAGAAATTGGAATCAAGAGAAGATTGTGAAAATCGATTATTAGAGTTTTTCGCCAATAAGGACCAAAACTTCTATGAGAGAGGCATTATGAAATTACCTTTAAAATGGCAACAAATTACCCAACAAAATGGTCCATATTTGACCCAAATCGGACAATCCAAAGCATGTTAAATAAAGTCTTGAACTTCGCGCAAAAATAATGGATTTCTTTTTCCCCAACCTTATATATGAATTGCAATGAAAGTACAATTATGTTAATGATTACAATACTTGGAAGAGCAGCTTTGCTAACCCTCCATCTTCAGCGTATAAAATACAATGTTGATCACGTAGAGGTAACATATACGGTTGTAGGAATCATGTAGCCGTGCTATACTATGCGTACTATGTAGACATTATCGCTACTTCATAAATCCCACGATAAAGCAGTACCACATCTATTGGGTTCGTTGAACGCTAACGGACTTGAGCCTAAGTACCTAGCGTCACGAGTTTAGCACGTTCTCTTCTACCTGATCCATCGATGAATTACCTTTTAATTCGTTTAGTAATCACCGCTTTAATGTGTTTTAGCACAATCAATGATGAGTTTTGACCTTTCCGTCTCAGTGATAAATTCCGGTTCCGATTAAAAAATAATTACAACCTTATGCGTTATATAGGACGATATTTGAAATAAAATGGTGTAATTGTTACATTGCTTCTTAAAATAACAACGTGCTTTCGATAAGAGGTGCTTTTTTCATCTTAACCCATTTATCAGTTAAGGGCCAGCGAATTTGAGATGAGGGGATGCGATGTATTGAACTACGAATTTCATAACAGAACATCAGGTTGCTTGCAAGGATAATGAAAATGCAAAGATCACCCGTGTCTTATTAAGTGCTGTGTACAAAGACAGTACATGATTGAATCGTGATTTAAAAACACAAAATCTTTTTAATACAGTGCTAGCAGACGAGTGGTAATAATTTCCTTAATTTTCGTATAATTGTAAAACAACTCTTACACCACATATTTCTCTTTAAGCATTGCAAAAATGTTGTATGGTGTATTCCTTGTTGGTATTGGAATCTACAAATCTATTTAACAGTAGACAGATAGCTACTGTCTGTAAACACGACAGTTATGTTTGAAGCTTTACGTGGATGAGGAAATTTATCATCGACGTAAAGGGACAATTAATTCCTGGCATGTGATGTAATTTGAATCGGATTGCCGGTCGTTACTTTTGGGTATTGCGACGTTATTCAAGCACGCGCCCCGTGTATCAGATCCTTCTCACAGAGGGTTGTGCCGTCGATCGTCTCGTTTACGAGTGAACGATTGATCTTCTGCTTTCATGAGGGTGTGAACGTTACGGTAGAAGCTAACGTGTACGTTATGTTGAACGTTCCTTGATCGATAACAGCCGCCGTTCATTTCCGCTTAATAAAGGTACGATCGTTAGTGATGATGGCCTCTTTAATAACGAGTAAAAGCCTTTTCGTTAAATACAGAGTTTCCAGGTGGGAAGTGTCGAGCGACTGTTCCTGATAGATTGCGCGTTGCCCTAAATCGGTCCTTAAACGAACGATAGTACCTACGATAGACTGCATACTCACATTTTCTGCTTACGTTGACATGGGTCTTTATACACAATTTCTGAAGTTTTAAATAATTCTTATATTCGTGCTTATGACCAAGCTACTAATGCAAGAATTCCTAGTGTGAATGTAAATACTTAGCATATGTAATATATTTAATATTAACGTTCGCTCCTGATGATTAGTTTTAGTAAATCTTAGAAGTATCCTTGAATGGACTGCGGGGAAAAAAACAGGTTGTACTGTCATTCACACAATTTTACATGTACATGAATTACATATTTTATGAATGAAAAGGTAAGAATATATCATCATCAAATATAGTGTATTCGCTAGGTTTTTGTACATGTGGTGACAATAACGCATGCATACGGAGTTGGACAAATCGTTATGTCTCCAAATAAACATAAACACGCGATACCAACAGCATTTCCTTCCGTTGACCCGTTGAACTGAGGTTCTTTGCTTGCTGAGTACTTGCCGGCGTTCCATGTAGACTAATTGTAAGTCGAATATCCTACACCGTATCTGTTATCTCTTTCTGAATATTACGTATTTTAAATCAAATTCACAAACATTTCGAATTTCATAATAACAATGATCGACATACAGTCAAGATGAAAATCCGGCTGCAAGCAGAAAAAAAAACATGACAACTGAATTGGAAAAGTATTTCGTCCGTTTCAACTGTCTGGCCGTTGGACTGAGATTCTCTGTCGATGCATCTTTATCGAAGCTACTTTATCGGCGTTCTTTATGCGAACAAGTCGTACCCGGCAACCCTCGTTCTCTCCTGCGTCCTCTCTTGCGTTCACTTTATCACCGTACAACCCCGTGTCTTCCACTCTGAAAACTTCTCCCCGCCGTTAGGCAAACAAGCCTATGAACCGGCGCGATATCAAACGCTCTTTCTGTCTCTCGTCTCGTTCATTTTTCCGCAAAAGGCGCCAGGTAAAAGCGGGTCCCTGCTCCGCCGCGACTCTTTTAAGCCAGCCACGATATCAGCTTCCGCAGGAAAGCCAGAATTTAATAGTCACGTGTTCAATGGGTGCGTGGATTTTCCAGCCTTTTGGCATATTCCAATGTCCGAAGTCGAACGTTTATGTTGGTACGTTTCGATGAATTATTTTTATTATACTTTATCAATAATATTTTATTCTTCATGTGCTATTGCCGTTGACTTCTGACTTTACATGGCCTTATGCACAATCTATTCAGTTACAGGAGCATTCATAACTTTGCTAACATCTGACTGTAAACGTTTTTCCTTTTCGTATTTTTCGACAAGACAAAAGATGAAGAATGACAGACGAAGTGGGTTTATTCTAAAGGAAGATTTGTAGATGTAATTCAGGAAGGTGCTAATAATAACTAACGGTCATATTAACAAGATTAACACAAAACAATGCGGGATCTAATAAAAAGAAGTCAATGATTTAGCAAAATATTTTTTATCTCTACTTTGGAATGCGTTAATGTATTAAGGAGTAAACTAAAACGTAGTACGTTTAAATGTGGACTAAGAATTGATAAAGGATTGAATTCTATACAAGGGATATTGACGACACACAATCGTGTACATGATTATAGTATTGTTACGTGAGCGCGGCAGTATATTTTGTGATAAAAAAGTATTATCTATTAAAGGCGAACTTTACGTTGTATAGGGCGATCTAGTATTTATTAGTCGTAGCATTTCTTTCGTCATGATCTTTCAAAATGGCATGAGTATTAATACGACACAGACATGACACCAGCATATAATAATATTCTATATATAAATAACAGAATCTGAGAAAATAACGTTCTTTAATAGTACTTATGAGAAAATGCCGTACCGCCAACAGACACAACTACCATACTCTGAAAGGTGCGACTCTCTAAACTTTTCCTTCACGACAGTAAACATCATTTAAGAAAATGAGTTCAATTTAAAGGTTGCACGGTATGCATTCGGTGAGACCAGAATAGCATGGATGGGCGAAATAAAATCCGAAAAAACGGAGGCCGCGCGGAGGGCGTAGGTTAGCGAAGGGTTGGGAAAAGGTCGGTGATACGGGAAGGAGAGGGGTAAAGATCGGGAGGGAGAGGCCATTCTCATCGGCCCTTTCGAAAGTGCATAGCCGTGTTGCGGGTTTCGCTCGTCGACACACGAGCGCAACCGCACGGTATCGAATGTAACTCGAAAAGTTTCATTTAATTTCTGCCGGTGGTGCGCTCGTTCCCTATCCTCCTTTTTAACCTCGGGTTTGATAGGCTATTGGGAAAGTTCCATGTTACCTTCAACGGCGCCGCCAGTCTCGCTGTTTCGACCGATGTCCCAGATGATGTTCCAAAAAGCATTTTACCCGAAGATCGCCCACGCTGTTGGCAAAAGCTGAAACTAGGTTAGGTTCTCTAGTATGATTAGTAATATAAGAATTTTGCCGATGGTGAACTGATGTATTTGAAAGTGTACGTGGAACTGAATTCGGATTTAAGAAAATGCTATGCTGCCGTTTTCAGTAGCATCGTTCAGACAGGTAATATATTAAAATTAAGTTTGCTTATTTTTATGGAAGGGATAATGATGCGTACTATGTGTACAGTGTGTCTTTTCTTGCACATAAAGTTATGTACTAAATCTGAACATGTCTAATATATCTCATAATCAGTATCCTCATCACTTTTAGAGATTTTCTGTTATTTACATTGGCTAAACCGGCTACTGCATCTTATTGCTATCAATTGTAAGAATTATTTTTCGAGTAACAGTAAGTGTTACGTCGTCACAATATAATTGCTTGAGCTCTAGTAATTTGTGATTGTTTGCTAACCGTCCAGGAATGCTCAAATCTTTCCAAACCCGAGTATCAAATGTATTTACACTTGTCTTATGAGCCCACAATCTTTAAAATACATCATATCATTCGTCATAGACTTTAACATTCATGTGGGAATGAACATATACACACACGCGGGACACATTTGTTTGCGTCAAAATTTTTAATTCCCTGTGAAATAAAATGCTGATTTAATTTATACTTAGCGATACGCTCACGTGTAATATTCTGTATAGTATGCAACAACAGCGGGCAAACCACAATTTTTAGTTTCTAAAAAAGATATGAAATTTCAAGTATCTATTTACTTTAAAAGTGTTTAATATATATATCTACATACGGGTCATTGTCAAACGTATCAAAGGCGTGAATACAGTACCTATTTGTCATTAAAATAAATAAGAAAATAACGTAATTACTTACTGTCCTAGAAAATAAACTTAATGTAAGCAGTTTAAAGCTGACTTACACCTGGGATGAGTATGTTGCTTGCAAAACTTAAAGAAAGCGTCAATATTTCAAACACAATACTGAGAAATAACAAGCGGTGATTGTTTAACAAAGAAAGGCAAGTATTTCATTTACCAGTAATGCATATTATCGCAGGAAATACGTGTTTACAGCCAATCAACGAAGATATGGGAATAAACGCAGGGGAAATTGTAGCGGAAAAACATATTTTTCAGCTTCACAATCCATTCGCAATTTGACGTAAATCACACTTTAAATGAAGCTCAATATTTGATTAATTTTCCCATGGTACGTTTTCATCTGTTCGTTAGTAAAACAATGTTTTAGTACAAAAATTGTTGGTACGCGAAGGAATGTTTTCTATATTATCGTTATAATATAGATCGATCCGCTTGATAATCGTTGGGACCTTTACTCGCGTATTTACTTGTTTTGATGTTGTATTTATGTGTTGCTTGACCACCTAACAGTACAGGTATGATATTTATTGACGCATTAAATACGGATGAAAGTAGCAGTAGGCTTTATTAAAGCAAAATACACTAGTGAGCTAGGTACGTCAAAAAATGGGAACGCATCCACCTGTAGCAGTGCATGTACTGCGACTCAACTAATGAGGAAGCGCGACGCAGTTCACTTCCCGTTCTGCCTAGAGAAGGAACAGGAAAAAGATTATTGCAAGTGGTCACGACGTTCGTTCGCGTCGGTCGCGTGCAAGACCGACATATTTTTTCTCTTTCGTCATCCAGCATATATGAGCACGTGCTTCTTTAATGAAAGAACAATTTTCTTATATTCTCATCGTTTAATAAATTACACTTTATGTAAATTACGTCCGTTTCACGCAATAAGTTCCTAAAAACATGCGCATTTGAGATGAACAAACATCGGTTATGTTGTAAACAGAATTCGATCAATCTAGTATGCTCTTACGGCCGAGACTATTTATTATAGTACACGTCGGTGCTCACTCGATTGAAGTAAAATTTTTTAGCAATTAATATTTGGACGATACGCCGCATATTAGTTGTCATTAACAAATTCACCTGCGTAAGCGCAATCCAGATGGCATTGTGTTCCTATGGGGACTGTTAACGTCGCTTCTGCGGCAACGTTCCGCTGCGGAATATTCACATTCCTCCCGCATCAGCCTCAGTACCATCGTCGGTCGACGCCCAGATAAAAACAAGAACGATTGGCTCGATCTTCGATTGGACTGGTCCGTCATAGAAAACACTCGTTTCTGTCAAATCCCAGGTTCTGCGAGCGTACGAGAAGCCATGCACACTCCGCATGATGCCCCCGCCCCTCCCCCTCCCCCGCCAACTCAATGTTTCCTGTGCCGCTCGGCTTTTGTTTGATCGGTACGGCGAAAACATTTCCGGAGAGATACGAAACTGAATATTTTACAAAAAGGTTTCCTGGCGCCGGAGGTGTTACCCCCGTTCATCCCTTCGCTCGAGACAGAGAGAGGCGGGTGGGTGGCGAGGTGGGACGAGGGATAAAAATTGTAATCTGCCCGAGGCAGGCGCCGGCCTGTGGTGGTGCTCGGTCGAAATCGGTGAGAGAAACGTTGCCACGGTCTCGCTGGCCCGCGGCTGTTTTTCGAGCAAAAACAGAATTTTTTACGCCAAAAACTCGTACACGCTTGGCGGCCGACGTCAAAAGGCAACGACGCACGCACGACGTGCGAAATTTCATTGATGTGCGCTACCCTTAGCTACGGGCCGAGTCAGAGGCTAATGCTCATGTTTGACACGAGGGGTGATCAATTTTTGAGTTTGCATGAAATCATGCGTAACTTGGCGGATTCACGGTAGGAAATCAATTGATTAATCTGGCGTTGATATGCGCTAGCTACAATCGTACGTGTATAACATTTAGGGGTGTTAACAATATTTTATATTAATGTGCAATCGATGGTAAGTACATTGGGAGTCGATGTAAGATGCATAATTAAATGGGGAAAAATTGTTATATAACAAATTTCAGGCTTTTTGTCCTATGTCAATACTACGGTCATATCAACAAAAAAACATTTTCGGAAAAGATAAAAAAAAAACATGGAACATTCATCTTATCATCATCTTTCTCGAAAAGTGCGTCAACTTCTTGCACCTGTTAGGAATAATCACTCGAGCGGGCACATGTTGTCTGAAGCAAGATCAGTGGGAGGCCGTGAATTTGGGACCGTCAAGACAGAGAGACAGGGAAGAAGGGGTGTTTGAGAGAGGGAGGGGTGTAGAGGGGGAGAGAGAGAGAGTGTGAGAAAGGGAGATGGGGTCGACGACAGGGAAAGTCGGCCTCGCATCGTGCGGCCAATCGGGCGGATATCAGAGTCCAGTGTGTATCTCGTATGACGCGTGAAATTGTTCTCGGGGCAATTTATCGTGGAAAATGACCGCCTTGAAATTGGATGAACCCCACGCCAGACGAACAGTCGGGGCGATATTTCCGTGAAACGTTATTACGGCGTCCGCTGTCATTGCACAGAGTCGCATCCACACCAACACACGCACAGTTCTGCAGCACACACGTTTGTCCGAACGCTCACACTTATCGTTCGTGCCATGAGCTTTCAGTCCGGAGCGAGTAAAAAAGATCTGCTCTGGCTCGCACACGAGCTTGAGCGATGTTTAAATGCATCCTCCTTGTCGATTATCGATATTTCATTCAGACTGTTCTTCACCAGACAAGCCTGACGCATGACATTTACTTGTGTAATAACATCGACGTTACATCGTACAAGGGCAACTGCCGAGCGACAGTTTCGCTTATGGCGGAAGCACGGTCATATACCATATTACTTGGCAGTGAGGTTATTGTTTCTTTTCTATTCAATTTCCGTTTCTGCGAACTTGACTGCTTTATGATTTGCCTGGGATTCATGTGTTACAAGCGAAGGATACAGAGGAAATGGGCTGGATTGATGTATGTACCTAATTGTGAAAAATGTTTTGCTTTCATGGTAAGGGTCAGAGTTGCCTTTTTTGGCTTAGTTTTACACCTTTCTGGACGTTGTGAGCACGAACATTTTTTGGTTGTTTGTTATGGAGTTTTGATTTTTCAAAATGCAAAAAAGGGTGCACGCACATGTTCAGGTTTGACGGTTAGAAAAACAATAGTGTTTTCAGAGATTTTACTATTTCGTTGCGTTGATACGGGAATTATTGTAATGAAAACGCTTTTTATTGTCCGTTAATATAACTAACGATACTTTAATTCTTATTAGTCGCGAAATATTGCGTCGCAGGTGAAGTTATTATGAACTTTGCAATCCCGTAAACCTTCTTATCATTCTTGTTTAGCTTTACTCAATTAGTGTAAAATGTTACACTCTTTGCTCAGTGCCTGCGGTCGAATTCGCTAAGGCGATGTGTTTTAATTAATTAATCCCTAACTGAATAAGTAATGACGGGATTAAAGCGGCGCATTCTGGGCAATGTCTCGAAACAAACTGCCTCGCCTACAATACTTATTAATGAATGAGGGGCTCGCCCGTGCTGGGCAATATACCACTGGGGTCTTTCTTTTAGTCGACGATTTTGCAACTACCTCACTTTCATTCATAAAATGGATGCGATAAACATTTGCTGCCTTACGGTTTATTGAAAACATAACGGGTTTTTTTTTATATAAATATTTTTTTAGTAGCATCAACATCAGGGGTTATTAGCGACTTGATGGTTTATTTCCTGTTGGTACATGTTATATGTGATTCCTTAGGTGCATATCATTCGTAAACGAGATTACTGCTCTTGAGTTTATCTTTCCATTGAAGGTTTTGCTTATTTCTTTTGGTATCTTGTGTAAAATATAAGTTTTATTATTACTCGAACAGTGTTGAATATACAGAAATTGTTGTATGGAACTAAAAAGCATACAGTTATGTTACTTGTTTACGACTCATAGTAAATTACAATTTCCTAAAATGTATAAAATGTGGTAAATGAAAAATACATTACTTATATTAATATTCCATAGGCAACAAATATGATTACGATAGGAATATTTAAGTATATGACGATAAACAATCATTTTTTCAATATTCAAATAATATCGTAACATTAATCTTTTGCATGTGTTCTCTGTTGCAGGTGAGTTGACCCAGAAGACATTTCCGCAGGTTGTCGGAAGTTAAATAGTAGTAAATATGAAGTGAGCTCAGATATAACCATTGGATTCAACCAGTTTGGGTATTGTTTATATAAGTATAATAATTACCAATGGTAGATACGCACAGAGCACGCGTCGCAGGTGGAAACATATTTGTCTAAATTAAGTTAATTAAAGTTAAGTTTAAATCACTTCGTTGTGTCCTTGCTAATTATATTACCTATGTCTCTATACTACTACCAGTCCACAACCTTGTTCCCTACGTTATGCATATTGAGTTACTCCGTCAATATTTTATCCCTTTTCTCATTAGTACTACCAACTCTCCCTCACTTAAAATGGCTTTTTGACATACGCTGTCTTCGTGGTATTCAAAGTATATCCATAGCAGGATACTTCGAGAGAAATGCACTTAAAGCAACTTCTATAGCGAGCTCCTGCAAAGAGTGACGTGGAAAAATACCGGGACGTGGCAAGGCACTTTGTCTTTTACGCGCAAGTGACGATGCAAATCATTTTCTCTTAAAAATCTTCCTACTTGCGTTCTACGCTAATCAGCCCGGTGCTCCATTCCGAAAGCAATTTACTCGACGAGCTTCCGCCATACGTGCACATATATTCCCACCTACGTGGCTCCAACGATCCGGTGCAGGAAAAAAAGGTGGAAAATTCCTGCCTCGTTATGTTTCTCTAGCGAGGTAAATTCAGGGCGCGAAGAGCGTAGGTGGCAGACTAGTCTAAAATTTACTTCTTTTCTGCTGTTCTTTCCTATTCTCTTTTCTACAACCAGTTTAGTTGCCGTCTCTTTCATGTATCGCTGTTGCGTACTACACATTCGTTTTATAAGGATTAACTAATCGTAAAGTGACTGCACTAAAAGAAACATGGCACAAAGCACTCTTGACAAAAACCGTTTATGTACGGATCGAACTCATTGCCCAAAACAGGTATAACAATTAGATTAAGACCCCCACTCCCACTATGACTATACAGTGCTTCCTTGACCAGTGTCATCCCTGGCAGTCATTACCTGGCATGCGCCAGACACAGTAAAACTCATCCATACTAATCCGTCTGAGATTCACGTATTCCAACCTTAAACGTTCCCTGGTCCGACCAAATCTACCGAGGGTCAATATTCTTCCTTCACCTCCTTCTCTCTCTCTTAATTTTCCTGCGGCCCATGAACGTGTACTTCTACCAATAAGAACAGCCAAAAAATCGCTGCCAGCTCCTTAAGCCCCACCCACAATGTTTGTTTATACTGCATACTCCCAGAGAGAGCGTCACTTCAATCACAGCAACTACAACTATCACTATCCTCCTCATCATTGCCATACTGTCAAACACTCACTTACAACAAAACAAGCACAAGTGTACATGTCTATCACTCATCTTGTAAATTCTGTTAATTCTGTATGATATAGTGTCAAATATATACTATTTAGCAAAAATTCCAAAGTTATTAAGCTCTTCATTCCAAGAAATTGATCGCGGAATAAGCACATTCGTTTCTTTTTTCTGTTCCTGAACTTTTCTATGCTTTCCTCGTCGTTTTTTCAATATGTCATACCGTTGATTAGTAGTCCACTTTTTGATATTTTATTTATCTTGTCGCCTTTTTACTCATTTTAATCTTCAGAAATAAGTGTTTTCGGCATACTTACATTTCTATACACAATCTTTTAGTTTTAGTTCACTTTTCTATATCCCACAAGTTTCTTATATTCTCCACTCGCACCCTTTCACTGTGGGTTTATTCAATCTAATTTTGATAGCCACCTTTCCTTTCTCCGACATTTCTTAACCTCTACTCACTTTCTTTACGGTCACTTTATCCCGCCACCTTTTTCTCACTCTCTGTTTCTTGGCGCATCCTGCGTCTCTTACTCCTGTTTCCTTTTCAATGAAACCGTTTCCTACTTTCTCTCTCCGTCCCTCGCAACGCATCCTTCTCAGATCGCTTCGCATCTCCCGCCGTTCTCCTCTTTGACCGCGAAAGAACACTCCAGTTTCCATTAGTTCGATTCGAGGCCACGGAGCAGAGAGCTGCACACCGCCGTAATTCCGATCCCAATTGAAAAGATAAGACAATTTGTTCGATCGCATTTTATCGTACGCGCGGTCCGTTTCTCGTGCCACACTCTCGCAATCGGCTTGGCTTAGAGAAGCTTGACACTACCGCTGTGTTACATTGGAATTTCATCGTGGACGCGAATCCCTCGGCTCTCCAAGAGACACGGGTCCGGCCCGCGTGAAATGATTTAATGTCTGTTCCACTCGTCTCGATGATATTATCGTCTTGACGATTCAACGACTCCTTCAGGTTGATTCTGTTGCCTCCAGCATTGACGGCACTCTTTCTCTTGCGGAGTCGAATAGTGAGTCCAGTACTGTCTGTTCTACAGAGTCTGTCATTTTCACTGGTTTGCTCGTATCACCTTATGTTTCATGAATTTTTAACTGTTCCCAAAGCATGTAATTTGTAGCAGAGCGGTTATCCATTCGATAATTTTATAAAAGAATAGCATTGCAAAGTTGAACATTAGCTGTTGTTATATTATACTTCAATATGGCCAGTGTTTAATAACTGTCCCTTTATTCATTTTAAAACGATACCTGTTGCTCGCTGTCATACACAATATATGGGTGATGGATTCGGTACATATTTTAATTTTTATTAAAAAAAGTACAAAATGTTGTTTCCCAGGGCCAATGAATATTGCCATGGATTCTGAATTTCCAGCAAGTAGTCCGCAATTCTGTTAAATAGTTAATGACACTCCGGTGGGATACAACGCCCGAAGACTTCTTCACGCAATTTTTTGCCGCATTAACGTCCATGACTTCCTGTGTGGTCCATGAGTCCGTTATCTACAGTAGGACGACATCTTATCACCTTAGAATCCATAGACAGAGAACCGCTCTTAAATAATAGAAAAACGACCTATATTAGCGTCTGAAGAATGGTTCATCTTTTCAGATCTTTTCTTTGTTCATTCTACACCCTGTACCCCTTTTGAACGTTATTCCTGAATCCAGCCCTACTTACTTCCCCCGTTCTTTATCTTTACGTATAATACATGTAGAAAAACCTCAAGATATTTATTCAAACAAAAGAATATTATTCTGCCTTATGTGCATTTTCAAATTATTTCTCTCTGCCCTTTCTTGGCGTTATTCTTTTTTAAGAACACTGAATTCGTACCAATAAGTTATTTTTAAATCTCCTATCTTGTACAACCATTCTTCCATTTATCGCTTAAATAGTGTTTAATGCTCTTTTGTTTCTACTATTTTGTGCCCTGCTTTATCAGCGACTGTTTGATTTTTTTTATTTTCGGTCTCGCTTCCTTTCTCTTCTCTCAAAATCCGTGTTCCGCCTGAGATTCCGACTAAATCGTTGTTCTGTCGCCTCTCGGTCTGCGGTGTACCTGCGCTGAAATTAATCGCGTTCCTCCTTCAGAATCCCGCGGGAGCCAAACTTGGCCGAACTACCGCGTTATCGAGTTCCACTTGCCCTGTAAACTCGGTCTCTGTGAGGTGGAGCTAGAAGAAGGTGCCGGTGCAAAAAAGAGAAATTTCGAGAGAGGCGGAGGAAGGAAGATTTTCCTGTAAGTAAGAAGTGTGCACGAGAAGAAAAGGAAATGAAGGAAGAGTTGACAAAAATGCAGGTTCATCATCGCTCGGATTCATTTTCCCTTCAAGCGAACCTATCGATAATAGATCAATTCAGAGCGCGATCGTCGTGCCGGTGTGTCAGTGACAGGAATCAGATATCGCAATACCCGCTAACGCGAAAATGATCAAACAACATAAATCGAATTGTGTAAATTAATCCGTTTGGTGTTCAGATCCAAGCAAGAACACTTATAAATGATAATACAAGAACTTTTCGATCTGTTTACTGTTTATACATTCCTATATTATATGAAATTGTTGGCCCTCCATATTACATAAAATTCAAATTGGACGTTGGCTTGATTAAAAGAGTCTTACGAATTGGCCACACTGAGGATAACGTGCCAAAAGCAATAAAATAAGTAGGAAAGTATGTTACGTTTCTTCCGAATATAAAGTCGGATGTCGGAAATATATGTTGAAGCACAAGTGTTCGTATTTTGTGCATAGGAGTGGTAAAGAGGAAAAAAACGTGGAATATATCTCTTCGGAGGCATGTCATAACGACAAGTCTGCACGATGCAAAACTTTTGGATCAAGTGACCGACGTTGTTTGTTTACTAATGCACGTGGTACCGATCTCCATAGTGCATTGTTCATATCATCAAACCGGCAAATTTTGATTATTTTCACTGTACAGACTCTGTGTAACGTGTCATCTGAGCAACAGACGTTTCCTATGCCGAAACTCGTACAGTGCCATAGGTGATGAAGCAAACCGCTGAACACTTTTTACACAAAATGCACCCTTTAGCGTCCGTGTACTACTGTTAACTATTTTAATGCTATTTGTTCCTCATTCCACTTAGCCGTGTCTTTCCCCCACGGATTTTTTTTTGTAAGTAATGTTACATTAGATAATCCTTGATTACACGATTTATCTATTGTAGACGTACATGAATGACGCACAATAGCGGCATTTTCTCAAAAGTAGAAATCGGTGCGACCTATATAAAGTCAACCACGCCTCAATTTTCCAATTGTCTCCGATTGAAGCCTTATTTAGAAGTACGTGTTTACCTCCTTATTCGGTTCTTCTCTCACCAGTCCTACTACAATTTTCTATTAGTTGCAAAAAGAATCATCCTCGGCAAGAATTGAATAAAAGTTTAACTGATATATGGTAGTACCGTCAGCACCAATATGTAAAAGATTGTTGCATCTGATTTGCTCAGTATTAATTGCGAAAATAATATTAATGGGCATTATATTCATAATGAGATAATTTTCATAAAAACGAATTGAACGCCGTACAGCAAACAATCTTCAGGAACAGTGTCCTATCCGGAAATACAAATTTACATTCTTAGTCGTTACTTCTCACACTCGTTCTGGTACAATTTTCTACCTGTAAATACGTCCGCAAACTCAATACTACTAGAATCGACACACGGCCTCTGTCGCTGCCCATAAGAAACGAAACACGTCGAACAACGTCGTCCCCCGTTGTTGCGTGCAAAAACGCAATCGCATTCGATATGCGCTGACAATGATCACTCTATGCATCCTTCGCATCGTTGCGCGCAATCCTCCGCCTTCGTATGCAGAGGCCGCGCGCACCTGTACGCAAGTGGGACGACACATGCGCGTGCGCACTCACGTACACGCGAACGGGCGTGAGGCGCGTGCCGATTGCAAGTGGCGAGAGTGATTTGTTCATTTATCGAGGCCACGCTTCTCCGTGCCGACGATTACACAGCCGTGAAACGCGATTGACGAGTGCTACAGATGTTGGAAAAAAGCAGAGCGGAGTGCGCCGATTCGGAAAATTGCGTCCGGCCTGGGGATCGAAGCGAAAGTTAAAAGGTCCAGTTATCGATAATGACAGCTGGAATAATTATAATTGTCAAAGATGAGTACAATCGGCAATGAAGTATACAATGTTCGGGAACATTCCGTTCGGACGACGTAGTGTTGTCCGATTCTTTGGTATTACGCGTTTTGTAACGGTGAGATTTCCTCATCTTTTTTCAATAATTTGTGTCTGGAGGGTTTGTTTTAAGCGTCAGTTGCGTGTCGCGATAATTAGAATAAGAATTTTTTATAAACATTTTGATGATTTTTCTTAAGATATTACTTTGCTTCCGTGACTTTTTAACACCAATCTTATATTTTTACACGAAAGTAATAAAACGAGTCCCACACGTACATGATGTAAAAAATAAAACTTAACATTACTAGCGGATTTTCATCCTATATTATATTGTGACGGTGTATCAGATAAACAGAGAAAAAAGAAAGAGGAGTAAGAAAGTAGGTACAATCGCATTAAAGATTTGCTGCAGTTTCCTTCTATCGTAGACGATTTGATGGTAGGAAAAAAATGCGTGGGCGTGCACGTAGGCGACTGATGGAGCGAGGTGGGGTGTGTGTGAGACGATTCAGTCCCGTTTAGGTTACTTAGGTCAACGCGCCGTGAAGGAAGCCGGTTATCACGCGTCATTCCTTTCTTTCTCGCGGAGAGCGCAAAGGCCGAGAACCGGGACGGGGAAGAGAGCCCGAGAAATAGTCTGCATTTATCAAGAGACGCTATGCTCGCGAAATCGTGTACGAGTCAGAAGAGGGTGCACTTGGATCTCCGATTTACGCTCTACTTCTTACGCTCGATTTTTATTTTACGCCAACGATATTTCTTCGACCTACGCACCATTCGTTGTATGCGATTTTTCTTTCGCGGTTAAAGTTGTCATTCCGCATGGAATTATTTGTTATGACTCTTCGCATCACATGCACTGATATTCGATGCAGTAATATGTAATATACTTTACGTTCTTTGACATACGACTTTATATTCTTGTTCAAATAGGTAAATAGGTCAGAGATAGGAGTTGTCGGTGTCAGTCTATAGTTTTCACATAAATAGACAGAAAATAGCAATGTTAGTAACATTTGATCCCGGTGGTTCTTGGTATCATAGAAACAATATGTTGTACGTATTATTTATATGTTAATGGAATTTTATGTGTATGGAAACAGGACGGGGAATTCGAATACACGTTCATACAATATCCAAAGTTTTCTTTAACTTTTAAAATACTGCCTGTATAAACGTTCTTCGTGAATCCATAGAGCTCGACAAAAAACAAAAGATGTGATGGAACGTGAGATGGAATGAAAGGCGCAGGGAAAGACATTCCTATGCGGCCGGTATCTTTTTCTCACAACTTTTGTTGCGCTAAGTTTTCCTGCGAACCTGATTCTCCCCAATAGCAGCAAAGGTTTCAAAGTTCTGCGGATCAACTGTAAATCTACGACGCAATTCCAATACGGAGAGAATATAACGCCAGTGAATTGACACTTTTCCATTCAGCTAAGATATGTACCGGCACATATTTAAGAAGTTTGCGTTGCATTATATGCAGGCGGTACACTCATCGACAATATATGTTTATCGTAAAAGCTGTCGTGAGCGTGTGATAAACACTTCGATTTGATTGCCTCAGTAGGGAATGCTCTAACATTTATTATTTTTGAAGTAACCAAGGGTTCCAATATTTCTTCAATACATGTACACTACGATTCTTTTATAGAATATAATCTCACTAACAATGGTTTTATCACAAATATCCCCTTCTTCAGAACATTTAGGAAGTAGTATCTAATTTTTTCCACCTCGGCACATCACGAACAATAAGAATAAAAATTAAAATGTTATTTTGTAATTATGAACGTTACCCCCTCTGTTTTAATGCAATCACTGACATTGGCAGATAAAGCTGACTAAAATGCCAACAATTAAATATTTATCTCGTATAAAATTGACCTGAAGAACTAAAAACACTGCGTACATACTTTTTGCACATACTTACTTCGCCTTAGAAAACGACCCATAAGTGACCCAGTTCAAATCCCACAGCGTGTTCTATTAAGTGTCATCTTGCGACGCGTTTCTCTTGATCGCACACATCGTCGGCTACCGTTATTAAGGCTTCGCGCCGGCAAGCAAGATAGCATCGACTACTTTAAACGTCGTCGAGCATTCCGATCGGGATCGATACGGGCGAGCACCTTTATGAAACCGCACATTGTTCCCGAGGCATATCGTTTTCAGCGGTGGAACGCGGCCGTGTAAACGCGTCGCGCAACCGGTTTCACGTGTCGGAACATACGCGCCGGAAACTGCGTCATCTCCGTGCCCCGGATCGCATTTCCTTTCTCCCTTTCGTCACCGTCGTCGTGAGAATCGTGCACCGCGGATCCCGACAACCGAACTATTCGCCACCGCGTCACCCACATACATGCACACCCTTTGCATTCCGTTCGCGACGCTCAAGATGAATCCATTAGAATGCGAGATCCACATGCAGAATAGTAATGAAATTAGTCACTCCGTCTCAGAACACTACGTCTTTTCCAACGATAAACGAGTATTCAAACTTGTCATATATACGAAGCAATGTATACAAAGCAGTTTTTCCAGATAACACGCAAATAATCGATGTCTTATTTTAATTGAGAAATCGGCTGCACCAGCTCGGAGTTTATGTAAACTTTGCCTGAAAGCAACAGGCTTGATTTAAGCCGATCAAAGGCAGTATACCTTGTAGGATATACATAGCCTCTTGTTCCCGATAAAATTCATTTACGGCTACACCTGCGATGTAACTGAATACGTAGTCAGTCGATGAATGGAGCTAACATATCCGCCCACACGCCATCACACACTTTACATTCCTCTCAGGACGCCCGAGACGAATTCGTTAGAGGATAATACGCGTGGACGTGGAGGGCCTGACGTGAATTTCTCTTCGCCAATGTCGATAAATCCATTTTATTACGTGCTCACGTTTGTTTACAAGCACCGCATCGGCTCGTCTTCCGTTCCCGTTTATTTCATAGCCTCCCTCTCCGCTTCTGGCGCGCGTCCCGCGCATAAAATTCTCGATTTCTTATTCTTGTCCGCCCCCGTCTCCTTCGTCCTTTGCTGTCGGTCGCTGTTCTTTCCGATTCTCCGTCTCGGTGACATGTTCGCTCGTCGGTTCCTCCAGTCTCTATCGTCGCATGACGTGCGACGATACTCTCCCCTACGCCCTCGCGAAATTATTTCCGCGGGGCTTGGCAAAGCGGGAGCGCGCCTGGAAGGAAAGAATTGCGAGGGAGTGACAGAGATGGCGGAAGCTGGCTAAGGCCACGTAGCTCTCTACATGTTTTACATGAAGCCGTTCGTCTCGAGACTCTTTGATGTTCTCATACCTCTTCGGCTTCCTTCTCTCTTTTTCGAATGTAGGTAAGCTCCCTGAGCATTATCGTTCCACGGCATTGGAATCGTTCGTAATATCTCGCCAGCGCGCGTATCTACGTTCCTCGCTGGTATGCGCAGACTCGTACGTCTATGTATATTATGTTCATAGGTGTATAGATGGGCAATATGTTGTCCTCCTCCGGAAGGCACCGCACGCGCTTACGATGCCGTTTTCAAAACGTCGTAACGCGTCTGGAAAACACTCGATTGTCCCACCATCCCTCTCTGCCTCTCATCCTCTCTC
The DNA here is from genome assembly GCA_914767735.1 of Anoplius nigerrimus. Lineage (NCBI taxonomy): Eukaryota > Metazoa > Arthropoda > Insecta > Hymenoptera > Pompilidae > Anoplius > Anoplius nigerrimus. The sequence continues at coordinate 6,157,118 of OU612079.1, read as the reverse complement.
CCGCGTCATCCCTTCATCCGTGGCTCGCATACTCAGTAGCACGGGAAGCTTTCAAGATGTCCCCCTAACTTGCGTCTCGCGCCGCCTTTCCGCGCTTCACCAAAGATTGGCCGCGGAACGCGCTCACTTTTATTTCTTTCACTTTCGTTCCTCCCTAAGCTTCGCGCATGATAAAACCGTCTACTCGGCTCTCGGTAATTTCTTCTTTATCGCGCGCCGCCCTAGACTCGCTCGTACAATGTAAGCGTCAATTAGACTAATGAGTTCCGTGGGACGTGAAGTGGAAACTGAATGTCACGTTTGGTCCCGTGCAACGGAACGGTGCGTCCTTTGGAGCGATGGCGCCGCTATTAAGTAAATGGAGAGGATTTATTGATTCTGAGATGTGTGCACAAGATATGCGAATCCGGGCGCGAAAGAAGTTCATTTGACGATACTTTTTCGTACGAGTGAGTTTCTTGACAGGCGGTAAGAGGGCGGTGCGTTGTATGCGAGAGTACTTCTGTGTAAGGAGGCTTTTGAGCGCGACGATTATTCTAATTTTGAAAGGATTATCGGGGGCATTATTACGCGTCTACCTTGTTTCGGAACTTGATCAAATTTTGACGCATCGTCACGCGATGCAATCACTAGGAAGTAGAGCGATGTGGAGCTAAATTGAGAAACAGGCGCATGTATACGCACACATTTGAGAGGGTGCGCGAAGTGAAAAGGTGAAGGGAACGTTTTATTACACCCTGGAGCAGAAAATTTCATAAAGGGAAGCAATTTATGAACCATTTCGTAGATAGTTCGTGAATAGTGATTATAAATCGCTTATTAATTATCTACAGGTTTATCGGTAGTATCACGTAAATATCTCACTCACGGAAAAACGCGCAACATGACAATTGACATCACGGAATAATAGTTAATACATATACGATTGTGCATAACTTAATTTTATTACCTTTCTGAATGCATTTCGTTATTTCACTTTAGCTTTTTTTAAATCTTCATAAACCAGCAGCACTACGCTCCAATTAAAAATTTTGTGATCTCTTTTGTCAGCATCGTCCTCCAAACTTAACTGCAATAAACGTTTCCAATGCAATATTGTGGGTCCGATTATCTTCGAGCAATGCGTAGTGTTTCTGTGCGTGTGGGAAGAGAAGTCTGAGAGACAGAGTTGGACCACTGCTTACAGCGAAATAGTGTATATGGTGCGATACAGTGTTTTCGAGAAGTGAGGCTATTATTAAAGACAGTATCGTCGTTTCTTCATTCCTTATTTTCTAAATATACTTTTCACATTCTATAATAAAATATTAGTACGATTTCTTGTACCTTTCTACTTCATATTAGTTATTACAGCTGTTGCGTAGCATACCTCAAAGTCGTGCACGACATAGAACATAAGCCAGATATAATACATTGTATCGCGTGGCAATAAACAAACGTCAATAGATCACGTGCGTTACTCGTGCATCTCATGTAGGTTCTAGTGCGTCTTTTGTTACAGCGACCGTAAACGCTCGACACGGCGACGCTGCGATGCACGTGCGCCCTTTCTCTGTCGCGGTACATTTCCCTTTTTTTCTGACTAATTTTCCAGAGAAGGGATAAGTGCTGAATCGGCCCATCGTCGTCAAGACGGTCACGGGCATGTCATTCTATAAGCGACTAGCGAACAGTCTTCTTCTATTAGACCAACAGTTTGAAATAGATTCTCGTTCAATAAACCATTTTGAAATCATATCAAAATATAGAAAACGGAACCAGTACCTAATTGACCTTCATCCCAAACGGTTGATTACATACGAAACAACAGCCTTTGCTTCAACTACGCTTACCACAATTTATACGCATGATCATCATACAACTTTTCATCCCTACTTGCGACTTACGTCATTACCATCTCATCAGAGCGCGCGAGAAGGCGATGAAGTGGTCTAAGAGAATGGTCTCTGCTTGACGGCTAACGAGGAGCGGTTTGATGAATTCATTCTAGCTGCTGCGCGCGGACGCTCTCCTTGATTTAATTTCCATCGTGCGTCAAGCGGCGTCGAGTGGCGTCGAGCCGCGTCCGTCGGTGTCGGACGGCATTCATACGTGTCCAAGCATTGAGTTCCGAGTCGCATGCATGCACCGAGCATGAGGGAAGTAAGGCCGGCGCAGCCGCTGTCTCGCGTGGCCACGGCCGATGAGGTAACGAAGCCGGCGAAAAAACGTCCCGACCTTCGAACGGTCGCGGGTCCCTTTGAAAATAATAACCGACGCCGTTAACGTTTCCCCTTATGCACCTCGTTGCGGAATCACAGCCCGCGCGCGTCTCGCGGCTCGAAAGGAGAAATCTCGCTCTGCGCTTATATCGAGGCCACCGTTGCACGTTCGATCGTTAATTAACCGGTTAACCGGCCGCATTACTTCACTGTGGGCGCTCTGTTTCGGGGGAATTAAATGAGCATGATTTGCGACTTCGATTTTTTGCCTCTTTAACCGCTCATTACGTAATGGGGAAAAATGTGTTGCGCAAGCGCTGCTGAGCGTCAATTGCACGTTACGCTGGAATCGAACGCTTTGAATTCTGTATTGTTTACGATTGATGTGGTATCGCTTTGTTTCTCGGGTCGATGCAGTACGTCGGGATAGCAAGTAATCGATAACGTAAGTAATTTTAATAATAAATTTATGAAAGACGAAATTGTTAATGTTAGCAAAATTTTAAATTTAAACGTATCTTACATAAATAGGATGGCATTACACTTCTGCTTTTCTTTATTGTACGATACTTTCGCTCGAGTAAGCAAGATCTTAGATTGATTACTCAACTGTTAGTTGCGCTCTGCGTCAAGCATGGCATTGCCACAAAGTTTTTGCACCAGGACAAATACATAGATCCTGTTGCGCTGAATGAAATTTTCTTAGGCGAATGCGCTCGCGAATGTAAATCAATATTTAGCCAGGAAAACTCGGTCCATCGATGGCGTTCAATCGTTCGTTGCAAAGGACGCGACGTTGGGTCAGCGATTAAAAAAGGGAACAGAGGGAAGGGAAGATATATAGCGGGTCGATGGTATTAAAGGTCCCGAAGGCGGCAATATCGCGTCGCGTAATCAGAGTGAAGGCGTGAAAGAGATTAAACGAAAGCGGAGGGGAGCGATTAAAGGCTGCGAGCTTCACAATGCCGTGGAGGCGAGGAGAGCTCAACGCGAAAGAGAAACGCCGAACGGAAATAGAGTGAGAGCGACCGATCAATCGGAGGAGGGAGAGAGATGCAAACATTGTAGGAACCGACTGTCGCTTGTATAGATCCACTGTGTACAAAGCGATCGTTAATACTAGAACGGTTTTCTTCCTAGCAGAATGTGCATGAATTGTGGTATTGCTGAATCTCAGGAGAAGAAATATTTTATTGAAATAAAATAATTTCTGTTAACGTTATCCTACGTTCCGCGAGAAATTGCTACTGTTGATGTATGCTGGTATGGGAAAGTGTCTGAAAATGGATTTATTGTGGTTGTAGGAGCAGTTGACGGTATTAGTAAAGATGCTTGCTTTTTGTTGGTTAGTTATGTAAATTGGTTATATGACGAACATTGAACTCATAAACATCCAGCATACTATAATACCGTTTTGCCGATATGCAAGAAACATATTTGCAGAATGTCAATGCGTTATATTTATTAACGCGTTAGCCACATTGATAATTAGTTTAGGTATCAGATATTAAGCATTACTGAAGAATTTTACATTATGTGGTAAGTACAATGAAAATGAATTAGAAAGTTTTTTTCTAAAGCAGTGAATTTGATCTCTTTTGAAATGGATTAAGTAACGAACCATTGGTGACCCATATACATAATATAGATATTGCAACATATAATCTGGTTTTATATTTCAAGAAAAAAGTATGTGGAGGCAAATGGTGTTTAGACTTTTAGGAATAAGATGAATACAGTGGAATGCCACGTTTAAGTGATTTGGTGATATCAAAAGTTATTTATTATGACTATTGCAGGACAAATTTCACTACCATCTTGCTCGCTTTAACTGTTGTAGCATTCTCAGTTGCACACGTGCAGACCAGACAAATAAAACATTCATTCTTAAACTGGTTTCTTTGAAGTAGAACACGCATAGGCTCAAATACTCGTTATTCTAATTAAGTGCAGCTTTTATTGAAGTATCTAGGATTTTAGTGACAGCATCCGAGTCAGCGTTATCGAGAAATGATAACAAGATTTTTCTCATGTTCACTAGAAAGTCAAGTTTAACATGTAACTACGTCGTCTTTGACCAATAACGTCCAGTTAAAAGTTGCTGCTTGCGTAAATGTTTTTTTATTGAACATAATATAAACCCTACTAAGCGAGTGCAAAACTTTCGTAATTATAAACTTTCCAGTTACAGATTGCAACCTATGCGTCGGCTATGCTGTTTAGTCGACTCAATGGAATTACGTTAATGTTGCTCTTTTCGTTGATTTCATTAGTTGTTGAAGTATATTTTAATTTATTATCCTGTTCGCGCAAATTAGCAACTAATTTCTTATTTCGACGTAAAGCATGTTCCTGTAGAACTTATGCTTATATTGGCCATTGCATCGACCGTAAACAAACGATTCTCATCGAGTTTTCAACAAAAACGAAGTTATCTTAGCTGAAACACCTGGCGACGTAACGTTCAATACGTTGCACACCAGGCACCGCGGAAAAATATCGAAACACAGCGGGCCAGGCACCTATAAATTCTGTTTTCTCCGGGATGGGTGGCCTCCTCTCGCCTCTCTGTAAATAATAAAAAGTAAAAGTATGCCGCGACCCGGCTAACGCGTCCCGGTCATAAAGAAGAGTTATCGTTCGGTTGCGCAATTATTTATTATTCATTCACACAAATGGCCTATTAATTACACCTATGGCTGTGGAACGTACCTGCTTCCCTATAGGCTCGGTATATGACGATGGCAGTAGTTGGCTCTGTGTGCGTAGACAGGCAAAGTGGATTGAAAGTACAAAAACGCTTTTCGTTGACGATCAGGTGTCATATATGACTTCGCATTCGGAAAACGCGTAAGCAATGACTACGCTCCGTCAGTAGCACATCCTTATTTCCATCAGCTGAGACGCTCCTCGAGGAACGATAAAGGAAGAGAAATTGCTCCCGGTCATTTCAAATGGACGATGTTCGAGCTCACCGGCGTTCGACCTTCGTATTATACGTGACCACCGCACATTGCCGGTGTCCAATACTGTATCCACTTCAAGCGACAATTCTCAGTATATTCTTTTTCCTACGAGACTCTTTCGATTGCATTTTTCCGTCTTCTTGTTGCACATATCGAGCGGCCGGATATTTAACAGCTTCCGTTTCTAAGCGCGGAAGGCGGATTACTCTGATTAATGTGTTAGACTAAAGTGAGGATTTCCGAAACTTATATAAGCCTGATTGAAGTATTGAAAAAATTGGACAGGATCCACCGTAGCGAAATAGTGTGCGCTTTTTTGCATGTGGGAGGACATTGGAGACGTAAAGTTTCTTAAGAATATGTAGACTTTCCAACGAATGTATTCCGTGAGTGATGATAATAACGTCGAGTTACGTAGTGAAGTCATTCATCCGGGTTTATGAAAGCACCTTTACCCGACTGAATAGTTCTACTACTAAAGCATCACCCGATATATGCCAATTGAGTTTATCATCCTATGAACTGTACCATAGGTATGCTTTGAACAACTGTTCATGTTTTAGTAATATACATAATTTTTAAAGATTTTATGAAATTAATACTATTCAAATAATATACACAGGTATATTGCACAAATCATTCCGCGTTTAGCAACATCGTTACTATAACAAATTGTACTATCGATGCAAGAACATTATTTCGATATATAATTTCAATGATTATCTTGAGCAGTAATTAATATTTATTACCCTGTACAGTGTCGACGACATGTACATAGCTGTGACATATGCCATCAGTATGCTTTAAAATTGATGTTTCAAATCCACTTTATTTTCAGAAGTATGTCGAATGAAAATACCAAGGCGCATACTCCTTTATTTTCATCCTACGAACAAACGGCGCAAAGTTCAGTGAAATCGTGTCTACTTCATCTTAGTCTCTCCTTGCTAACACTACGGAGGAACGAGTTGAGCGTACAGCTTCCTTGAAAGTGAACGATCGCCATGGCCGTGATTCGAATACCGGTCGAGATACTCGAGTGCAAGACACGTCAACAGTGCGAATATACGCCGGCCTCTACATAACAGCGATCGGTGAGATCGCGGGAACCGGTTTACGCTTCTTGGCTTCCGTCGTCCGACTTTGATTCCGCTTTCATTAAGGCTCGCCTTTGATCTTCCTCTCGCTAAAAGTAACTAATTTGTCGCAGCGAGTTTTTGCGAGCATCGTGCCGCACCTCGCTCCTAAAGTATCCACCGTCGTTGCCGGCGTCGGTTTTAGTCGGAGACAGATTTATTCCGCGTTCCGGCGAACATGCAATCCAGAGGCGGCCTTCCATTTTCATTTCGCAACGCTCCTCGTGCGTCTATGTCGCGCGATATCTCAAGCTAATGAATTTTCGTTCGGGTCTTCATTCTCCGAAACCGCGGCTATGCTCTCTTTTTATATCACCCTTGTTTTCTAACGCGGAACTTTTTGGCACTCAGGACAACCAGAAAATTGTTCCAATCTCATAACCAGGTACAATTCGCAGACTTTTATGTTTATTTGATCTTTCACGTGTTTGTTCCCTTAAATTTATTATATCTTAAGAATACGATCTCAACCGATCATGTACGGCAACATAATTTACTGATATAAGTTTAATTTTAGTGACCCTTTTTTAATTAAACATATAGTTAGTACTTATTTGTTCAATACAAAATCACAACCTTAGACAAAGAATTTATACACGAGTAAGACGAATAATATGGAACATTAGTAAATTATACACATAAATTTTGGGGCTATACGCGTTATTATAGGATCACTGTACAAAAGACTACTAATTAAATTAAAAATTTGTTTCCAGGACGAAACGAAAATTTTTAATTTAATTATTAGTCTTTTGTACAGTGATAACGCCTATAGCCCCAAAATTTATATGTATAATTTACTAATGTTCCATATTATTCGTCTTACTCGTGTATAAATTCTTTGTCTAAGGTTGTGATTTTGTATTGAACAAATAAGTACTAACTATATGTTTATTAGTGTTTGATCTCTTAAATGCATTACATTTTATGAATACTATGTTAATCAATCAATGACGATTACATTATTCTCTAATGTTCAATGGCATTTGTATTACTCATGTATAAACCCTTTACGTCAGCTTGCGAATTTATATTGAAAATATAGGTACTAACTATAAATAGCTTCACTACTGGAGAAATCGGTGCAATTTATTGTCACGGACGGTGTATGCGCGCTAAATTACGAAGGCGGAACGAAAATGACGAGAAGGAAAGTTAGATCTAGGTCACAATCTACATTAGCGCGAACGGCATTGCACTTCATAATAGTTTCATTATTTCGCTGCTTCGATAGAAAGGCAGTAAGACGCAATGATGCGTATGAGTGAAACCTGTGGGAAAAGAGTGGTAACGAAGGCTGGAACAGTGTTCACTGAGTGAGTCAACAAATCGGTGAAATCCATTAGACGTGTTTACGTCAATTAGCTGGTATAGAGTATCGCGTAACTACCTTGCCAAGGGCGTATTGCATTATCACTTTGACAGGGGCCCATGACGAACCCATGTTGAATGTGACATGAGCAGCTATTTGACATGGAAATTTTCGATAATTATGCACATTACCTGCGTTATCTATGCGATCTGCAGTACTCAATTCGGGAAGAAAACATCCAGGAATACAGATTTCAGTATTTGCGCAAAATATAACTACCGTTAATGTTCTGTTGCATATTACGGTAAGCATTACAAGTTACGTTAGTCACATACTCTTTCTTCAAGGGTGACGATTATTGTCATTTTACCTTATGATTATTATTCATTTAAATATAAATGATAGTAAACCTATAATTTGTGAATGGCAATACAAAGAATGAAGAATATAAAGTACAATGAACCGTAAATTAATCAGATAGCAAATTTTCCTTCAAACTTAGTTTGGACTTCTATAACATTCCAATTACGCTGATATACATGAACAACCAGCAGATTCAAAATCGTCCGCAACAAGAACCGCTTTCAGCAAACGAGCCCGTCGGTTCCATTCACTTACCATTCATCATCGCCCAGGTCCGAAAACTGTCTTCGCAACGTAACAATTTTCCCCGCCTAACCCAGTCGTAGTTCCATCGTCATAACTCGAGCCGCGTTCCGGCCGTCGTTCAATCAAAGTTCCTTCGGCCTCCGTGTACTCACCCCGTGTCTGTACGAATGCGATCGGAAGAGTTGGGTGGCGAGACTGGTGGTGGGGACTTGAGGGGAAGGGGGCGGGGGGGGGGGGGGGGGTGGCAACCGCGAAGTTCATAGTTCGCCAGAAACGCACCTTTGCCTGGCAGGAGTCCGTTGGCGGTACGGTTCGATGTGCGGAGGCGAGAACTCGAGTAAAGACCGTGACGAGGAGTAGCGGGCGTGCAGGAGGAAGAGGAGGAAGAGGAGGCGGAGCAGCTTTCGACTGAAATGCTCGCCATTGATTGCGTTCACGCCTTCATATCGGTGCACCCGTACAAGCGCAAACGGCCCTCGTCGAAAGCGTCAGTGCTCTCTGACGTCGATCGCGCGCCGTACTGGCGCCCACCTTGTTACCCGATTCACGGTTCGCCTTCCGATAGCTTTGTGGAGGAAATCTTCTAACAGAATTCAATATCCAGCGGGCGCGAATGTTCACTACCCCCTTCATACCCCTCTCCATCCAGCAGTCTTCCCCTCGCCGACCGAAACGGCAAAGGGCTTACAGCTGCGGATTCGGAACCGCCTTCCCTTCCTTGACTTCCCCCTTCTCGTCTGGCGGGTCGCACGGCAGATGCAATTCGAGTCTGCGTCGATGAAAGTGGTCGGCAAACTGTCGATCGTGATCGACCGTTATGATCGACTGACGTAATATACAGGAGGGAGGCGTGATATAATGCGATCACAGTTACTATCGAATTTGGATTGAATCCCCATTTTGTACTTGGAGACTCTCAGCTTCTTGGGAAACGTCAGTGGTGAATGAGGCGGAAGAGATTTTCGAATGGATCGAGTGACTGCGATTACTTAACCCCTTAACGTACGATTTCTTTTAAATAAACCGGCCAAAAAAAAAATCAATTTTTTTTTTATGTAAAACACACGGTAGAACATCGTCTTGACAAAGACATAAAAAAATACAATATTAATCAAAATTTTAATTTTAATTTTAGCAGCGTCAAATACAACGCCCCCCGAATATACTCGGGTGTGCACGGTTTGGCCGGTTTAGCGCGCCCGAATATACTCGGGTGTGCACGTTAAGGGGTTAATGTAGGTATGTAATGTGTAATAACTCCGCGCGTGGATGTTTGGCAGGTTCTTATGTTTTTGTCAGCGTATATTTAAAAACAATTTATGTAAATCTGCTATGAAAGTTCAGATGTTATTATTACATTAGAATTGTGTGGGCAAGAGTTTGCGGTCGTTATCAGATTTAGGCACATTTTTTATGCTCATACATTATAGAACGATATCCACATAAATTGATACTACGGAGACGATATTCGCTTGAAACGAAGTCATAAATGAACGGACAAGGGGATATAAAATACCGGATGGCATAATTGCTCGCGTCGAGGCAGAGTTTTGAATCGTCGGTGCGATATGCCTTTACGAAGGAAATTCTGTATCAAATTTAATTCGGAGTATTTAACAGAGGCTGCAAAACAATAACGGACAATTACAAATTTCGCGGTCTTTTCCCTTGTCGCCCTCTCTCAGCTCCGATTCCCTCCTGGCTGTTGAAATTTCACGCACGCGCCTTGCACCGTTCCCGATGAAATTTCTCGCCGTATGAGGGTGGGTTCGTTCAGTGAAGCAGGCACGTATACTGTATTACCAACGCCGCATGTGGCGCTCGTAAAAAACGCGGCGTCCTCGTAATTAATAGCGCCGTGCCGCTGGGCACCTTATTATTCCATTCATGGTTACTCTTACGACAGTTGCCACAGTTTCCCTCGTCTTTCGACTTTCTTCGCAAAAGTCAGCTGAAAGTTACTTTTCTTCTAATTTTGTATCGTCTTCTTCGTCGAGTTTTTATTGACAGCTGAAGACTTCCTACATTTCATATTTTTACAACGAGTTATGGGGCTTTGTGTAATTACCGTCTTTAATGCGTTCAGCGACGTTGACGTTTTCATACAAAATATCGTGTCACTTCCCGCTTTTAATCTGTGGACTTAATTAGTAGGAAAATTAATTTCCAGATAGTGATACGTTTTCATTTGAGTTGTTTTGAGCGTTAGGAAATGTAATGGACAGTATTTAACATGCTTCGAATTTCTTGAACAGAATACAACGGAAACAGAACAAACCAGTACGGTGAACAGAACTTGCTTCAGAACGTATTCTATTGTGGTTTAATAATAGCACGGAAAATATTGCGTTCGTGTACACCAATATTCCCACATATAAATCTATAGTCTGTAATTCCAGAGCATTGTATTTTTGACCCCCTCAATAAAAGTCAGCCTTCGTTGAAGGATCTATTTTTCACTCCGCATTTCACAGCCCGATTCCACGCTGCTTAATGCGAACGAAATTGCTGAAATTAAATCAAAAGCCATCGTTGTAGCCAAGCAACCTAACATTTTACCCGCGGCTGGCGAGGGCGGGGGGAGGGGGGAATTAAACGCAAACGTTGAAAAAGAAAAACGTCACTCCGTCCCAACACCGTTCTGCCTCCTTTGTTTTCCAAAAATTCCGCCATCGCTCGGAATCGCGACACATCGCCAGAGAGAGAAAACGTTCAGGGCCGAACCCATTGTCCGTTGTGTACACGCGCGACACTTGTCCGTCTCGACTGGGCGGGGGTGGCAAAAAATGAAGGGAAGCAAGAGAGCGAGCGAGAAAGAATGCGGAGAAAGAGAGGGGAATAATAACGACGTCGTAATTAATCGCGCCCGCTGAATCGCTCCCGGCGAAATGACTCAACGCGATAATGTTGCGTATGGAATTAAAGCACACCAGCCCCCACCCCTCCCCTCCACGTCGCCTGTTCGGCCCACAGTCCCCCCACCCTCGCGCAACGCCGCGACGGTCGACATTAATTCCGGCCCGGTACGCGACGACAACGGCAGAACGTGGCTACGCTTTCTCATTGTGCGCGCAATTTCATTTGGCGATGGAAATTTTGCGTTTCGCGTGCCACCCACCCGACGTCGGATATTAAAATGCCGTAGGTAACGTGTCCACCGTGCGCAATGTCAATGGGCCTTCCGCGGGCTGGTGGGTGCTCAGCAAGTGGGCAGAAATGTTCGGCATAGTCGGCGGGACATGTTGCCGGCGCGGCCGCCGGAGTTAATGTTGTGCTCTACTACTTGGACGGCTTTCGTCGCTTTTACGACGTCAGGGCGGGAGAACTTGCCGGCTCGCTCGTGGACTTGATAAGGAATGCGTGTCTTGGCCTAGACATCGGCGCTTGTTTTGTTGCTATGTTTTCGTATGGTTTACTGACTGTCTGATTTCACATTGACTGCCAACTACGAGATATCTCGTAGTGAGCCGTCTGTACCAAAAGTGCCAGATACGAGATATCTCGTAGTGTTTTGTTTTTTATTCAACAAAAATACTGTAAATGCAATTACAATGTTATATCAGTAACTTAATATTGTTATATTTTGTAAAACTTCATGTCTTCTTTAAAAAAAATAAAACCGTGGCACCCAGAGCAAAACGCGCTTTTGCGTGGAAGTCAATGGGTTAATATTATATGATCGAGTGGCGTTGTTAAACCCCAGTACTATACCCAGTATGTATAGCGTGGAATGAAGAAAGGGAAAAGAATGGGTGTATGTTGGTACTCAATATCAACTTATTTTGGGTGCTATTTCTTCTGTGGTTAAAATGGAACTGTTTGCAGAAGTATTGGAAATTGAGAAACGGTTGGGATTGCAAAAAAGGTTATTGGTTCGAGGGAAAGTGGTGGGCGAGGTTTTAACAATAGTGTGGGGAAGATGGGAGAAAGAACACAAGGCACCGCAATTCGGGACTTGATGAGAAGGGAGAAGAAAAAGGGATAAAGAAAATTTTAGCACGCAATGGGTGTTGCGTGTATGTACGATAACGATTGGTAGGTATAATATGTCTGTTCGGTATGGTCATTTTGATACCGAACAGTATTAAACGAAGTATAAGTGGATTGGGATTGTTGATGGGTTTTCAAGTAGTCGGTGCTTGTGACCGTGTTATAATCAATAACCGATAACTAGTAGTCTAGAAACAGTGACTAGTAATGAGGATTTTTAGATAGTAATTGATGGCTTGGGCTGACAGTATACTGTACGCGCCGACTATATTTTAACGAACCAACTGTTTGAAACAAAAATAAATAATTGGTAACTCAGCTTTCAATATTTGGCAACTTGTGAGTCAACTCAAATTTATTAAGAACATTACGCATTGAAACAAATCAACTTGAAGAACGGTTTCATGTACATCTAGTGCTTTCCTGTTTTCACAATTTCGTACGTTCGTTGGATTTAAACCAGAATCATTCTTTGTTACGATGACAAAGACCTTTGAAAAATACGAGGGCACTGTCACGTTCAATTGGAAATGATATCGTATCAACTATATAGTACAGATAGGAGTAATACAGGCTGTGTTTCGCTATGAATCCGAAAATTGCTATGAATTTTCCAATATTTTGATGTATTACACATGAAGCTATAAATCTTATGCAATTTATCGCCTGAGAACAGGAAAAGCTAATAGCACTATATTTTTGACAATCTTGTTCAAACAGTGTTATATTCCTGTTCCAAAATAACAAGTATTTTTTAAGTTAGATTTTGTGTCAGCCATATAGACCTGACGTTTTTTGACAAGACCACAAGCATCAAAAGTTGTATAAAAATTACATATTAACATTTAAGCTGCAATGGTGTTTCCTCCGAAAGGAAATATGAGTTGCATTAATTTATTTCTTGCTGGATGTTAATACGTCGGACCTAATTTGAAAACATCCACAACTTGTGAGTCGTTGTATTGGTGGCTGATTAACGCTGACAGAAACGCTAACAAAAAACGCATATTATTTTTTTATTTATAAAGCACGAATTTTTCTCGTTACTCATTCTCGACTCGCAAACACTTATTATATTTAAACTAACTTTGCTGTCTGCAAAAGAGTGTATCAGACGTAGTACTGAATACGTCACATTTACATCATGTAACACATACTTGACGTCACAAACACTACGAATCAACTTAGTGTATTCACATCTCACAGCTGCACAAACACATGTAGCTGCAGTTCTGTTAAGTTTAGTCACTGTGAATCTAAAAATAATACGTTGTTAGAAAGTATTCAGCGATGTACCTGAAAGTAAATAGAGATAAAATCATGGAATTTGATGAACGTAAAACGGACTTCGTTATTACGCCTATTCCTGGCGCCTTGCAGTTATTGTAGTACGTTAAGCACATTCAACTGCGGCCAATTATGCGATCAGCCGTTAATAAAGCCATTAGCGCAGGAGACATGTGATCCAATCATTTCATCAAAGTTAATATACATTAATGAGCTTGGACGCGTGTCTATCAGTAGTGTAAAAGGTACTTTAATCGTCTACTTAAACGATAATCCTAATTGGCACTCGTGTAAACAACTAACGCGACAGTTCAAATCGACCTCAAGTTTAATGCTTAGACATAAAACAGTAACTGGTCTACCTTGAGATGTTCCGTTCTTTGAAACCGGCAATACGTACCCGTTGTTTGATATTTTGCGTTAGATATTTCTGCGTGGTACCACTTTGTACTTATCTATATTTTTTATATTAATTTTGAAATTTCATTTATATTTACTTTCTTTGAATACCATAAAAGAATTTGGAAACGATACAATATTGTCCGGTCATGCATATAATTACCAAAAATAATATGATATCCTTTATTGATTCCTTTCAAACTAAAAAATTGGCCTGTAAGTATAAAATCAGCACCTGCTGCAGCAAGTAATTGCCATCTTTTCAAGTTTAATAAATACTGTGCAACGTTAAGGCGATCCATTTGTACAGGATGTATTGAACCATAGGACAAGGTCGCGTTTTAAGGGACACAGAGTAGGTGTGCTCCTGTATCAGTATCAGTAGATCGTAAGCGACTAGCTTGGCGCGCAATGCAGGGTTCGTAAAAGGCGTAGGCTTTATGCGGCTGCACATATAACGCGAAATCTGCGTGCAAAGCCTCAGAACACCGCCGTCCTCCGGTCGTATATCAGTGTGTCGGCTGTTATGACAACGTCGACGTTAATTATAATGCGCCGTATAGCTGGCGAGAGCTTCACCCGCCTTATGACGACAATAACTAATTGGTTCGCGATACCAGCGAGCTTATGCCAACGATATTCTGTCATATCGAACCAACAACCCCGATTCGTTTGCCAATACGGCATTCCGATATTCAAGTTTAGCTGCTCTGTGTTTGAGCCCATTGAAGCTCATTGATGAATGAATTTCATCAGTCCCGTCATTTGTACATTATTAAATTTTCTCTTGAATTCGAAGTTTTATTATGATAATAGCAAAAGGGGTTGTATACAATTATATAATATACAATACTTACTACGTGTATTTAGATGTGTCTACGGGTTGCACTTTTGTAGATTCATATACCTGTTCCGAAACTTTATTAGAGATGTCTGTGGCAGTTATGGCTTATGTTGCACTTTACTGACACTCGAGCCGTTACTTTACATGTCCTCCGAAATAGTTGCTTAATTACAAATGTTTGTCGCACATTAATTTTTTATAGGTGACCGTGACAAAAAGTTGATTGCGAAGAATTAATTAGAATCGCATGTAACGTACATCGCATGATCGTGGAAACGTTTCAACACCGGCGCCGGAAGTTCCTTCTTGTTAACTTTCGGTCGGGCGAGGTGGGGAATGCCGCTGCAGGCGCAAAAAGACGCGAAAGTCGCTAATGAGCCCTTGCCGTTTCATGTACACGCTTAATTCTACTTCTTTCTAACGTCTCGGGACCCGCTCACAGAGACGTTACATGTTTTCTGTTTGACGTTTAATTAGCACTACACTATGGCAGCGTCGTCAAATATACCCTCATTTCTAAAGAAATCGCGGCAGTCGCATACCCCCTTCGGCAAATTTCTTTCCTGCAGTTGCACCCGCTCCCCTTTTGATCCTTTGACCGCTTGAAATTACGGTAATACCCGCGAAACTTATACAAGATTTGCTTTTATTTCATATACTGCTCTATATTATGAGATTACAATAATTTGTTAATACGTTTATGCAAGTTGCCCGCTTATGCTCTTCGATAATTTTGAACATTTCCGATCCTTTGATCGCAACAAATTACTATAATACTCGGAAACCTTGTATAAGATTTGCCCTTAATCCCAATAGTAGGTATTAAATATTACCAGATTATCGTAATTTGTCAATGCATTTAGGTGGCCTGCTTTGCTCCCCGATATTTGAAGGTCCGATAAAACTGAATCGACGATCAGTTGTGTGACGGGCACATTTTTATAATCAAAAGTAGATTTTTCCTGTCGCTGTGTATATACCAATGGTTCTTGTGTGGAAATATATATAAACATAAACTTCCTTATGGATTTGTCTACGGTAATATTTGTTGTTGGGTAGTAAAGTGGTCAATAACGCCACGCCGTTCAGTTGCTTTTTATTGTAAGTATTATCGCCACCATCCGGAAAAATAGGTAAAGAGAGGACTGGGCCTTTATGACACGAATAATCATTGCCTTGGTAGACATGAACTCACAGACTATATAATACTTCATGTCTAGTCTATTCAATCCATTCTGAGAAACATTTACATGCTATAAAAAAGAAAGCATTCCATTCAAGCTTAGATACAAATCTGCTCGAACACGGATCTCTGTTTAGAACATTGCGATATTGAAATCATCTTTAAAATGAAATTAAAAGCGCAGTGGAATCGCAATAGAAACATTTCATATTCTTTAAGTGAGCCTATTCAGAGATAAATTACATTCTTCCGCCGACTGCATCACGTATCAATGACATTAAGGCGTCTAAAACTCAATATTTGCGTATAAAAGTTACTTTCCGTAGTCAACAGAGTTGAGAGGGTGATAATAAAACGGCTTACGCGATATGTATAGGTAGCCGTAGATGTGAGTATACTCGATGTAACAGCATTTTAGAGCTTGCTCGTTCAGTATATGGAAGAGGTTCGGTGGGTATATAAAGCTGCATTACAATGTGCGTTATACGATTCTTTCATCGAGTACGGGCTTCTAAAACTTGTGGCGAGCTCATTTAAGGGGGGAACCTGATGGATACCCCGCATTTCTCGTTGTTTTTCAAACATTTTTTTCTCAGGAATCAGTAACACAATCTTTAAAATTCTTTTTGCAGTAACTTGCTTCAAGGTTATATTATGCAAATAAATTTTTATTTTCCCAAATATTTTGTAAAATACAATAATAAATGACTTTCTTTACGCCGCCGCGCAGCGGAGGTCCCTTGTTTGCATACAGTCTGGTGTCAACATTTTTTACGGAAACCAAAAATTTGAAACAGTTCATTAATTTAGGATAAATATTGTAGTCGATGAACCTCTAAAATCTGAAAAAAGTGGAAATTTGCAAAAGTTATGACATATTGAACACAAAACTCTGAATTTTACGTAAGAATCTCACTCTATTTTGACGTAAGAAATTGTTTAATTGCAGTTTTTTTGTTAATTTTAGTGGTTCATCGAATTTGGGGGACTTGTCTGTAACTAAAAAGTTTTGAATCAAGTCGATCCATCAAATAGTTTTTTCTTAATCGTGTATGCAAACTTAAAAAATGTGGTTCTGAGATAAACGCGTTTAATGTTGTTGTGCAGAAAAGTAACAGTTAATGGCAACTTACACTTAATCTGCTAATCCTGGTCCATAAAGTAGACCTTCTTCTACTTCAAAATATTCCTTTTTTTTTAGATTCGGCCAATTGTTTATGTACACGAGTCTCTTTAGTGCGACATAGTGCTCGGCGGTCTTACCGTACAACGCGTTTCGCGACGTAACAATCAGCGTAGATTTTACATTGCTGTCCGATAATGAGTTTTAGTTCCGCCATTACTTGTAATATGAAGGTGTAACATTCGTTAAAGACGCCGGCAGCAATAAACGTTGCAATTTTTACAATTTTTGTAAAAAGTGGTTGAAATAAATCGCTTCAGAACTTCCGAAGCGCAATACAGTTATCATACATCGAGAAGGATTCTTGTTGCGTACCACACGCTTTTTTCTATAAAGGTTAACTAACCGTAAATTTACTGTCTTAAAAGAAACGTGGCTCAAGGCATTCCTTACAAAAACTTCTATGTATGGATCGGTCTCATTGTTCAAAACACGTACAACGAATACGCTAAGACCCCCTTCAATAAAACAGCCCTTCCTTGACCAGTCCCATACTCGGCAGTCATTACCTGACATATCCCAGATACACTAAAAACTCATCTATTCTCATCCTTCTGGAATGCACATGTTACTTGAGCCACCCAACCCTACCGAGGGTCAACCTCGTACCTTCACCCCTCTCCTTACTCTCTCCCTCGGTACTTGAGGAGTTTTCTTTAATTTTCCTACCGCCCACAAACGCGGACCTCTACCAATAAGAATATCGCAAAACCACCACCAAATCGTTAAGCTCCACCCATAATGTTTATTTATACCGCATACTCCCAGAGCGAAAGTCACTTACTTACAGACACTTACAGTCACTTTCAATCACTCTACTACACTACAGTCCACTACAATTATCAATACTCGTCTAGTCAGTTAGAACAACCATCACAAGTGTACACTTCCATCAAATCTTTATAACCTCTGTAAATTCTGTGTAACATAGTGTAAATATACCATTTATCAAAAACCTTCAACACAATTAAAATACCTTCACTCCGAGAAATCGGACTGCGGGAAGTCGCGAGCTACGCGACGGTACAATTCTTTTGTATCAAATCTACATGTTTATCTATTGCAATGGGACTATCTTAAGCCGGATAACCCGTCTAAGGTGCTGAGAAACGGACCGTACGCATTGATGGCCCGGCTGCGCGGCCGTATATAGCTGTACACGCAACTATTCAATGGCCTGTATCTTTCAAAATACTTTGAATTTTGTCTTATGCTTTTAGGAACATATTCTCAAAGAATCGTACTATCGATTTAAGCAAAAAAAAAAAAGTCGAAAATTTTTATCCGATCCATCAGGTTCCCCCCTTAACAGAAAAACTCAATGATCTTTGTACAAAATTATTTACTGTAATTTAGAAGAGTGCACCTTATTCTCGTCAATTTACTAGTTGTTTTCTACTTTGTCCAAATTAGATCATCGTGTATCACGGATAGTAAGTAGATGCTATGTATTGATCGCAATAAGCAGTCTATGTACCGGAACAGTCGATTATCTTAATGTGCTCAATCTATACTGTGACTCAGACAAGACTTTCACTGACTCCCACATTCTTTATATAAGTCGGAATCGAAGAACATAATTATTATCTAGATGTTATGAATTAATATTACACAAAGTTTTTTCTAATATATATTAAACAATCCGTTACCGTCACTACCAGCCATTGTCAATTTAAAATACAGCACCATCGTGTAGAAATCAATAAGTTACTACATTGCAGTATTTAATTGAAAGCGTATGCAACTTGCCGCAATAACTGGAATTCCGTATAAAGAAAAAAGCGTCTCTCCTGTGAATTTAATTATCTCAGCTCAATGCGCTGCACTTCCGATCGCGATAAATTCCCCCGACGTCGGGGCAATAATTAAAAAAATCCGAACCGTCACAGTATCCAGTCAACGTTCGCCATTTAACTCCGGACATCCCTCTCGCCGTTAATACTTCTCGGTATCGTTTAAATACGTTTGTCGGCGGGCTCGATTAAACTATTCCCCCGTAATATTCGAGTTTGCTCTAAGGGGCGTCCTGCCCCGCAGTATAATAAATCCATTTCTCCTCCCTTTCCCTCTCTCCCCCTCTCTCTCTTTACTCTCTGTCGCCCGCGCCTCGAGAGAATTTCCAGCCTCGCATTATAGTACAAATACTTTCTTCTTACTCCCTTCACATCAAACCTCTACTCCTTCTCTCTCTATTTCAACCCCCAATTGGCTCCCCCCCGTCACCGTTCCTACCTTTACCTCTTCATCTCTTTTTTCTCTCTCCGCGTTCAAGCTCCTCCCTTCGTTGCGTGTACCATCTCTCTCTCTCTCTCTCTCTCTCTCTCTCTCTCTCTCTCTCTCTCTCTCTCTCTCTCTCTCTCTCCTTCTTTCTGCCTCTCTCCCTTTCAATCCCGGGCCTACTTCCTCTTCCTTCTTTCTCCACACTTTTGTCCGCCGCGCTCCCTGTTCTCTTAACATCGCTCGAAGCCAATATACTTTCCTTCTTGCCATCATAATAGCCCATTAACCGACGGCGACGTCTACCAAGACTGCAAAGTCGCCGACGACGGAGACCATAGTGACAATAGAGGTGGTAGAGGTAGTGGCGGTGGCAGATGTGGTGGTGGTAGTATCGGTGGTGATGGCGATGGTGATGGCAGAGTCGACGGACGTTTTTCTCCCTCGGCGAGGGTACCGACGCGTATTTAGCACCTGCCACAATCGACTTTGTCACTTCTCGCTTGTTCTCTCGCGCGTAACGCAATTTCGTCGGGCACGTAGCGAAAAGGACGAATTAGCATTTAGATACAGGACATACATATCCGTCCTCTTCTTTACGCCCTTGTTGCGAGGGAGCGGTGTGTAGACGGAGGATAGTTCCTTCGCGCCTGTTCGCATGGTTAAGATAAATTTACAAGGCGTGACGATGTCCTGTGAGGTCTCGGGCGACATCGCTTGCCAAGCTTATGTACACCAAGATCGTGGCGTACCTGGGAGATATGTGGAATTAACAGCTTGTTAAAATAAAAATAATTTGTTTCTTGTGATAGCTGAATATTTATTAGCAACGGTGAAAATATAAGTTATCGATTTTTGAGGACATTAAATTTTCATTTGTATGTTCATAAACAGCTTGTACCAATATTTCCGAATTCTGCCTATATCAGCACTTGTCCGATTGTGAGTATAGCATGTGAAGTATTCAATAAAAAATATTTATGTGACATTGGAAGAAAAAAAGTGGTATAGTTGAATACTAAATACTACTATACCTAACGCAATAATATAAATCTGTCCTTTGGTAGTGAAATACAAAAGGAAGTTGTCAAGTTGGATAAGTTTAATCGTACACAAAATGAGAACGATGCAAACGAGTAAACCAACCATTTGATTATTTCACGGCGTGAAAAGGTGATCAAATCGTTTAAATACATGATAATATATTATATAAGCAATAGTGTCATGATCATCGGTTGGAAGATTATCCATTATGCGGAGCAACAAATCAAAAACTATTAGAACAAAAACATGCTACACAACAAATATGCAGAACCACAATTTACTGAATCAATTTGTTAAATATGCCAGTGTTACCTGTAACTGTTTATGGGTTAGATCCTACATCATTAAATTAAGTCTGACTTAAACTGTTCCTCTGAGACATGATACGATGTTAGCAGAAACATTAATTAATTTCATGAAACTCATCTTAGTAGCGTTTAGACTGTGTCCAATTGTTGTTATTAATGGACGTTGTAGTCAACATTCAAGGCCGTTAATTAGAGAGAATGCTGTTGTTGTTAATTAGAGAAATGAGGGTTGTAATTTATTAAACGTGTTAATGCAATTTAATCTAATGTGTTTTCTGTTAACTAGAATGACATCATAGACATTTTCGATTTCATAAAAATTTTGCATTATATCTATAATTTGCATTAAACTATACAGTTCATTAAATGGCCTTGTATTATAGAAACCATGGAATTATACAGGGTGGTTTCGATCCGGTGGTACAACCGAAAAGGAGGTGAATCTACATGCAAAAATAAGTAAAACAGAACGTATGCAAATTTTTTTTTTAAACACTCCGTTTTCGAGAAAATCGACTTTGAATTTTCGGAATGTGCAAGCGCACCCGAGCGCAGCGCGATATACCGGGTGGGCTATAGGAATCATGGTCGCGGCGCGATGGCTTATCTCATTGCGTGGCATCGAAGCAGGCCCGACAGGGACATCCGGTATACGCGACAGTAAGACCGAAGCGGCCTATCGTTACGTCATAGCTGCCCGAACGTACTCGCAGACGACGCAAAGCAATAGATATAGATATACAATGCCATGCTTCAGGGTGCTTGCACCTAACAAAAATTCAAAGTGAATTTTCTCGAAAACGGAGCCTTTAAAAAGAAATTGCATACGTTCTGTTTTACTTATTTTTGGATGTAGATTCACCTCCTTTTCGGTTGTACCACCGGATCGAAACCACCCTGTACATTACATTAAACAAGAATATCCTTTAAGTCAACAGGTGTTTACATAGACCGGCGACATCTCTTTAGAAAAAATTCCAATGATGGAAATAAGCAGAACAGCATTAAAGAATCGATTTGAACACCTAAACAGGATAAACCAGAGAACGTTTCAAGCGGTAAATTTCACTGAACTGTCAGCCGGTTAAAAAAAATTTTTTTCTTACAACACCGTTGCGTCTGTACTAAATCCACACAACCTGTGCTTATTTACACAATTAATTAAAAAAGAGTTTTAGTAACGAATCGAATCAGCCAACGCTTAACGTACCCCGGCCAGGAATCTACAATTGTTCTCTCAAAATGCTATTCTGGACCGAGTAAATTTATACAACTGCTTAAAGCGGACTGCTTAAAGCGGACAGAAGGTAATTCATTAGAAAACACTTTCGAAAAAGGAAGCGGTGCCAGTCGATGTTTAGTTGTCGGCAAACGACTTGAGTTAGAGAACGGAGAAGTGGGGGGTGTAGGTACCGGGCGGGGGGGGGGGGGGGTGAATGAGGATGAGACGGGCAGAAACGTGGCGGCCGTTATCGCGAGATAAGTCGAGAGGGCGGTAAAAGTGAAATTACGAGCGGCGCCCTAAGCCCCCCCCCTCCCCCTCCCCTTCCTCTCCCCTCCCTAGCCTGACTTCTCCGCTACGCGACCCGCTTCTATAATGTAGCAATGTGATCTATGCGCTCCTCTGCCGGCGCGGCGGTCCAGTTCTCCCGAGAAAGGAAGAGTTCGCTCTTCGAGCATCTTACTACCAAGGGACGGTAGCCAGTGGTTTTCAAAGCATCGATCCCAGCCCGATAAAGAACCAGCTTATCACCCTTTCGTTTAACCGGCTAAAGTTTTATCGTGTCGCTTCCTAGTTCTTGTATTAATCTTAGTATTTTTACCGTTAAAAACGACTGGCTACGCTGATGATTCTGTATTATCACAAGTGTTTACCGAAACGATTGACAGACCAGAGTTTTACATCGGATACTTTCTATTTAATAGACACTACATTTCTGTATTAACATAGGAATAGGAACGTGCGTACCTATGTTTTTAAAATCTAGCCATTAAACAAATAGTTTATTATAATGTTTCGAACATTGCTTCCTGTAGGCTAAAGTGTACTTCTAGCAAAGGCGGAAGTTTGCACCGTGCGATAAAAATGAATTGGTCTGGAATGATTTGCTCCCGCGCAAAAAAGAAAGAAGGACGTTGGATTTTGTTCGGAAGTTTGAAAACCACTGCGGGAGGGGATGAGTTATGAAGGTGGTGGCTATGTGGTGGGTTCCATGGAAGAAGCGGAGAACGTATCCGGCGTGTTTAACATCCGGTAGAGCCCCGGCGTGCCCCTCCTCTCGACAGAGTCTGGTCCGCGCGTAAGTTCGAGAGAATCTTCGCGCTCTTCTGGGAATTAATATATCGCACGTACGTGACGTTAAGTTCGTCTCCTTCGGCTTCGCCTGCTTCCGCGAGCCTTTTTACTCGACACGCTTGCCGTTAATTTCTCCTTAATTAATGTTCAACGTGCGTGGGTGCTCACGATCGGCTTGTCCACATCGTGACGATATGTGGCTTCGCCGTTGGACGGCAGTGTCCCATGTCGATAGATTATTTGTGGACGATCCATTCGGAGGCAGATGTTTCCTGAGCTATGTTTGCGGATGTATATGCCAATGTTTGAGTTGCAGGCAGAAACACGTTTCCCCAGAATACGTTAGACTTGCGTTCGAATTTTATGTAGATAGCTGTTCGAGATCGTGAGTTTATACAACGATTTTAGTATTTGCATAGTACCTTGTTGGAATATACTTTGATTTTAATCAACGATAATAAATCGTCGAGAGAGTAGGTAACTTTAATATTGATGTCTATTAGCATTCATGAAAAAGATACCCGAAATGTACATGTGTATTGTATATTGTAACATCCTCCGTACTATTTTGGCGTAGGTATATCTTTATATGACGTCAGAATTGTGTGGAGATCAAGTATTAAAGACAAATGTACACTCATGAGAGCAATAATTTCGTGAACCTCGAGCGATTCATCGTCAACTGGTACTTTGGGCCTCAGAATAAGATTTAGTTACGTCGAAAGCATGACGACCCTGTTCGAATGTGAAAGGACGTGAAGACGCAAGTGCGTGTTGTCGCTTTAGACGTCGTTCGCAGAAAATAGGAAAAATCGCTGGCCACCTGGCGTTTTATCGGTAGGTAGCGCAAACGTTTCAAATTGAAATTGTCAAGTTCTTGTACCAGGCACATAATATAATTTAAAAACGTAATGTTTCGTGCACTATTAGAGTATTTATTTTCATGAACAATATCTCCAACATATGTTCCTAACATTTTAAGTTTAATCCTATATTAAAATTATACGTAGAATCGTCATGTATTGAGAAGTATATACATATCATTTACCGTCATCAATTTTATAATATACAATCTTGTCCATAACTCACCGGGCACTCATAAAAATATGTCGTTTATACTTCGATGGAAAGAAAGTATAATATTTATCTAATATTTTTGTTGAAAAATTGAAAATATATACTTAAAAGATTGTGAACAATTAGCACGTGTTATTTTCATTTATTTCATAAAATAAGTGCCTCGGCAATAAGAAATTACTCGAATTCAAATTTTAGTAAGTGCCCGGTGACTTACGGGCCGGAGTGTATGACGCCTATTTCCTTCTGTGGTGCATTCGAAGCATATTATGTACTTCTTCGCGGTTAATACAATGCTGTTTTACCAAAACAATTTCGAATACATATATGGCGGATATCAAATATCACATGTGAATATTCTTATTTTTAAATATCGCGACCACTTTTGTTATCACGCTTTATTCACTTACAGAGATAATAATGTGGGTATCTCGGTTATTTTCGTTAGTGCGTGAGTAGTTCCATAGTTCATTGGAAACGTACATATTACGACTCGATTACTTACCCGTTATGGATTTCGTATTTTCTTTATAATGAAATGCACGCATGCATTATTTTCTACTATAAAATCCATTGCGTTCACTTAATGGTATCGGGAGTTTCTGTATGGTACACACGAGAGCATACGTTTTTTTTTCGTAGAAAAAAAAAGAATTCCATTGACAAATGTACAGAGAATTATTGAGGAAAGAAACATCACAGTGTTATCATCGGTATCAACATGGATCGAACATGTTTATTAATTCAATGTTTCCCTCGATATCATGCAGAATTTTGGAAGAAAATTTAATAGTTCGAGAAAATTCACAGAGATTCGCATAAGCATTGTTATTGTCATTCTGCTGCTACCCAGTATTGTGAACATTTTATTGCGAAAAACATGTACACAGAAACCTCCAATCTGCTCATTTTCAATTTCTATCCCATAATGATATAATATTGGTATACTTTGCACGATGCTCGCCATTTTAGTTATTAATCCTCTGTCCAATTCGTTTGTGGAATTGGTTATAAACTCACAGATTATATTTCTCATCCCAAAGCAACGTTTTTTTTTAAACTAACTGTGGGGATATCGAAAACAAAGTAGCCGAATGGTGCAGCTATCTAATTCTGTACATATTTGCTCACACTTAATTATCTGATTGTCGGAAAACCGTTATATTCTTCGTCCACAAAGTGTTCACTTATCATAATAAGTTATAGTGCAATAAATCGCGATCAAAGATGAAGATAACGACCACAGGTGCGAACCGTAAGTAGGATTGCTCTAATACATTCACGATTGTCCGTTCGTACAATTAGCGTCGCATTAAGCTCGCGTAATATGCCCTCTCCCCTCCCCTCGATCACCCCTCTCCCGGAAGCTCGGCGATTATCTCCTGTTGACTCTGGCGCGCGCGCACATTGTGCCGAGAGCGCACGTCTTATTTGAACTATGCAAAGCTTGGTTGCCTCTTTGAAGCCGAAATTCCGGAGACGAGTGTAACGCGAGCCGACAGTTTCGCCGAGATTCCGGGTTTCACTCGCTCTTGACCGTTTTCGGTCGTGAGATTTTTCGGGTTTCCAGGATGGACACGGCGATAACGAGACAAGGACAGGAATCGTTGCAGTGGGTAAAAAGCGAGAGGGGAGAGAAAAGAAAAAATATCCCGGTGGGAGGTTTCATTTCGCCCCCCCCCCCCCCCCTGCCTCGTTGACTTTTCACCTTTTGCCCGCTTGCCCTCGATGTCGATCCAGAAATGCGGTAAGCGTATCAAAAGCGTAATTCTCGTCGGTACCAAAGGCAGACCGCTTTAATGTTTCTGGCTCCCTCCGCCTTCATCGCTTGTCCTCCCTCCCCCGCAGTCTATCCTTCAACTCTGCGAGTCAGATTCTGCCCTCACTGCCGAGCGGCGTTGCGCTCGCCGCTTTTTTTTCTGCTTTCCTTTCCTCATCGCCGGCAGAAAGCGCGAGACCGTCATGAATATTTCACGAAAGGGTACGAGGCAGCTCGTGGAAGCGGAGAGGCGGCTGAAGGCTGACGCAGAGATGTACGAAAGGAGACGGGGTGGAAGGCGGAGGGGTAGGGTAGGATTTCATCTCCCTCCGCGAATATTAAAATATCGAAAAGAGGTAAATGAAAGAAGGAATGATGGCGGTCGAAGTGGACGAAGCCGCGGAGGGTGGTGGTGGTAGTGGTGGTGGTGGTAGTGGTAGTGGTATGGGAATATATAGCGTCGATGTGCAAACAATAGCGTAGCTACGCACAATACGTTCGTGTCGCGCGATGACGGTGACGTACATCGCTGTTGATTCCGAGGGAAAGCTAACGAGATGTTTGAGTACGTTCAAACAGAAGAGAGAAAACAAATGGAAAAAGAAAATATGGAAAGCTTGTATAGAGCGCGATAGTAATGTGCGCTCTGGTTAGATGATATGCAGATGGCGAGGCGGTACAGGATAAAACAAGCGCATTCCTCACCGCATGCGAATCGAGAGAGGAAGTAATTAACGGAAAAACGAAATCATTTAGAATTAACTTTCCTGAAAATATTTATAGCTTCTTCGTGCAAATTAAACAACGCTATCCTTGGACTTTGATTAAGCCTACCATGTTAACAAAATGTCGCCAGTGTTTTGCTGAGCAGGCTGCATGCTGGAGTCTCTTAAATATTCCTTCGTTAGAATAAAAAAAGCTGCCTGCCTAGTAACAGGGTGACAAACACTGGGTAAAGGAGATGACCCAGAAAGCGAAAGATTCTCGGGAAAGTGTTGAGGTCGTAGAAATTGTAGAGAACAGCTGCAAGCTCGGGGAGCTGGCGTACTGAACCACTCGTATACCTGCTTAGGCAGTCTCAGCGCCATCCTGATTCTATTAAGATGGCGGCGCGGCGGGTTCACAGCCCCTCTAGTCATCCTCCGAATATATACTCTATTTACTATGCAGAGTAGCTGGTAGACGTGATGGATACCCTCCATGGCTATCCCTTCCGAATCCACCTCCTTGCTGAGTCCCAGCTCTCTCGCACTAACTCCCTCCCTTCCACCCGCTCATCCGACGCCCCCTCCCGTTCTCTCTCTCTCTCTCTCTCTCCCTCCCTTTCTTACTGTGTATATGTATCTCTCTCCCCATTGCCTACTGCGTTCCACCCTCGCGTTCGACCTGTTCCTCCTCCTCTCCTCCTGGTGCTGTATCATAAGTGGGTTCGTTAAGGGTTGTTACCTTATCTCCTTATCCAGCCCGCTGCCTGCCTAGCGGAACTACCGCTCCAAGAAACCCCGTACCGGTTCGGTCACGACGAATTTGCCCGAGAGCGCTCTTTGCAAGTTTCCTTCCTACCCCCTTGCAGCCCCGCAACTCTTTCGTTCGTCCTCATCTTCATTGTTTCCTGGGTTGGAACGAAATTTTTAGTAATCGTTTAGCTTTGTTAAGCCGTGTTTGGGTGACAGAAGCGGGGGAATTGTATGAATCGTTTATTTTGATACTTTAGTGTGTTGGGAGAAAAACAAAATGGAAATGAAGGGAATGAGTCTTATGTCGGATTATTCGAAGAACAATTAATCTTGAAATACCGTGAATACTCAGTAATAGAACTTATTTATTGTCAAATGCTGATCGTAGTATATTATATACGACGACTCGTGTTCCTGTTACGAAGAAGAAAACAAACACGTTCTTCATCTCTCTGAATATTCCTTACAATTGGTTAGCGTATCGCAAGTGATAGTGCAAATATGTGCCAAGTTGGTAGGTAATATTTATTAGAAAGCCTTTATGGTACTTATACATATATATATAATCCTGGCTGTGCAATAACGGTTGTTTCCACTTGCGAATATACTTCTGACATCTCTTTGATTAAAAGGTATTCCCCAATGATACCGTTGATGATGTGAATAGATGAAGACAACTGCAATATTATCGACGCATCCGCAGTATTCCATTTAACGACCTGACCTATATTACGAGCCGTAAAGTAGAATTAAATCGCTTTCTTCACGACGAGTATAAAGTCTTCAAGTTATTATCTCTTACATAATCAACCGTACTCATAATCCCTAACCTCCGTGAATCGTAACATTCGACTATAACGCGAGTCTATTACCATAAAATGTGAATGCATGTCTGACAAATCTTATTATACCATGCAATCAGTTTTAGATCGTCGTTGTATATAGGTATCTGCTAATCAACAACACTCTTTAATAAGATATTTTCCTTTTACTCTGCGAGTCTTCGAATTATTTACGCCTATTGGCCGTATTCTGTCCCGCGCAAACCAAACTTGCGTGTCTTGTGTTCGTCTCTTTTTCCCCGCTCACACTTCCGGCTTTCGGTTGACGCCTTGAGAGCTAACCGAGTTTCGCCAATAAACTCGCTGCACGGTTAAATGGCACCGAGGAAAGTTCCTTGCTTGGGGGATGCGAAAAGGGAAAGAGAAAACGGAGTGAAAGTAACGCGAAGCTCGCCTGGGGGTTGCCGCGGAAGTTCACATCGTTCGATATTTTTCGTAAGAATTTCGCGAAAGCTGCGTTTCGAACTTTCGCTCGCTGTCTTTTGACGCTATTGCGCAATCGAAGAGAAGAAAGACGCACGTTACATGAATTGTGTAACGATCACGTGTTGAGCAGCAGTTCAATGTGACAAGCAGCACTTCAATGTACAATCGTGATTTCTTTTTTGTATAAGGCTCAATGTAATCTGCTCAAAGTTGAACCACCAACGGCTCTGAAAAATATATTTTCTGCTAGATTGAACTTTCAACGAGAAATAAAAAAATCGATCTGCGAAAACATAATATAAATATTTGAATATTCTAGTTTTTAAACAACAGGCATTTGCACTCTTTAACGCGCGCATTGAACAAGTTCACTGCGCTGTTGTTCACATAAAAATCCAATATAACATATAGCACTCTAATA
Source organism: Anoplius nigerrimus (assembly GCA_914767735.1). Lineage (NCBI taxonomy): Eukaryota > Metazoa > Arthropoda > Insecta > Hymenoptera > Pompilidae > Anoplius > Anoplius nigerrimus. Next base: position 6,128,161 of record OU612079.1, on the reverse strand, counting down.
CAAAATAATGCTTGATCGATTAATTAGTCAATTATTATATGCAGCTATTTTTGATAGAAAAGTAATTTCAATTGTACGAAAAGGTATGATTAAGTGGGCAGTTTAAAGTTGTTTCCTATGAAGTAGTCGCGGCGACGGTTGGAATACTTATCGACCGACAAAAAATGATTCGTCAACAGTATCGGTAATTCATTGGGACTGTTCGAAATTAATAGCTAATCCAATTGGTGACGTCGCGCATTCGGTGAATTCGAGACGACGTTTCTGTCGCTCGCCCGTGCCTTTGGAGCCCCCAAGTGTCACGACAAAAGTTACGCAATCGTAAAACCCGACTTTTACGAGGGACGTTGAGTTCCCAACGGGCGCACGTTAAATCAGCCGAAATCCTTCCGAAACGAATGATTGAGGGCCTTGTTCGCTCGGCCGTATGCTCGATGGCAACCGACTGAGTTCGAGTAAAAATGTTTGACTGCGTGTTCCGCTTCCGTTCCCCATGATAATCTTCGCTGCACTACAGGCGTTTATCGCGGAAGTTATAAAAGTGAGCCGTCACTTTAGCCTCCCATGCATCCACCAACCACCCGAAATCTGCACTTACATTGGATTTACATTTGGATTGGGAAGAAAATTCTATGTTGAATGATCGTTGTGACTCGAACATGTCAATACGATAATTCTCTCTAATCAATGCATGTTCGTATGGGTAGAAAGATTAGAATGTGCTACTGTGGTCATATGTGTCTTTGTTCTCCTTCAATTTTGTCGTTCTATACACATACTGCACGTAGGCGAAATAACGGTGCGTTGAAATAGCGGCAAAACAATTAAAACGTAATAAACCAAAGAAAGCTTTTACTTATCTTCCCACGAAACAGTAGAAATCCAACATTTTACCCGTTCCACACTACGCATCCCTTTAACTCCCGCCCGTATCGTAGTTTTTCCGCCGTTCGGCCAGCTAATGGAGCGGAACGAGAGAAGAATTATCATCGGGCACGGCAAGAAAATGCAGGGGGCTGAAAATAAATAGGAACCTTTGACTCACCTCGCTCACGTAAGGTGGTGGAACGGAAGAAAGGTAGATGTGCAAGTGAACCGAGAAGAGTGAGTGGTGCAGAACGAGAGTATCTAACCGGTGGAAAAGATGAAAAAATAGAGGGAGCGAGAGAGAGGGGATGGTGAGGCAGGCGTGGGTCGGAAGAAAAAGTGAGAGTAGCGCGTAATCTTTTCCTAGCCAACATGGTTGCTCGTAGGGATTTTCCGTGTTAATAGTTTGCGGCACGACACGCCGTCGCAGGTACGTGGCTCGCATTAACCTCCTCTTTTCTTCACATTTCCCATTTTCCACCTCGTATCTTTCGTCTGTTTGTACAAGAACTGATTTAACATCGATTTTCTATCCTCCATCGCGTGAAAATAAATGTTACGCAACGGCTCAGTGATTTGGACCTTTTATCGATCAGTAAACATGACGATTACGAGAGAACGATTCGCATCGATCGAATTGCAAAAGAGTAAGAATAACTTATTAATTGACCGAATTTGAAAACACGGTACAACGAAGTATCAATTAGATCCGACTCGTTGTGAAGTTTTCTTTATTTATCATCATTCTCTTTTTTCATTGTAATTATGAATACGTCGTACTGCAGTAAACGACAACATGGCAATACATACCTACATGCACTCTCGTCATCCTCTATTTCCCATCAAAAGGCTCGAAAATCACGTTCAGGCGCAACCCTTTCACCGTCTCTGCCGAGGACCGTAAACGTCATAATTATCGTCACTCGTTTGCTTAGAAATCCGTCGCGTCACGTATTCGGCATTACCCGAAAGTGGCATGGGTAGATATGTGGGGGGGTTGTAAGCGGGGAATTGGTTGGAATGCGGAGAAAAGGGCTTGCCAATGGGACAGGGAGGGTTAGGCGGTACGGAGGGAATGTGTATAGGCAGTGGATGGCGGCCGATGGTGCGGTGGATTTCACTCGGCGCCAATTTCACGGGGGAAGGCACTTATCCGAAATGGTACAAAATGACGGGCAATTATTTACCAGGGGGCCTCGACGAAATAGTGAAAACTAGTAGAGGCGGCCGTTCTAATTTCATGCAAGAGTAAGCGCCGCGTTCGGAGCCATTCAATGGGAGAATGTTCCGTCGTTGGCCCGTGGGCTGCTGAGGCGAGTGGGAGTCTGAGTGGGTGGCGGGCGAAGGGTGGAGGGTGGAGACTGGAGTGTGGGGGTACTCTCTATCGTCCGTACCCACTCTCGCACCCTTTCCGCTCCCCTCATCCCTCCCAGTGTCGGTCTCCAGTCCGAATATCGTTCTTCCGTTTATTCTTTCATTCTTACATTCGCCCATCCGTTCGTTCCGGGCAACTGTGGAAAATCGAATATAACGTTACGTCGTTCCGAGTGAGTGGTTGGTAAAATTAACGTTTTTTTCCAGAGTCCTATTGTCAGTTCTCTTTTTTTTTTTATACAAAATTCAGTCATTTACACGGTACGTTTTATTAGTGTAGAGTTGTTGAAAATACGTACGCAATAATGAAAATTGTAAATGTTATTCTCTATTTATCAGGAGTACTGCACTAATTGAGTTGTTCTTTTGTTGCTCGGCTTGCGTGGTTTTTTGTCATAATGGTTCATGACATAGGTAGTTACTTATAAGAGGTCTGCATCAGAGGAGCATTTAATGTGATACTTTGTTATATCAGGTCTTGAAGTCACAGTTATATAATGCTCTTTTTTTAATAACTTAAGATTTTTAATTTCTTAACGCGCCTATTTGTTTATAGCACGTCAGTCGTGCACGCGAGCGAGCGATATAAAAGAATGCCGCGGCGAGCACAGAAGAAGCGTCTTCTGTTTGAGGTGATAAGAACGCGGACAAAGGACGGTTGCGGATGCCGTTACGCAGGATCAAATATTGGCAGTTTTAAGCGTAGTATTTACGGCGTGCGGAATTATTTTGTGACCCTTTGGTCTTAGCCTTTTGTGGCAGATCTATAGCGACCTGTTGGTCTTTTGATTTGTATGGCGTATCCTTGTTCTTTAAGGGACAATGTTCATATTGTAATTAAGTGTAAATACAGCAAAATGGATTCTCCTTCAATAAACACATCCGTTCGACTTTCTAAAACCCCACCCACTACAGTTAGGATTGTTACCGTTGGCATAACGCGTGCAATAGCCATTCTGTCTAATCGCTTATAATCATGGTAAATGTATAGGTGTAAATTTGAGATAATAAAACTACTTTACGGAAAGTTGTACTTAAGAAAATTTTCCCGTCTGAAAGTCATTAACCTTTTATATTTATAATTATTCTTCATGCTTATATTACTTGTTGTACAATTTTTGGCGTATATAATATTAAATTAATTTTACAGAATTACACCTTTGCCTGCGAACAGAGCCTTTAGGCGCTCTGCTCAATTGTTAACAGTAACTTCTCAATAATGCATATTCAATCATGTTCTATTGCTAACAACCACTTTGCAATGTGTTGGAAACAGCTCGTGCATTGTGCCATCGGCGCGGCTGATCTCCCGTTCGCATGCCGGCTGCTCAGAGAACAATTTGTTTTTCGGCACCCCGCAGCGAAAGGGTTAATTGTGTAAGAATCATTTCTTAAAAATTTTATACAATTTATATACTATTATACATGGTTCATGGATGTAATTCAGTGATGCCTACATGCATTTGTATCCGATTATTAGTTTGCATACTAGATAAACAAATTACGATAATTCTTATTGTTAAAATAAATCGCGTACCCGTAAATTTGAAAAATCTAAAATGTGTGCAGAAATAGAAGTAAAAATAGTGACGCGGTGCGCTGTGTGCCCGATACTCTTTCGATTTTCCGTCGCTGTGACAGGATTTTCTCGCAGAAACGATTACGTTCACTTGGTCGAAGATTAATTGCGAAACGCCGGATCGGCGGGACGAAAAACTGTGAAGTCATGTGATCGATCGATCGCCAATTTATCACGTTAATCTGTCTGCAGATGAGAAGCGTCAAGGTAAGCCTTTTGTACACAGCAAGCGCGAAAGAATACACGAAAATATTACAAAATACCAGTGAAAATATACAAAAAAAACTGTCGCCTCTGTCGCGGATAATCTCTATCAGCTGTTGTCCTTAAATAAAAAGTTGTCTCTGATAACTTTTTACATCCCAGTTAATCGCTTCGCCTAGATTTTCATCGTTCAAGTAATATAACCCTTCTGCGTTTGTAACAATTAGAATGTCTGTTTGAGAACTTATTATTATCACTATTGGTTTAATTCTGCATGATCTGCCAATTATATAATTATGGTACCACAAATCGGGCAGCAAAATCTTTGTACGCAATAAAATAAACATTAATGTTCATCGTAGAAGAATTGAACTAGGAATGATTGCACAACAACCAGCAGTAGCAAATTAATCGAAATTGTTTGATGGATGGTAGTAAAAGTGGCAAACGAGCACCTTGACAAGAGTGGTATTCGTTAAAATTTCTATGAAATCTCATTCCGCCATGTACTAGGATGGGCTTTATTTCCTTTCCCTTGCTTCATGTTTCCTACGAACGAAGTTTGAATAGTCTTAATGCTTTGTAATGGATGCACACAGAGGCTAATTCCGGCTCCATCGAGTTTTCTAACTGCGGCACCAACCATTGGGGGAAACTTTTTTATTTGTCTGAAAACTGAAGTTGCGAGTTTCAAGTTTTAAGTTTTCAGTTCCGATAATCGATAGGAAACAATTTTCGGTCACAATAACTACGTATCGACCGTGATTCCAATAATTACTTATCTCAACTGCCTGCAACCATTTTTTTTTGCCAGCGACTTTGTTATCCTTGATATGCTAGGATAGAGTAAGAAGTTGTCGAAATGCTGGTAATTTATAAAATAGCAATATTTTCAAGCGTTTTCAATAAAAATTGGTAAGGTAAGTACATACAATTGATATTAACCAAAACAGTGTGATATTGTGTATTTGAATATTGTTCCATACAAAATTATGATTTTCACTATCCATTAAACGCATAACTCAATACATCAAACATATAAAAAGTCACCTTACACGATCAAATATATTTACAATACCGTTGACTGCCTCAGTTCCGATTAGATATTGGCATCGACCGTGAGCAACAACACGGGCGTCAAGTGAATATCGTCCCACTCTACCACCGATTTTGATGAAGAGATCATGCGCCACCTTTCTTCCCTTTCTATATCTATTCCGCGTTTCGCTCCATTCGCTTCGCGCATTCGATTCTGTATCCATCCAGCTCGGCCGCCTTGCTCTCAGAGCTTTCCTCTCGCCGTCCTTCTCTCAACGGCTCACTTTGCATACGAGTCTAGGAATATCGTTCGTATTATGCTGCCACCCTCTTCGCTGCCGCCTTCCGCCGCCGACTCTAGGCATCGGCGTCGGCGTCGTAGTCGGAGTCGACTCTAGCCCGCCGTATCTACATATGGATCCCGCGGCCTGTTACGGTCGTGCTGCGCCGGGTTATCGCAATTTGCATCGCACGTAGTCGGGAATAGCGCGCGAGAAGGGTTTAGCGCACGTAGTGCCCTGCTAGGGGAAACGTGCCCCGACGCGGGGTGAGAGTAGGAAGTGCTTGCCACGGTGGGACGTAGAGGGGAGAGGAATGGGTTGGCAGATGGAGGTGGGAGTCGCCGATGGAAAGTGTCGTTTCCCTCTCGTTCCGTTTAACCGCTACGACGACGCGACGCTCAAACGTATTGGATGACTCGACTTTCAAGACGGTCGGCCCCGATGCCATTCAGATGCGGATGGATACGGAGGCCGAAGAAACGATACCGTTGTCATTACTCTGATGGACGGTGGGATTATATCGATATCCGAACGTATTACGTTTTTATACATCGACTTCGTCGTTCATTTTATTTTCCTCGGAGTATTGCAGTTGCATCCTACACGTTTTAGGAATATTTGTTTTTTTCAATCGCCCAGGAAATAACGATGGAATTCTATTATAAGAAGTCTATCATAAGAGAATTCTATTATAAGATCGCACTCGATATGAAATCTGATAGTGCGAGTTTCTAAGTCAAGACTTAGCGACAATGTGGTGAGGCATGTATCGATGTACGTTGATGGAATAGAAGATATGAAGCGTACCTTCATTCGCCAGAGAGCGTTAGCTGGAATCGCATGCCACCTCTTGCCCGCATAATAAAAATATCGAAAAGCATAACCATAATTTCCTTTCCTCAAGTTTAGTTGCATTGTTGAAAGCATATTCGCTCACCCAGCTTTCAGGAAGTGACAATGGTGGTGGCTGGGGATATTAGTGTCGCGGTGGGAGAGGGCAACGGAAGGGAGATGGAAGCTGAAAACGAGGGCGAGGGTGGGATGGCAGGGGTGCCAAAGTGACGGGCTAAAGGACAGCCTACGATGTTGGACGTCCGGAGGATTGGATCCGTCGTTTCGCTCGCGGACACCGGGTGCCGGAGGATTTAATTTGCCGTCCGAATGAAAAAGCCCCGGTCACGCCAACCTCCGACATGTCTGAATATTTTATTCCCGCCGGATGTACCTTCCTTCGCGCCCATCGTTCGCCAACTCGCATTTTTTCTCTCCCCATTTTTCCACTTTTTGTACGGTACTCTCAGTTTTCCTTCCGTAACTTTTTCATCCTAATTGTTTCGCTCTACTTCCAATTTTTTTTATTCTGGTTTCTATCTTCCTTCTTGTCATCTCACTTTGTTTTGTCCTTAGCCTGTTCTGGAAAAATTCCTTCTAAATTATTCAAATTCTATTTTACTTCGGCTACGCCACTTCCCTTGTCCCACTTCTTTATTTTTGTCTTCATCTTCTTACTACTTTACATTTTTCATATCTTTTAATTTTCTCTCCTCTAACGTAACTTGCTTTTCATCGGGTGCAATTGTATATTTATTTATATACCTTTTTCAGTTTTTAACTTTTTTTCTCGTTTTGTCTGTTACTTTTTGGATCCATTCTTTTGCTGTCGTCATCACACTCTCCCGCTACGTTTGTGTTTACTCGTTTTTTTACCAGTTAGTCTCCCTCTTTTCATTCTTTTTTCCTTCTTCTCGACCTCATTTTCAACGGTTCAATTCGTCAGCGCAAGTTGTTCCATAGTCTGTTCATGATGGATCGTTCTCTGCGATAATGGGCGTTTATGTTGGCGCAGTACTTCATTGCCTATACCGGCATGCAGCGTTTCTGCGGAAGGGTCGCATAAGAGAAAGGCTGAGAGACGATCGCGACAAATTGGTAATACGAGTTCCGTCCGCCTGTACGTATGACATAACACTTTTATGCGATCTTTTTTATGCACGCGACGTCAGCGACTTTTCGCGGAAACAGTCATAGTACTATTTTATTACTTTTTAATGAATGCAGAAACAAACAAATGTATTTCAGCAAGGCTAATGCATAATATCGTCTCCCATCAAAAGAAAAAGTCCTGTTTGCAATAGCTATTATAATGTACATAGGCGCAAACGCTTTTTTCGCGCCAATCCTTAGCTTGTCACGCACTAATTGGTTAATCAGCCAAAAGTTTGTGAGAGCCGTTCCCTCACAGTTCCCTGTTTCGAAAATGATTTGATGATACGAGGAGCTGGAAAAAGACTGTCTAGTTCTTGGACATTTTGCTGGAGGTGCGGAACGAAGGACTGGTGGAAAATAAAGCGTAAGGATTGACAAAGGAAGTGGGGAGTGAGAATGTTAATGATAATTAATAAATGAGGTACCGATGATGCGGTCTTATTTTGAAGGGTGAGTATGTGTCAATGATAGCCTATTGAAAGCAGGATTATAACGCAATAAGCATCGATGCGGAGTGATAAATATATGAAAGTATAACAGGTAAAAGAGACGGGACAATTACGGTGAAAAAGAATGAGGGGGAATATGAGGATAAGTTTTGCAGCGTACCATATACCTAGTCTCTCTGCTCGCCACATCTCCGTGCAAAAAGGTTGGTAATAATAATTGAAAACCCATTGAGCTTGTCAATTCCAATATGAGATCTTGTTTATGATTTTGTCGTCAATTGTACTTAAGTGCGCGGCACACAAAAACGCGTACAGTGATGTAATTGAATGATTCGCGGGTTTCCACACAAAGTTGGTACTTTGTTCATTGCTGTTCAAAGCTGTTCATTGCTTCTGTACGACAATGTAAAAATAGCGAATTCGAGTACGAGTAGAGGCAGTTTAGCAAAAATGAGGCAGGTAATGTTGGACCTTTCAAATAGAAGTCTCATTATGACAGCGATGATGGCCAAACGCATTCGGGCAGGCTAGTAATGCACAATAATCTGCGCTGCACTTCTCCACTCCGGCGTCGCGACGGTTATATAAAAAGAACGAACGAGTAAAAGCGCTGCAAATTGCCAGCGACGTGTCGTTCCTTCGAATGGCATTGTCGTCTGTGCACTCGCAATTGCGCAAATGCACTTGTAATGAGGACGGGTAATGGCGAATATTATTACGCGCAGAATGGGGAATGACTGTCTTGACAGCGAAAAAATTGTTAGTACTGAAGTAGTGTGATTCTGTGAACGTGCAAACTGCTGCGAAGCGTACCTATTCTAAACTGTGCAGACCTTCTGATTGTCGTGCATGTAATTTGGAGTTGCGAGTGCCACTATGAATGCGAAATGTGTTTCTGATTCAAGACTTGGGACAATGTTAGCGCTCATCATAGAATTAAGTGAATTTTGCGCTATTCTTAGTATTACAGTATATCAGTACTACGTGGAATATTTCTTTATTTTGTTCTTTTTGACTTCCTTCGACTGGACACTGTTAAGTGCATCATAATATTTTTACCGTACGGTAATCGTCGAAATAAATATTTATCTACAAGTTAGTATTATAATCACCGAATAACCATTGTTATTTTTTGTTTCAGGTAATTATCAGACAAATACCATGATTTGAATAAATCGGCTAAGCCGCACTGATGTTTTCCCGAAGTGGTAAGTATTAACACTGTGATAATTTTAGTCGAAAGGCACTTCGGAAAAGCTCAATTCGCCTTCATCTACCTTTATTAATCAGAAGACATCATACTCGAGTTCAGAAGCGCGATGATCGCGGGGAATGCAGTAAACTAGTCCGAACTAGAAAAGACTGACGTTTAAGGTGCAATTGTTCCATCGACGCGCACTCAATCTTCTCAAGAGCACTCTCGTGCATGTGCCCGAGCAATAGCCTACGTCGGAATGTATTCTGCGATGAACGATAGTGGGATGCCAGTTACAGGACGTAATAGTCCGGCAAGTGGCGAGCGCGAGAAAGAATAGCATGACGGTTAGGGCAAAATGGTAATGCCGCTGCCGTTCAATCTTCCGAATAAGATTCCCACGAGGAAAGGCCGCGACGGATAAGAATAAGCTTTTGCTGAAAAAATCCGATCGACGGTTTAACAGCGAAAATAAATCAGTATACTCTTTCGGGATAATCTACATATTAACTTATTATATGATAATCATGTTTGCTAGATCCTTCGGTATGGGTATTTAGTCAATGTAATCTTGTAAGTATAAAATATAAGACTGATTGATTGATGACGAAAACAAAAAAATGGGATAAGTATTCTTTTTCGCCACCGACTGTGAAGATATAAAGCGATGGATTAAACTTTCTATAGACTGTGATTTGTTAAGACTATAAAGAAACTATTGTTACGTTGGACTCATAGATATCAGGCTGAAAGTTTAAGTTAACGATCAATATTGTTTTTAATTTATAAAAAGAATTTCTCGTATTTTGAGGTCTATGAAATTGGATGTGTAACTCTGTGGCTACAATTTGAAGTAACCGCAATTGATAATATTATTATATATTATGACGGATAGAAATAGGTTTACTTTTGCTTTTAATGTGGTTTCGTTTTCCCGAAAGAATGAAATCAGTGATCTTTCATTATTAACGCCACACACGCAATATGCGGATGTACTTAGCATAGATGGTAATGTACTATAACTTCTACAGCGCTTGGTACCTGAGAGCCACAATAGTGTTGCATCGATCGCCTTCGATAAGAAACTGCTTGTACGATTTTTGTCACGGTGAATTTTGAAGCTACAAGCCAATTGCTGAGTTACGTTGTTCGGTCTTTCGTGCATTCCATTCGTTGAGGTTGTCCAACGGTCGTCGAGACCCGCCTTTTCGCGGTAGTGCTCTGCGAATGAAACACTACAATACAAGGGGCCCAAATTCCGTTCAAATTGTGGAAGATATTCCTAAATAATACGTGAATTTGCAAGAATCTTAAGGTTTTCTTTTCTAAATTAGCAGAATTAATTTATTATTATCGATTTAACACTATTATTTAAAAGACTAATAAATTTACAATTTGCACTTCAAAAAAATCCATTTTTTGTTGCGTGGACAACACTGATATTTACAGACAACTAACTTACAATTAAATTAATTATTTAATGATTGTCAGAAGACAATCATTGAAACGCCTGATCAATAATATTTGCTTGGAATAGTAATTAAATACTTTCGTTTTTTTAATGCATTCATGATTGTGTCAGAATTTTAACAAGCGTTTGCACAAATGCGTGTCATCATTCTCGTTTTTATGAGCTTTTTTGGCTTATGGGCACTTTTTGTTCTTATTTCACAATTCGCACATGTTAATTGCGCGAATATAAACTATTAGTTTAATGTTCGATTACACTACGCAGTTCATTATTATTTACGTGAGAAGAGTAATAAATAATATCACAGGCTTACCAGATTTGTTGATGCTATTTTTCGTTGGACATGAAACTGTTGAAAATCCGAAAGAATAGGTAAATGTTTAAACGTGGTTATCGCGATGATCGCGTCGATTATCGTGACAGAGAAAGGTAATGTTTGAGAAGATGCGACATTTGGGTGGTTAACGATCCGATGAATGCTTGAGAATTGAAGGCAATTTAGCGTGAACAGTTACGAGCGATGTTGCGTGTACAATGCTTTTCCATCGGGATAACGCAATTGAGCAGAAAATTCTGGTACTTTAATGACGAGTAAAACAGTAACACTAAATGTCGTTGGTCTCTTAAGAAATCTTAAACTTAATACAACAGGTGCCTTTTATTCTCTGCGCACTCGTAATAACTTTAATCCTGAACGAAACTGCGCAATAAAACGTGTAAAATGTCAATTATTTCTTACAACGCTAAATCTCTCCGTGAGATACACATTTTCACGAGTGCGTAATGAACCTTATTCCAACATTATAATGGTAGTGATAAAAGTGGACTAATTCGGAACAGCACAAAAATACACAGATATGAATGTTTATATCACATTCTTGATATTTTCTCTCGGACCATTTTCACAAGTTAGTTAAGTTTCGTAAGACAAGTTTCACATTTTAGTATCACCATCCAAGCACACTCCCCATTAAATAAAGACACCAGTTCATCACAATATGTTCAAGGGCACTACATTTTTTCTTATGTTTCGTGCGGCGACTACGCAATTATGAAAATATAGTGTCGGTGGCAGGTAAGCAACGGGACAGCGGATGGCAGCTACATGTTAATACTTAGGTTTTGCTCCGACCGGCTTAGCATATGTGTATTACCGAATCGTAACGCGTACTAACGTCGTCGGAGCAACGCCCGTGAACGGATTAATAACAAAGTTGTCTACGGCAGCGTCGAAACTATTCACGGCACGCTCTTCCTGTTGTAACGCAGCGTAATGCAATGCATCGTAATATAGGTGACATTCTCTTTCGTAGAAATGCCGGAGGAACGTCGCGCGTCATTGCGTTGAACTTGTGACTCGTGATTATTAACGCGCTTGCTGCACTGAGTTCCCATCTCGACGTTAAATTATGATCCTCAGAGTATGATTTTATGCTCAAACCTCGTTTCATTTCGACATTAAATTTTTATACGTCCCGGTAGTAGTTGAAATTTGAATTTTCTTCTTTCGCGCTGTATTGAACGAGTATTAGGGTTGAATAAGGAAATTTTAATGTCAGATTTAGTTTAGTTTTCTATCAACTATTAGCATCTTCAAGTTTTCTATGTTGAGCACTTACTTTGATGGTTTTATATTTGCTCTTTTAAGGTATTTGTGCCTACTTGAATTCTTTTTAGCAATGTGCTTAATGCTCAATCTCTATTTCTATAACAGTTATTATTAGTTTCCGTATTTTGTTGCTGACGTAGCATTTGATTGAAAAGAATGGCATGAAATGAATTTTATATAAAAAATGCCATTATATATCATTAGTCATTGCTTTCCACTGGAACATATTTATATTGCAAGATCTTTTCTTAATGTTTTTATTTGTTGTCCGATCGCTACGTGCAAAGAACACTTTCTCTCACATTCTCTAAAATGTACACTGTTCAAGCACGGGCTCAAAATTGCGCGTTTCAAAAGCCTCTTTTGACGGCACTCACTATTTCTCCACCCTTTCTCGAGCCGACGCTTATCACGATTACATTCTGGCATCGCTCGAATTACGTTTTAATTTCGGGCTTGCGCAAACTTTACTCCCGTCGCGGCATCCGCGTTAGTCCTTAATTTTCGCAAGGACTGAGTCTGTGACAAATGAATCTTAATTATGAAAGTTTTCGGCGGAAGTCCGCGGGAACGGTAACAATTATCCTTCCGTCTGTTCCTTTTCCCGTCGTTTCCCGTTCGAGAATGTCTCCGTTAATTCCCTATATAGTTGCGCGTAACCTTATAAAATTTCATTACGATTAAATGCTGCGTAATTATTATGAGCTTACTCCGCATGTAGGTGTACACGTATTAAGCCGAATGTTTCGCGTTCGTAATGTTGTCTGAAATGAAATTGTATGCCGCTAATACACAGTACTCTATTAATTCCGAGCCCGCGTTAATTGAAACGCTCATAATTGCCGAGAAGCTGAAAGTCACTCGTACAATTAAGCCACTCATCTCATTTCACGTCTTTATTCTGGTCAGGATTTTAATTTTCAGAATTAAGCGTGTTACTTTTTCATTGTTCAAGACGTTGAATATAAAAAAAAAATAAGGCCAAATTATGGTACACTCATTCAAATGCACACCACACGCTACGTCGAACGATTTTTGAATACCCGTTTCACATTCAGGAAGCCCTAACATATCAAATCAAGATATGGCAATAGAAACTAGTCAACCAGAGTTCTAACGATTTATCAACGAAATCTCGCAGATGAGAGAAGCCGCGAGTCATGCACGTTTAACACTGTAGACTGGAGAGCCTACATTTTCATTTTACATTCTAAAAGCATCCATCTAGCATACAAATGTTGAACAATAGAACCGAGCACAAGTTCTTAGCGGTCTTGCGCAAGCAATACAGATGTCCGTCTCGAGTAGAAAAATTGTCCTGAACGAAAGAGACACATCGGGTACATCACGTGTCACTTGAACCGCAAAACGAGCGGCGTGACGTGCAGTTTAATGGCTATTTCACGAAGCATCCGATCATCAAAAGAATATGGCCCGCTCGCGTGTATGTGCCCATTCTCGCGTGGCGCAGTCGACCATCATATAGGCGATCATGTACACCGTCGGACCAACCCCCCACCCTTTCCGCACCCTTTCCGCGCCGGGGCTAAATCTCCCGTGCATTTTATGCCTCTAAATTCTCTGAGGGCCATGACGGATTCTTCCCACGAGTTTATTTTGGCGTCCCGGACAACGATCGCTCGGCACGACACAGTTGGTAAACTTAGGTACGTTGCTCTCTGTGCTTTACCTACTTCCTATTCGAGTGGAAGTGACCATGATGATTTTCCCAATTACGGCAAAAACATGGCAATCAGCTGCTATTGGTGATGTTCCTTTCGGGATCAATGAATCTCAAGAGCGTGCCGCAGGTTTATTAGTTTCGTTTTCGGCCGCGAGTCTACATCTGTTCAGATTTCGCTGGTAGTAGCACTGAGTTTTTAAATGTTTCATCAATAGAATTGTCGATGTTATGAACAGTTGAAAAGGACAGAAGTGGATTCATCGACGTTTCTAATGTTGCTTAACTTTGTTCCAAAAGTTATGTATGCTGGTATTTTTAAGTTTACTTAGTAATTATGTTTGTATATTGTGTGGCAATCAAGTACATTCTGTTTGTTTGCAATGTCAATCAGTATCAAGTGGTATCATATTAATAATGAGCATAACGAAAAAATGAGTTTGTGTAGTTGATTCAGTGTGAGCAGAGGAAATGAAGTATTAACGAGTACTTATATGTAAAAACTTACTTAAGTAATCAAATTGCCATTTCTGTACTAAAAGGAATGAAAATAATTTGCATTACTAGTATAATACTAACTACTAGAAGAGCAATATAGAAATGTAATAATTAACGTTGACACATAATTCCGTTTTAAATATCTATTTTCCGATGCTATACATTTAATATTTTCTATTATTTCAAGTTTTAACATTAAATGTACAACAGACCGACATTTTCAAAATCAAAATTGTAATGTCGGTAAATAATATCTTTTGCATTGAATATTCTGGGTATGCCATCATATATGATGCCTATTTAGTGAATAAGTACAAAAGGCTATGTTAACAAAAAAGAAAGTTAATTTGAACATATGGCCTATTTCACCTTGTTGCGAAGTTCTATGTAAATGTCTAAATGGCTTCTGACCTTATTTGCACACGTTTCATCGATTGAGATTTGTCATGTCTGTTTGTTCTCTTCCTCGAAGAACTGGATGTTCCCTGTTCGCGAGTTACGAGTCGGAAGTAGTTTTCTGATTATTACATGAATAATATACTCATATGAAGAAAAAGCAGACATGCGATTAATGAATGGTCTTGCTGGACGTAATTCACCTGAAACAAGACGCTTAAGTATAATATATGCGAATCGTTTTCCTAACAGACAGCTATCTGATAAGAAAACATTTCAAAGATTGAACGTACGCTTACGCGATACTACATCATTTTCAAAGCGAACATGGCATGATGGTACACCACTTACCGTTAAAATCGCTAGTCATAAAAAACGGGATCTGAATCACACCGAAGAAACTGACGGGAAAAGTACTTAGACAATTTTTTGTTGAGTGAATTTTCTAATACCAGCTACTCTTTTCGCATCATATTCAACGTACACAAACACCCCAAGAAAGTGATTTTCCTCCAAGATTTCTTTTTTGCGTTTGACTCTTCGAGACGACCATTTATCGATCAGCATTTTCTACTTTCAGTGTTATTCACCAAAAAGGCTGCGTTCATAAGAAACGCGGCAGTTCATTTTCACACCTATGATTGGTCTCACGGACATTTACCTGGTTTTCCTCATATATAGTGTCCACAGTTCTATGAAAATGTGTGGATTGTATTTTCGACGATGATTTGATTGAGTTTATTTCGCTCAAATAAAGATTCACAAAGATTTAATGTCATATAAACATTTATTTATAAGGTCACCTAAAAGCAATTCTGCATTGGGCTATTATGTAAGTAATTACTACTCTTGCAATTTGCTTATTAATGCATTTGGAATAAATGTGGATTTATCGCGTTTTAAAGTACACATGTTGGTTCTGTTGGGAAATTACTTAAATTTTGCATACTTTTTGCAACATAGCCATACGTAGGAAAATAACGCGGCTCTGTAGACAATAATGTTAGGCAACTGGGACTTCGAGGAGGAAAATGGAAATTGGTAAAGGGAATATCGTATGGTGGTAGCGAGCACAAATAGAATCTGCGGTTTCCTGAATGGGGTCTAAAATTACAATGCAGTCACAAATTATTTACACTGACCGTACAATTTAATAATGGCAATTAATAATAGAACTAATGTCTAACAGTGATTGTTATTACAATAATAACTTTACAATGCTGTGAAAGCATGCAATTATGGGAATTATTGAACCGAAACATATCGCTCGATATGGCAGGAAGAATACCACTTTAATAGAATCCATTCGTGAACGGAAAATGTTTGTTTAGAATTATTAATTCAGAGTTGCAGATAAGGACTATGCTCACATTACACAAAGATACGATGATACTTTATAATAAGAAATATCTTAAGAATACTACTTTTTAAATATAAAAATTAACGTGTGTTTTTTAATTGAAGAAAAAGCTTCGCGCACAACTATACTTAACAGTGACATAACCTAAAATATCAAAAACGTTGAAAACAACATTAAAAGTCTTTCCCTTAAACAACAATAACGGCAGTAACTCGAAGCTAACTCTCGCATATCGATTTACTTTTCGGCATGAGAAACGGAATTAACGACATACCGTTTCTCGAAACTGTGAGTAAAATGTCTTGCATATCAAAGTTCCGGTGATTAAGAACCTCCCCATTATTTTTCGCATTTCTGGCCTGATCCACCAACAATGGCTTCTCGTTCTCAGATAACAGTCCGCCACGAGTAGTGAGTATTAATAGTCGTTGCCACCGGAAGGGAGGAAAGTTTGCCCGATACGCGGAGGCAGCACGTCCCGCGCGCAATTTCGAATTCTTCGATTTGCCGAACGGTACCATCGCGGGCCGAAGGTAAGGCGGCATTCGTCTTTATCGCGAATCTTCGTTGTGGGAGCTCCCTCGATTCCTCGCTATCTCGTTCATCTCTTTCCTCTTCTTGCCGCCGGCTCGTTCCCGGCGTTCGATATAAATCGGCAATGAACGAGGGTCGAAGTTAACCGCAGTGTCTTCGATCGAGATTGATCGTTGCTCCTGCGGCCTCCTGGGCTGACGCGAATGAAAGCGCGTGCGCGCGCACGATCGCATCATTCTTTCTTTAAATTTTCCCCGTTTACGACGCGTCGAAGCGTCTCTGCCGGGTCGAGAACGATCCTGAAAATACCTCCTCGCGAGATTGCAGACATCCCCCGACCAGCAGCTATCCTCATCTCACCCCACCTCACCCTACCTGACCTGCCCTCCCACTCCGCCTCTAGCCCGGCAGGGTTTCCTGCCTTCACGAGCTGTGCGTTGCCTCCCTTCTGCTCGGTGAAAATCTCGACGGAAAAGAAGGTCGAGAGAAGTTTTATCCCAACGTACTTGGGCGTCGATGGGATTGGACCGCGGTGACCGGATAAAGGGGAGAACGCTAGCATGTACTCGTGTACGTGGAACGAAAACGAGCTCTGTGCCTTCCACCGACGCCGATGCTGCCCGTGTCGGTGCCTAGTGTCTAGTAGCTAAGCAGCAACAGTGGTGGTATCACGGACACCTTCTCGGACGGCGGCGGTATCCTACTTTCTCGGCTGGCGGGCCATTTTGCTTGATCTCCAAACAAATTTAATTAAACCGGAGGTGGGCGGGCATAAGAGCTACTCTCGCGGAAATTGAAATTAGACGCACGCCTCGTCGCTCTTACTCTTATTTTCTGCTAGTCTGCCCTTGCGCCTTGCTACCCTCGTCCCGTCTTGTCGCATCGGTATCGTCCTTGTTTCTCAACACTGCCCGTGTCTTCCTTGTCTCAGACCACTTTTCCTGCACCGTTTCCTGAACAGTTTCCCTGTCAATCTCGACGAGTACAGACCACCGCTGGGGCTTCCACCTGCTGACGCTGCTCCGGCTATTTCCCTTCCTATTCACCTTCATTTTTCCCCTGCTAACAGCTAACTGCCTTTAATAGAGCACTTTCTTTCTCTCTAATACTCCTGCCGCTCGAATATTGTGGTTAAGAAAATTACAAGGTCAGCTTATCGTAAATGCTGGTAATAGCTTAAGGTCGCTTAAGCGATAGTAAACCAATTTTCAATGATATCTTCTCGTTGTTATTATTTCCTAATTTTCTCGGTATTTTCCCGCTATAGAGGTTCATTCCTCCGAACCGAGCGAGCGGTTAATTGTGTCTAATTGACCTGTTTTTGAAATGGGCGGAACACGGATAATTGAGGTTAAGAAAATTATTGTCGAAGCTTCGTCTAACCTTTTATAAACGGTTCTGAAAATGTACGGCGTAGTATGCAAATTCGTCTACTTCCTAAGGGAATTTGTTTTTGTCAAAATTCATTTCACTTAAGATCAAGTCACCTTTCCAGTAAAGAGGATTTTGTCTCACGCTTGTTTTAAACGCCCGTAATACTCGAAGCATACGTATGCGATATCACGTTTATTTCGCGATGGTCCCATTTTCTAACCGTTTCTCGTTCGGATAGACAGGTTCCTTGCTCTTCCGTGTTAGATCAGTTCCGCGAGATTTTATTTTTTTTCTGAATTTTGTCAAACTGCATCAAACCATTTACGAAAAATTTACACAAAACATGTCATTCGTATCTCACCCGTGATTTTGTTGTCCAAACAGACCATGTGTATTATCACTCATCTTTGCAAAGTTGATTCCGAAGAAAATAGAGTCCAATTACATTTGCAATGCAAAATCTACATTTTTTTAACGATTATCTAAATTAAATTTCATCCATGAGCCCAGAACAATTTGTGAAAATTGTAAGAGGACATGAGCCGATTGTATAGCTTTCTGTAGTTATCGTGTACTTTTAGCTCTTAGCCGAACGTGTATATTCATCCGGACCGGTTTTTCCTGAATTTTCTTTTGTTGGACTGTTGCTTCTTGAGAGCTGTGTCAATTTGAGTCAAAGTACATCCATTGAGCCACAACTCATCGCGTCCTTCGTTGAAGACGGCTAGGGGATTTTAAAGATTTCATAGAAGATGTTGAACAACGAAGAATGTAGGACGAAAATTGATTTGAGCCTACGGCTTATTTTTTTGGTTTTCGTTTGTTCCGTCATACTATGAAATCCTTCAGTACGTTGCATTGATATATGTGGGCATACTCTGCAAAATTACACTTTGTACGTTAATACGAAACTTTTTCTCTACGAACAGAAACTGTACCTACGTAGTATTCTACGAAGCATCACTTTTGTCAGAATACCAATCTTTAATCAACAATTACGTATTTGTTCTAAACGCAATATTACGGCTATTTACCGCGACGTCGCGTTTGCAACACAATCATTTGATTACAAATCCAAATATTCATTCAATAACTTTACAACGTCGAACCACTTTCTCGTTGAATAATGCCGAATAAAGCACGCCCTCCCACAGTTTACTGCACTTACCCTTCTCCTTGATCCTCATCAATTCAGCAAATCCCCCATCAGACCGTTGAATTTTTACATTCATTAAATCCGCCGCATTCCGTTCGGAAACTTTGAAGCGGCCCGCCGAGCACTTGCGGGCAACTACGAATAATCCAGTCGATAGTTCATTTTGCGTTCATAAAATTGAGCGTCGAAAGCTCAATTGTCCCTGGCAAGAGTTACTTTCCCAAGCTGTGGCCCAAATCCTCTTCGATATTATCATTGTTGACTTCCATAGACGTTGGCAATAATGGTTATCTAAACTGTGATCGACGGCAAAGATGACGAACGCGAACACACTTTTATCTATCGGAGTACTCTCCTTGGAATCTTCCAATTTCCCTTAGCACAGCTACCTGCCGTGCCTCGCATCATGTCCAGGGAAGATGCACTGCATGCGGCGCATGTGTCGAAAAAGGACGAGCGTCGAGAATTTAATGTCCGCGCTAGACTATACGTTAAGGTCATACGGGTAATCCAATTGAGATCTTCAGTCTTTCCCGAAGTCGTTCGATAGTTCTTCGCTCTGCGCGGAGATAGTTTTCTTAAGGACCTTAGGGTGGTCTTATCCATCGGCGGAAAGGATAGGGTGGCTGCAGGGTGCTGGCCATGGACGGAAGTACCGGTATTTTATTTCCTTCACGACTGCTTTCTCGCTCTCCCGAGCTCTCCTTCCGCTTGCTTTTATACCACATCGTTGGATTTTCGATCTCTTTATTTTTTTATTTCCCCCCTTCTACACTTTTTCTTTTCCGTTTACGAGGCCGCAACTGGCGTTATTTGCATTCTGTACAGCCGGCTATTAATGTTTGCTCTACTTCCGTTCTCTGGATTTCAATCGCATTTCCGTTATTCAATGGAATCTGTTTATCTTGTTATTTTAGTCGAGACCCGCTTTATTCGCGTTCCGTTAAATAATTTAGTATATTCTCAGTATCACTTCTCTGATCTCCCCTTTCATTTTTCATTGCCAGTCTCACTTTGAACACAGTACTTGTTTCCGCTCATTTTAATTTTATCCGTCTTTAGCCTCGGTTTTACCTCTTCCCACATTCATTACTCTGTTTTGTCTCTATTTTTTCCCCATTTCCTGCTTGTCTCTTTGTGCCACTTTATCCTCACTCCTGCCTCTATCCTTGCCGTCTTCATTCGATCCATTCGCCTTCTCAGTCTCGCCGCCGACCAGACAAATTGCCGAGCTCGACAGTTTCAATTTGGTCGTTTTTCTAATCCGACAACTCTCGGGGATAAGCCAATCCCGTTGGGCTCACGGTCCATCCGCAAGCAACGACGCAAGAAAGCTCCGCAGAGTTTCCACGAAGCGCGAGGAGCCTCTTTCGAATCCGAAATGCGGAGACGCGATAATTTGCTCGCCGTGAGCGCGGCAATGAAGCGCGAATAATAAGGTCGAATTTAATTCGGTTTATCTCTTAGTGCTATTAGTCGAACTAATTAGTCGGAGCCGAAAGCGAAATGACAATTGTATTAAGGTAATGCAATAACGATAATTATTTTGAAAGTGCTCTTTATAAATGGAAACGCGCCTTGTTCGCTGTACTGTTTGCTCCAATTGGTTCCCTTTACCTTAACTATATCGCGACGTTTATCGTATTTGTTTCCGTCAAATCTTTACTTGTCAAAATGTCCTGCTTTAATACAAAAATAGAAAAATTTGTTTATTTAAAATTTTTGTCAAATTGCGTATGAAATCTGTCGCAGGTACAACGTTTAACAGAGTTTATATATTCACTCGGTAATTTTTCACATTAATTTTTCTTCATTTAAATAATGTTTGTGCGCTAAAGTTCTTTATACTCTTCCCTTCTTTTTCTTACAAAATTGTATATAGGACCAATTCTTTTTTCCACTTATATTCTTTTAAATCTCCGTTAGACGCGCATATTTTCACATACACGTGATTGTTACTACATTCAGTCTTAATAAAAATCAATTAAAACTGTTTATGTTTTCCTGCGGCGTTCACATAAATAAAGACAGTTTTTTAAGTAGTATTGCTAATCAATTATAAAGATTACATATACTAATATTTCTGGGCTATTACAATTTGTACGCTCGCCTACAGAGCCCCTTATGAAGAAATTATCCGTATCCCTACTTCTTTTCACTCCTATCTCACTTACGGCAATTAGTGCATACATATAATATATTTAGATAAGAACCATCCACTGATTAACGACAGTAACCTATTAGCATAAGTATAGTAATTGTAAAGTGAAAAAATGATGAACAAATTCAGCGCAGAAGAATTAAACAAAAATTACAGCATCATGAATATTGCTGACAATTTGCCGCGACTTTGTCAAATTCTGCCTCACGAAGTATTGATGTCAGCGAGTGTTGGAACCTGTCGACGAAGCTGATGGCGAAGGTAGGCCTGCTTTTGGCGGCGAAAATAATGGCCATCGCCGATTGGGTGGACTAAGAACTGCCGCGGACAGGAACGTGGGAGAGCCGGCTTCGCTCGTGCGCGTAACCTGCCAGAGTTAAGCTCCGATCGAATTCTCGGGCAGGCAACGTCGGCCGCACGACATGCAGCCGGCCGAGGGAGGATGAACAACAAGCGACGACTACTTCGATGTACGATGCACCCGCCACTGATATCGACCGTAATCCGCCTCGAGCATGATCGAAGCTTCGACAGAGTTGCAGGCAACTACGACATCGCTAACCAGACAGAGACAGGGAACGAAGGAGTGGAATTGAAGGGTCGGTGGGTGGGGTACAAAACAACGCGATGCAGATTGCATGAAAGAAGTGCTGGGCCGAAGAGGAAGAGGGAGGGACAAATACTTTCCTCTGCCACGTGAATGAAAGGTGAGGGAGAGAGATAACCGGATGAGTTCAGACTTGTACTTCCTCGAGTAGATTCCTAATTGCAAAGCGGGGGAAACTCTCCTTCTCGAAACTTGGCTGTCTCGAGCAGCCCATCGTAGGAGGGGGAGCGGGACATTGGAAGGAGAGTACGGTTAGAGGGTGAAGAAGGAGGGGTAAAGAAGAGGCGTGGGGAGATAAACGGAGATCGGCGGAGTACGAAGGATATGGCTAAGATGTTCGTGATGCGAGACGTGGCCTAAATCTTGGCGCAAGGGTGTCTGAAGGATCGGCACGATATACTGTGCGGTGGCTTCCGATCGCTAACCTCCAAAGGCCCTTCTGGCAATCTCAAAGACTCTCGAAGTCTACGGGCAGTGAGTAAATACGATATCGGACTACTGGGAGAAGATGGGAGATAAAGAGCGTGGGAAGGAGGTGAGGGAAGGTGGGTGGGAGGTCCTGAGACAGACGGGACACGGCGGTTGATGAGAGCTGGTGAACGACGAGAGGGAGAGAGTTATTTCGACGGGGAAGGGGAGGGGAGGCAGATGGGATTGGAGAGGGACAGCCATCGAAACGATCTCGCCGGTGTGTATATATGCTGGAATTCGCGGTATATCCAGCCACTCATGGAGCCAAATCGAATTTGTCGGTGCAGCCGCTTCGTGAGTCCACGACGAGAGGGCGGATTAACCTCGTTTCCCTTTCGACGGGAGGGGGGAGGTGCGAGGGGGTGAGTAGGACGCGGAGGAGGCAAATGGGAAAGTAGATCGGACGATACTGAAAGAGAGAAATGGTACATACGCGCAGGGGGGACACCGAAATGGAGAATTGGAGATATTGAGTTTGGTTAGAAAAGTCAGAACGGTATTTAGGGCGCGGCTGGATTAGGGAAAGGCAAGAAAAACATATTAAAGGATACAGGTTAATGGACGGCAAAAATAGAACGTAACAGCTGGAAAGTAAGCGATACTTCTGACATAAGTTCGTAGTAAGGAGGGACAACAAGAATCTGGTATATAAGGCAGGGAGAGAAAAGGGGGACAGGATAGATTTGGTGGCAATCTCGATGCTTTCTCTTTCTTCCGTTTCTCGCTGCTGATCCGCCGTATTTTCGGGGCTTACAATCATTTCACCGGATGCGTATCGTATTTGGCCGATTTCGCTCGTCCGTAACGGTTTTTGTGAGCTGAAAATTGGTCCTCGTATCAGAGGGCTTGACTTTATAGACACCGTACCCCGAGGTAAACTCGTGCGGGCTGTAGCGGTCCCCTTTACGCATTCATTCCCTGTAATCTCGTGCGATTTCGAAAGTGCACGAGCTGCGATGTTCTCTCCTGTTTACGCGTTGTTGTTTTTTAGTTCCCTCCCATTTACGAGCGGGACCGTGTAACGATATGGAAATAAATGCGCGTCAACAGAAAGCGTAAACTATGCGGGCTGAAATTGATTGTCACTGATTGTTACGAATTTACTGGGCTGCTCCGCGGGGCAGAAACAAATTGTACTTCGCGCTAATAGGGTATAACTCTTTACGTAAACAACGAGCTGGAACTCGAGGAGCGACTAAGGTAAAGGCACCAGTAGTTGACCACTTAAGAGAAATTTTTCATCTAAACAGCAATAACTACTCGAACTGATATTAAATGTCTGGCTTCGATGCTTCAATATACAGGCCAGACCTTCTAAATCATGTTAAGAAACTTATTTTTGTCGGAAATTTATGTTGTATAGTTTTTAAAACAGTTTTAATAAACTCTGTTACTGTTTCAGTAGTTGACCCCCCTTTGAGAGTAAAAGAATCAGTAGTTGACCGTCTGACGAGTCAGTAGTTGACCATCTTACTAAAAGCAGATTAAAGACAATAAAGTTGGCAATTATTTTACTATCGTTTATTTAACAATCCTACATAACAAAGTACATCAAACAATCAATCATAAAACAATCATAAATGACACGTAAAATAATATAAGAGATGTTCAATGCCAAATCGGACACTTTTGTACCTCACAATTTCGTTTTTTTCAAAATTTTTTATGTTTTCAAGATGGATAAAAAACGTCTTCATGATTGTTTCAGATTTTTTTTACCATCCGTTGCGAAAAATTAATTTTCCTAAAATTTGGGCTCTTTTTGTTAGAAATGCTCATAGCTTTGCAAAAAATGCGCCAATTGGATCGTTCTTTTTTTCAAAATTTCTGTTTTTGAATGTTCTTTCAAGAAAAAAATATGATATTAACGAAAATCATTGTTTTCATTGTTTATCTTTAACATAAACATGCCGGTCAACTACTAGAAATGACCAGAATGAACAGATCCAGTAGTTGACCCTATGGTCAATTTGATTTTTGATGTTGGTATGAGAAAAAAAACGTATACAGTAAATAGAAAATTTAATGCCGATTAAAATGGTGTAAGTTTCAGGCAGATAAAGTAATAAACTGGAAAGTTATTAACCGTCAACTGCGCGCAGTCTCTTAGCGGTAACGTCAAGAAAACCGCGATACGGAGAAACCCGACTGACATTAATGGTATTAATCGTCCGTAGTTATGATAAACAATCGTATTCAAGGAAAAGTATACTAGCATTGCGTCAACAAAGGATTTAGCAAAGCAGCCATACTTCATGCGAAACATTATTGCTTTAAAAAAGCTTATTTTTCACGTTTTACTGTAAAGTGGTCAACTACTGGCACATGGTCAACTACTGGTGCCTTTACCTTAGTTCGGTGCGAATCAACGGAAAGATTAAACTCGGAGTAATTGTTTCTCAGCGGGAGCGTACGTACTCAAGCAAATCGATCGGTTTGTCCCGGGAGAAATATTAAATCCCTTGTGGCTTAAGTTGCAGGAAAGAATAAGCGACGGATCGGGAGTTCTGAGGTGTTTCTGCGAATGAGCGTTCAATTAACGTTTGCCGCCCCGATTTTTAAACGAAAATAGACTGGGAGTGCCGCGTGTACAAAGTTGTTTTTTTCTTCTTTTATCGTTTTTCTCGGGCCAATTGTCACATGTTTCCTAAAAGTGGTAAAACTCAGAAGTACATACTACTTTGTAATCATAAAAAGATGACATATAAAAGAATACAGTCAATCTACTTTCTTCAGCGTATTTACTAGCTGATAAAGGTTAAGTCATGAATTTAGCAATAATTGGACCGTTTATTTTGAAAGTGGTGTAAGTCCACTTTTAAACAAAAATAAGTTATTACGTAATTTGTACTCAATCTAGCGTAAACTCTTTATTTATAACGTGTTAGCATTTAATATCTTAAAAATGGTAATACTTTGTTCAATTGAAAATTGATCGATTAAAGAAATTGCATATTCATTGATTATGAAAGTGGTGTAAGTCCAATTTTCATAGACATAGGTGGGTAATTTGGTTACACGTGCTTTATTTCACGAATCTTGTACACACCACAGGAACATTATGATGTCATAAAACAATGTGGACAGAATAATACAGTTATTTTACACGAAATTCTCTCGTTTTATTTGATGTAAAATAAAGAATCTACAAATCGCAATTCAAAAACGGGTAAGAAAAATTACTAACGGAGAAAAAGTAAACTCGTTAAAAATATTTGGATGTGGTTTTGTAAAAGTGCGCCGTATGCTACTGTATATAAAATATCGATGGGGGATACAGAATTTTAGACGTTAGATTCATCACTTACATGTCGGGAAAGACCACCAAACTTTGAAAGAATTGTCCAAACACCTTTGTATAACGATGCCAAACCAAATTACATACGAAAAATATAAGCATTGAAGCAGTTATTTTACCTTAATAACTAAACAATAGCTTAATAGCAAACTTAAATAATATAAACTAATTAACGTTCAAAATAAAAAATACTAGTCCCATTTTATTTCTCCTTATTATTTATAAAAAAAATTGGATTAGTATAATATATATTTGAAGTGATATTTATTTTTTCAGAATTGAAACAAAATGATCTTTACAATTGACTAATTATGAAAGTGGTGTAAGTCCATTTGCAGCCCGTAAATATACATTATTTCAGTTAAATTGGCCTAAAAGAAATTTATATAATCAAATTACTCATTGATAAATCCGTAGAAACATTGCCAGACTTGATACAATTAATGTATATTTTTTAATTGATTAATATGCTAACCTTTAATTTACTCTAAACAACAGAAAATGGACTTACACCACTTTCAAAATAAACGGTCCAATTGTTGAATAATGTTTCATATTTCCCAATCAGTTTTCTGATATAAGCACGGTGGAAGTAACAGATTCCTAGATTTGTCAAGTGGTGCAGTTAATAAACAATGAAGAAGAGAACATTTAACACGGGGGCATTTTAACTCTGTGAGAGCTATTGTCACTTCCTGTCTACTGCTGACACTCATTTTTCCATCTATCAGATTATATCCTTCTATCAGATTTCATTAGTTGTTTCCCCAAATCCATTGTATAATAAATAGGATATTGGCAAAATATCCACGAAATGAATTGACAGTTTCCGACACTGTGAATCTCAATATGCTTTCATTGGTAAGGTATAATTTTAACCTGTTAATAGCAAACGCGTTGTGTGTTCATTTTTTAAAAATAACATACTCTCACTTTTAATTAAATCTAAATCCTGGTCCATCCGCCGGGGTTAAAGACCATACAGAATGAAAGTATGTCGTTAGTCGTGAAATGCAGAATTTAAGTGATGCCATCAGTTCAGTAATCGTCAATCATACGTGAGAGATGACTGTTGAGGGCGACTAAAGCCCAGTGACGAATAGTACGTCAGATACTTCCCTCTGTTCCACGCCAACTTAATTTTGTGGAACTGTTTCGCAGATGCGTGGTTAATAACAGTATATTAATTGACTAACACTGATATACAATACAATATGAATGTTTAATACTTTTGGAAGGAACTACAACTGTATAGAAAAACGGACTGAGTGTAATTTGTCAAGTGTATGCCGTCGAGGCTCGTGGACAACTAACTGCCTATGGGCAATGCAGCTATTCTATGTTCTGTGACAAAAGACAAACG
Organism: Anoplius nigerrimus; assembly: GCA_914767735.1. NCBI lineage: Eukaryota > Metazoa > Arthropoda > Insecta > Hymenoptera > Pompilidae > Anoplius > Anoplius nigerrimus. Next base: position 6,101,209 of record OU612079.1, on the reverse strand, counting down.
TCGCTACGCGCTGGCTCGCGCCCGGTAACGGGAAGACGCGAGCATCCCGCCAAATTCGTCTATAGAAAAGAGTAGCATTGCCATGTGCTGGCTCGCGCCTGGCAATGGGAAGACGCGAGCATCCCGCCAAAATGCCCATGTGTGACATGTGTTCGGACGGTTATTTCACGCGACCGAACAATGACAACGAAGTATTATCATGGTGCAGCAGTCAGCGCTTAAAAGGAACTTGAGTATAGCAAGATAAAGAACCAAAGTCTGCACATCTCTAGTGTAAATGGTATTTGTCGGAAAGCGTTATGTAGAAATATGTTTTACTGGATACATTACACCGAAAATGACCGAATTCAAAGTTCCGCACCGCGATACTTAAATTTATTAAAAAAATTGAATATTTTTTAGTTCAGTCGGGCAGAGCAGCCAGCATAATTTCGACCCGTAACAGGGCAAGAGAATACCGACGCGAAGTGAGGACAGGGAATTGTAGTGAAAGGGTCGATGATCGGTGGAGGAAGCATGGAAGGAAGGGTTGGTTCAAGAGCGACCGTTAATCGATAGTGTCGTCCTATGTATCTGCGTGACGACTCGATAATTAATTGGCTGGCACAGAGACAGCGCACTGCCGATATTGCGCACCTTTTCGCGTGAAAACCGCGACCGCGAAACTTCGTCCATGCTATATATACCGACCGTGATTTATTCCGTTAGCTCGACCCTGCCTGATTTCAAATATACGTCCCCCAAATCGACGGAATGCTTCGAGCACGATTGAAATAGAAACTGTAACATTTCACTAATGGTGTGTCATTGCTGGATTCGAGGACTTCTATAAAGGGTGTAAATGCAGGTCAGGGAGCGTCGAATGTTTTCCAATTTTGTCTTCGCGAGTTCAGCTAACAGAGAAACTGCTAATAGTATCGACAAGCTGGATTTGGATATTGGTGTAATCTGTAACTTTGTCCTTTGGTTCTTAATAAATACCAAGGACAAGGTGATGTATATGTGAAATTACATCGGAACAAATTATAAACGCATTATAAATGAGGGCCTTTAAAGCTGATGTAATTAGATATTGAATTGTAGATTGTCTTATGCGTCGAATGGAATATTCAATCACATACTTTTATTAGATCATTCCAGCAGTCGTATTTGCTATTAATTAATATCATATAAAATTTGTTTCACGCAGTTAATTCTCTGCGTAAATAAGCTACAGTATAAGTGTCTATTACTAGGTAATTACATTAAATTTGAAAGAGTTCTATTTTTTTATTTACACTTATTTAGATATATGGTTCATATATTTAGCGCACCACCTCCCTTCGTCATTAGACTAAAGAAAAACAAGAATGACCTCAAAAGATTAAATGTACCATTCGCAAAAGAAAGTTCTATACCCACTATCCCGCGATGAACGGCAATCTGTATTAATATCAGCGGTGAAAAGTGATGAAATGCAGGGTAAGGCTGCAAATACGCATATTAGCCTCTCAGTTGTATTAAAATGGAGGACGCCTCGCATTTTTAGCGTAAATATATGGACTCTGCTCGTCGTCAGTGCATATTCTATCACTGCTACATTTATCCTACTCAGCTAATACTTGCACAGTGTTCAGATGGGAAAGAAACCGCAGACCGTAGGACGGTTAGAGTTTTTTTCATGGTTCCCTTTACATGTTACTAATGTCCGAAGTCGGGAAGCCAAGCGTCGAGCGTCGAAATAACGGCGTCCGTTGCTACTGGCCTTCTGCCATTTTTATTTCCACCCACGGGAGCGTAGGCAAAATCTCGCCCTACGTTCCTGCTCGCTCGGTATGCGCTTCTCATTGTTTTTCTTCGGAATCTTCGTTGTCCGCTCATGAGCAGCTCAAATAGCCTCCGTTAGTACATTCTTTACATTCTTCTGTTATTTCTATCTTCATTTTTGTCTTCTCCTTTATCCCCCCGCTTTCCATCCCCTTATTCATTTAAACATTTTCGTGTCTACAATTGTCCGTTTTTGTGTAAGCATGCCTAAGCGTTTCTGCGTCTTTTTCAGCTGTAGCTCATCACAGTCCGCTAATTTCGTAAATATATCCGATTTCACTTGGGGTTATTACCCTGGCAAATATACATTTTGTAAAACTTGTGAATGAGTTAACATTTAAAAAGAAAATAGGGAACTTCTGATTGTATGTATAAATACACCAAACAAGAATTTGTATAGGAAAACTTATCAGGATTATAATTTAAACAATTCGACAACGTACGATTTTTGGTGGGCGGGTGTTCGGGAGGTTAAAGAACCCCCTGCTTTTCTGTCATTGGTGCGTGCTGTTAAAAAGATCCACAAAATTGAAAAAAGAAACTTGAACAAATCCTATATAATTTCCTTTCTGAGGCGCGAAACGCATATATTTAAAGTAATATATAAATTCGTAAGTCATTGTTATCCTTTTCTTTTGCATTCTTATTCTGGATTTTCTATGCTACTTGGCTTGTGGAAACAATAGCCCTCAATATTTAATAATCAAGGGAGAGGCACTCACTTTATTTGGAGTGGTCGTCATTCTTGCGTAGATTATTCCTCAACAACCGCACCGTTGCTTTCTTACATTTTAACTGCAATGTTACTAGATTTCGTTCCAATGCCATATTAAGAGCTTGCGTGTCACCAAAAACACTTTTGTTAAGTTGTTGATGTTCCACATTTGTTTTATTAAAAAATGTGTGGACATAAAATGCAATTGGGAATATATAGGTAATAAATTATACAGCAATATAATAGTAACAACAGAGAAAACCTTATGCTTTATACGATATAAACCGCATATGCATATGATGTATAAAACATAGGATACAAAATGTCCAATTATGTAACGTGTGGCGGAAGTTGTGAAAGGAAGTTGTAAGAGCATCATTTTGTAACGTTTACGTTGGAATATAAATCACAAGTTATTTTTAAAAGCATTATTTTATTGTGTAGTTTACCGTCTCTTCTGCGAACGTAGTCAATTGACGCTTTGTACGTACCTCTCGTTCATTTATCGCCACTTCGCTGACCATGACGTTATGACTAAAGAATAGAAAAAGATCTTACGTTATGAATGGACTTTACGACAAGCTTCTACTCTGAGAAATCACTTGCACCATTTATTATGTAATAAAGAGCTTCTTGGATTACTGATCTCTTTCTTACCTGATGTTCTTTTTATTTCCTTATTGTTTCATCTATTTAATAACTGAATACGGATACCGTTAGTGATGAATAAAATCAAGTTCAATGCGCATGCATGAATTCCGTTACTCAAATTCTATGTGAATCATTCGTTGAAGTGGGTGATATTCTTAAAACAGCACAGCCTGTTTGAATTTAGTTCAATATATCACTATTAGTTTATAACTCAAACAGCAATTCTTTCAATGTGATGCGTCTCCTCTCGATACACTATTTTTATTACTTTGTTAATAGCCGAGTAAAAGAAAAGATACAAGAAAAGTAAAACAAATGATATTTTTAAAGTGCTTATTTAAAATTTAGATCATTTGTATAGAGCTCTGAAATACTTCTAACCTACTTCTCAAATTCTGCTTTCAGTACATTCAACTTCTATACAGTTACATCATCACAGTTATCTATGCGAATCTTTTAAAATTTCAGTCAAAATTTTCATTCCTCACAATCAATGAGGAGTTGTGACCATTCATGGAAAAAATGCAAGCCCCATCCGACTGTGATTACACATGTCTGCCACAGGGTGCATGTCCGTCGACACGTAAACTATAGAACAGAGAGTGCAAGTACCTTTATATCGTGAACACGACATATCTGTGAGCAGAAGTGTGCGCACATCCGTTGATCGGTCACGGAATATTGCATGTATGGTTGTCATGGAAGAAGAATTTAATTAGAGACAAATTAGTCGGCTTACAAGCAGATATCGTTTCAGAAGGGTCGGGATTTCATGCCAATTTTGGCTGGCGTTCCTGGATTAAAAATAAATGGTCATGGTTTTCAATTTGTTTGCCTTTTTCATCATATGGTTTTGCTTTTTGAAAAGTTTTAATTCGGTAGTTTTTTTAGGTTACTTGAAATCGAACTCTGCTGTTATGTCTACGACCGCATGTTCACGTTCCAATACATTCTCGGTTTTTTATACCACCGGACTATTATATAAACGATTTCGTGCATTATGTTTATCTTGTATCATGTATTACGAACATGTTAATCCATTTACTACTTAAGATGTTAACGAAAACAATTAACTGGAAAATGAATAATCTATTCATGTTGCGTTAGTTTTAACACAGACATAATGCAAAACTAATTCAACATATGTAAATGAATAAAACAATAATAACAATAATGATAATGTATAATAAGTGACGTAGGTGACGTTCATCACATTCGTCCGTTTAAATTAAAGTCAAGTAACATTTTGAGATTTAATAATCTCGTAACGAAGGCATGTTTTAGAAGTCGTACAAAAGTATATATTTATTTTTGGTATAAAACATTTAATAAATAATTCACTAGCGTTGGAGTTATTTCAGTCAAAGAAAAGAAAGCAAGTACCAATTTAACTCCGCTAATATGGCAGCTGTCCGATTAATTTAGTATCAGTTACCAACATATTTACCGCAATTTGCTCATCCAATTTGCGATCGCATTTATTGTAATCAAATTTCGAGCAATAATAGACATGTGCTTTGATATGGGATCTTGTGCGTCACAGGTTTGTAACATCATTGCTCATCGACATTTTCAATATTCCCGAAACGATCGGTGAGGGATTAAGATTTGTTTTTAACATTTTAATCACAACAGTGCGTCCGCAGTGTGCATTTATTACCCAAGGTTATTAATTAAGGCTTCTAGTTATATAAAAGCAACAGATATACGTAATGAAACGTATGTATTACCGGGTATAATTAATCCAAAAAGATATTTTTATCACATACATTATCCTGGATTAAGTTGCTCCAATATAGAACAATAATTATATTTGCACAAATGAGTCGTAATTAAATGAACAGTTACACATATTATGGATGAAAAATTAAAATACGCTTCCGTTATTCAAGGTATCATTTTTTACATAAAGACCTTCCTTCATTCACGCTTTTACGTTTAATGCCAATTAAGTATATATACGAACAAATTATCTGTATTTTGTTTTCGGAAGTTATATTCCAAAGTTGAAGCTCACAATAATATCGGACTCCATACGCTGAACGTGCCATGAACTCTTTCCTCGTTTGTGTAACGTTTCATTATCCGTCCCGATATCCAGCATAAACAGTTTCGACGGTCAATATGCCCCGGATACGTAGAATTATTAATTTTACATGTTTGTGCGCGGATAACGAGCGTAGCCCTGTCGACGATCCGACCAATTTCGAACGTTGCCTCGTATGCACTTCGAACTTTTGAGAGGGCAATATGTCGGGGCATCGGGAGTAACGAAATTCGCCGACAGCGGTTGCTCCTCGCGTAAAAAGTGCGTCACCGATTAAAGCGATCGTAAATAACTTCGTTTGCTAGTTCGGTGCGGGCACCGATCTTGTGCGCTATGGTAAAAAGCATTTTTCTCTCCCTTTCTGTACTTTTTTTTAACCACATCCATGCCAGAGTTATTGCGTTTTTAGATTATGGTCCGCCATTTTTTGCAAAACAGATAGGTTGTTACTTGGACGTAGAAAATTCATGTTTGAGAATTATACAACGCGCGTCATCGTTTTAAATAATTGGTAAGTACTGGGTCAATGGTAATTTAATCAAGTCTAAGCAATTTCTGACAGACACTATGGAAACATATTTACATATGTCGTAATGTGCTAAGTTTTTGCATTTGTCTTGACGTGCATGAAAGATCAATTTATCACACGTTATGGAGCTTATTGCAAATATCAGATATTGAACGGTAATTATAACAACCTGCGCGCTGAACCGATGCCTTGAAGAGCATAATTATAAATTCATAATTCAATACCCTCTCATTAATACTAACATTCCAGCAGAAACTAATTACTCGAATTATGATGCCAAGAAAATCAAGATAAATTATTGATCAAACCATATTCTAATTCAATGCTCACGCTAATAATGAATACCGCAATAAGCTTTTGATACTGTCGTAATACATACTATTATCTTCTTTTCTGTGCCACACCGCTTAACAAAGATATAGTAAACTCGACCAGAATTAAGCGAATGCAATGCACAGGACGAATCTTTTACGTAACGAAGCGGTTTACGTCTCCTTAAACATAAAATGGAAGGTATATCTACAGTAAAACAACACGCTCATTTTTGTAAATTATTTGAGACAAAATATGATGCTGAAGAGCGGTAGAAAGCAATTCAGAGGTCAAATCTTTTGCGTTACCAAGCAGCTTATATTTCGTTTAACATAAAATACAAGATATCCCTACAGTGAAACGATACGCGCAATTTTTTTTAATCAATGCTATGCAACACATGATCCTGAAGGGCGGATGACATCGAATATGATCCCTGTGATATCGTCAGCCGAATGTGACGGATGAGGGCGAAGTTGTAATTTTTACGGCTCCATTATAACGAACTCTTTTTACGCGTTTCGGCATCGATATCCGCTTTTAATTGGGGATCGTCGGATGCGGTCGTGTCATCTAATAGGAAGGGGGAGAAGTCCACTCAATTAGGGGCCACGTTGCGATTCAAACGTCAGTAAAAAAAAAACGGGCTCTATATCTTCACCCGAGTGTCGTTTGCATTATTCCGTACTCTGTGCTTGTTCGAAATCAAATATTATATACCCGCTCGTATATTGTTCTCTTCTTATTAAAAGCAGTTCCGAATGAGATAATGAATAAGTACTTTTTTGTAGTATCAAGCATAGGTAGTTTTCCATCGTCTGATGGTTATTAATTTTTTTCGATATTTAAAATTGTTTTATTATTTATGAAGCCACATATTTGCCACGTGCTGTTCCGCGCGTAAAAGAAAAATAGGTGCTTGAAAAATTGACAGCATGTTGTTTCGAATAATCGATTTTAAAACATGTTTAAAACGGCAACCATCGCCGTTAATGAATATATTATCAGAATAAAACCTTAATCAAAAGAGTTCCTATACCGTGCTTTTAATTAAAGTCTATATTGTCGCCGTGTCACTGATTATTACGTCATAATAGTAATGAATTACATCGATAATTCAGAATCGGGGGAAGATTAACCTGTCGAAATATGCATAAAATGTCATATCGGAATCGCTTATTCATCGTCAAACGTGCACCGTCATACACGAGACCATGTGATGAAATCGGAAAATTATTATTGGAAAAAAAATATGGTTGTATGTTAGTTCTATAATTACGCAACGTAACAAGAAAAATTATATGGAAAATTGTTTGACGAGCCGAATTTGGCCTTCGGGTATGGTCCCTGGTACGCAGCTATTGCAGACACTTTGAAAATGTGTAGGTGTCTGTGTGTGTCTGTATGTAGGTGGGAGGGAGGGGGCCGAGGGCTGCTTTCGTTTTAGACATGGCATTTGCCTGCAGGGCAATTCGTCTGAGCGCGATTTTATCAGCATCGGGTTTCTATCGGAAGGGGAATATGAAAATTCTGAAATTGTGGACGCGTGTAGTATCCACTTGATTTCCGCTCTGTGCCCGTACAAAGCGTGAAAGAAAGAGATGCGCTGAACATTCACAAGCAACCCCCACCCTACTCTTTCTCTTTTGAACACAACAACCCAGTAAACGAGCGGCAATAGCCCCATGAATGTGTATAAAATATTTAACAATGTAAGTATATGTTTTGTATGCACAGCGATTAAGATGATAAAATGATGCGAAAAGAGGTGCGATGCATATTTAGGTGTGCTGCATTTGTACAGATGGAGAAAATGTTTCAGACATGTCTTTGATCCAGCAATGACATTGGTGTACATATATCTGTCATTACGCGTAAATGTCCATGCGGAATAACGTAAAAAAACTTCATGAATGACTTCAGCACTGTCAAAATAAGCTTCACCGTAAATATGGGAGTTGCAGACGGATTATAAATTATATTTAACACATAAAAGATTTCCATTAGAAACTCGCTACATATACGCATGTATTCAGGTGGAACTCGTCTAACGTTCCCTTGCCGCACTATCTTTTCAACCCCCAATGTTCACTGTACACCTATTGCCATTTACTCCCACAAAATGCTATCCTCTCTCCCTGCCTCGCCCACTTCCCCCAAAAAACGATAAATCCAGCTAATTAGAGGTCGCTTTACGCGAAATAATGAAGCGCCCGTTGAATTCTCCATAAGAGCCAACCTGGATTGCGACTGAAAGGGGCGAGGGTGTGAGAGAAAGAGGGGAGTCACGCGGCGACCACATCGCGATCGATTTGCCAAAGCATTTGGAGAAACGTTCGATCCCAGGTAGCGTTCAAATACAACTGATAATTACTCGCCACTCGCCTCAGGGCGCAAGATTGAAACTGCTCCAAGTTCAAACCCTCCCGGTAGTATTCCCAGCGCCGCACGACGGTATGTGTCACGAGCTGAATACGTCGCTCTCTGCCCTGAGGGGGCGGGCAAGTTCGGTGGGGTAGGAGGGTCGGGGGGGGGGGGGGGGGGAGGAGGGCTCGGTGAGTCGGATAGCTAGGCCAGAGGCAGACAGAAACGTTCGGTTAGCATGCCGGCGGGCTTTTGCGTCTCTCCGCGAAGGACGACGATAAGACTCTCTCTTGCCTCGGGATGGCTCTTGAATCTTTAATTTTCCAATTTCGTTTGACACTCGCGCTTTAACCGTGAATTATACTTTCTACCGCCTCTGCGTTCCCGATATACTGAGTCCGTGGAGTTGAGAAGGCGAGACGTTGGATGAAGACGGAGGTGGAGCGAGGGGGAGGATGGTCGGGGGAGGGGGAGGGGGATGATAAAGTGGGTGCAGTTCCTTTTCTTTTCAACGTCTTAAACACCCAACGCGCGAACCCTTCCGCTCCCTTTGTACTTCCGTTGATGCCATATTTCACGAAAATCTTCGTCCCATTACATAGCCGAGGTGAAGTTTGCGCTCGGCACTTTGGGCGGCTGACTGTAATGCGTCCTTTTGTAATCGGTGCTGTTTAATCATGAGCGTCGCAGTAAATGTCCGACGAAATTTGCCGGCCGATAGCTTTCTTCGAAGGGTGGAAAAGAGGGATGTTTGGCGAAGTGTTGGGAGCGGTTGAGCGTGTATGCGCCCCTGATTCTGACTTTTTCGTGGTAATCCTAAGTTTTGCGGTGTACGAGCGAATTGGTCGGCTGGAGTGGGGATTACGTAGCTTTGTGAAACTTTAATTGGGGATTATTGAAGGATTTTTTGATAGCCACTAAGTTGCTTTTATACGTCACCACGAATCAATGCAACAATATGGGGTATTGTACTTCGCGTGTGATTAGTGAAGCCTGCACCACCTTAGTGTGCCGGTGTGCAGTACCTATTGTGCTGCGTCAAATTGTCTGTGTTTCTAATTTAACCGTGTTCTTCTCATTGTTACTCTTTTCATTTCAACCGTTTAATATTAGTCGTAAATTATACATTAAATAATCACTAGAACTTTGACATATGAGTACAAATTATGATGGTAATTTTCTTATTGTCATATATTTCATAGTACATTACACGTTTTCATGTTTAAATGCAGTTTTTTATTTTTGTGTCTACTTTTAACAAAAAGTAAGTTAATTCAACTTGCAATGTTTTATTGCGTTTTATCGTTGTAGTACTACTAAAGCATTATCGCTCAACAATTCTTATACCCGGAGTAAACCATTGTTACTTCAAATCCGCTGAATACTCTGCGCGTGCAGCTCATAAATTTTCCTTTCGTACACTTGAATAAAAGATCACGAAATTTGAAATGAATAGCTGGTCTGATTTACTACCAGGAATTTTTTAATTTATTCCTTTCCTCAAGTCTCATCTAATTGCCGCACCTTGTACCTCGAAACTAGACAACCGTGGAAATTGCAACACGGGAGTATGTAATATAAAGTGAAAACAATTTAAACATTAATTCAATACATATAGAAAGTAAACATTTGAGACGTTTTGCGTTTAGTATGCCTTCTACCGTTTAAACGTTACATCTATTATATTATAGTCATGATGTATCCTGTTTCGGTTTTGAGTTTCTGTGCATAGTACAGTAGAATTAATTGTACTTTTATATGCTGAACATCATTCCACGAGATCTAAGGGAATCGTCAGGAGTATCTTACACGGTGTTCGTGCATTAATGTCCACATCGCAAAACTCCAACTCGCCGTCGACTATTTTCCAACGACGTTCACTCCTTCCCATAATTTGCTTCCTCATTCCAAGACATCGCACCTTTTGTGCTCGGCTTTTCACTTCATTCTTCACCATCTCTCCCTTTGTGTCTTTTAGTTTCCCTCCAACGTACTTCCTCAGACTGCTCATGCTCCTCGTTACGTGTCCTTTGACTGTGTTTGCGAAACACTGTCTTGTGCGTGTTTATCTCTGTCTTCTGATGTTCGTGGAAGGTCCGTGTGCACTCCGCACGTGTCTCTTACAGGTTCGAGTATTTGCGTGCACACTGTCTATTGTGTTTTTTTTGTAGTCCACTTGATTTCATCATTCAGTTCACGTACGGGAGTACGCTTACGGTGGCACGACTTTTATGATGAAGATTAAATTGCTCGTACCGGCGGGAAAGAAACTTAGAATAAAACTCGGTCAGAAAAATGAGGTTTACGGTTTCTTGAACTGGATTCATAGCTTAAAACATTTGAATGCTTACCGCCCAACATTTTTTTGAATTCATCGCACGATTTATATACCTCGAAAGTCGCTATATATGCGGTTATGAAAAAGCACTTGTAAGGTGCATGTCGGAAGTTCTTCACTGTCGTAAAAAAAACTTGATACCTACCACAATCACGAACGCGGATAATCACACTTGCACATTCCGTCCTCTATACGTATCAGATTAAACTCAATTCTGCTAAATGTATTCGAAACTGAACGTTTCAGCGCGCGCTATGCCTCATTTTCCCATAAAAGTTAATAACTATAATCTTCACGACCGTCGCATCAAATTTTTATTTCATCGTAGCGTATTACCCTTATACCCAATATCGATGCAATCTTGTTACGAACAGGACGTAATGATGACCATCATTTATACACGCATACCACTGTTACCTCAGACAGATCGCAGTTCGTACGATAACAAGCGCTGAAAGTCGTGCAGCCGTCGTCTCGGGACGGGGATCAAGGGAGAATTAGTTGGAAGTTCGACTTTCGGAATGGCGGATCGGCCGAGCCATAACGTCAGTCGTAAAGCACGAAACGAACTTTCTTACGACGTAGACGGGATAAAGACTGCTGGTCGAACGATACAGACTTGAGCCGAGCGCGCCTTCTTTATTTATTGCACCTATGTATTATACGTCTTCTCTCGTGCACCTTCGTGGCCAATGACGTGTGTAGAGACCGATAGGCGACGTTGTATTAGGTGAAGAACGTGTTGAAATCCACGTCTGCGCACGAAGTGTGTATCGGAAATGTTACCGGCGAAAATAATCAATGGGCTAGGTTAAAGTGAATCAAGCTTTTATGACTACAAGCGCGTTTTATAACTGTTTATGAGATATGTACTTCAATGTTTGTACGTTGTACCCTTTGTTCTACTAAATTAATATATCGTAATAAGTGTAAATTCAAATTTCTTTAATGTGTCTTTGTCTGAATAAAATCGGCTAAGATGAAAGTTTTCTATGATATATAAGTACCTTAAAAGAGAACCACCGGCATATATGTACAATAATATATTCGTCAATCGTTTAAGGTTGAATACCAGAATTACCATATTTTAAAGTCTATGCAAGTCATTTCACAGTAATTATTACAATTGCTATATTGTCTCTTGATAGGGGATAGAAATTGTATATTGTCCCTTAAGATAGTCGATACAACTATCCTTAATTCAGAAATAATACACATACGACTTAGCGTGTGTATACGCAATCACATGTGTAAAATTATAATCGGATGTTGAAAGCAGGTACTGAATCAGATAATTTGCAAGGCAAGGTGGGGGTGGGGGTCACGCTTGACAAAGAGGAGTAGAAAGTAAGCCAGGAAAGGACAGTCAAAAGGTAACGGGGTTAAAAATTAAAACGGAAAAGCCCTAAACCCTTTTTTGCATCCAAAATCTATGTATATTCGTATACATAGAATTTTTATGAATAGTTAAAGCAGAAATAATTCACAATCACCTTTCGATGATTGTTTAATTTGTTAATCAGATTCCCTCCTTGGGAACATGCTAATCTTACAGCATACCATAGCTTCGTGTTAAACTATTACAATACCTTCGCACTAGGGGCTCATCGGTCGATAAAATGTAGATACACAGTATTGTACATTTGTGTAGTGTGTGTTATTACTAATTACTAAAAACTATCTGATTCCATTAATGTTATGCAACTTGTTAAAACATATCGTTTCACTGATAATCATACTTACTATGCATTAATGCTGATCACCTAGGAATTCAATTTATCTCATTCAAGAAGATATTGAGTCAAAATGGGTGAAACTAGAGAATTTTGTGTAATAGTAAACGAGTGTGCACATACACATATATGACTCTTGCGTTTGATATTTCCTTAATATCGAAGTATGCTATATTCAGTTCCTCTAAATCTCATTTCGCATGTTCGTTAATGATAAAATATCGTGTATGACGCTAATAGGATTCATATTTATGACACTCTATTAAATGCATCGCAATAACGGAAATCGCTTTTATTTTATATTGATATCTAACTTTATTCACACTAAAACTCGAAAATTTCCAAGCAAATCCAGATACATATTTTGACTACGGTATCAAGTTTATTTCAACACTGTATACATATCTCTCTCAGGACTTTCAACGAATGCGTGACGTAAACAAAACTAGTATCTAATCAATTTTACATGTACACATTCTACTTGATACTTTGGACGATCTTGATTCGAAATGCTTCAGTATAAATTAGCAGCGTTTTAATTTTGCGCTTAAGAGGTTGTAATCGATTACAAGCTTCCTCGCATACGTAATTAATCCATATGCAAATACGCATAGGGAAATGCGTCTGATGAAAAACAACGTTTCTGCATTCCCATTTACACGATTCGTCTGTACCGTATGAACCGAGCTCTTCTCGTTAAGGTCCACCGGTAGCGAACGCTCCGGCGAATTTACATTTTAACTTGCCGTCTGTGCTTGTGTCCCTCAACGTCGCCCTAGAATACACTCATCGTATCCTTGGTGTCCTTGGGAGATGGCGTCGCGGACTTATTTGCATTGTGCCACCTCGGAAGCATCTTGTTCACAATGCTCTGATGTCCGCATGTTCTCGCATAGATAGATTGAAATAACGATCGCGTTGTTTGACTCATTCGTAGCGAGGCACTAGTCATTTTTTTCAACCGTTAGTCTTAACACATTTGGCCCAGATTCAAAGATGCATATACCTCTCCGCTACTATATCTTTACCCACCCTTTTATATCGTTACCTTCTCTTGCTCGCTGACGATCAGGCGTGGTCGTTTAAACCATCACAGTATATTTTCATTATTATTTGTTTCATTTTACTTTCCGCAAAAGTTACCAATACCGATAGATATCGCATTAGCCCTGACTACCTTATAGAGAGTACCGGCGGTGTTTAGTTGGTGAAATCCGGCACTACCGGCGGTTCACCCCTAACGAACCTCTGGTGTCTTGTTGATAATTCGACTATCAAAAGAAAAAAAAAAGGTTCAAAGATGCGGGAAATACGGTAATAGTCAACGAGGGACATTGTTTTAGCAACTGCAGATGGTGAAAAAGTTTTTTAAAAGTTTCCACATTTTCGAGTTTAACATAATTCGTATTACTTAAATGAAAAATACTTTTGTACCGGTTCTAGCACGTTTTTTTATGCAAAGGTTCAAATTATAAGGACGGAGGCATCGCATATTGTTGCGTTGCTGAATTTTCGAATTATCATTTGAGTGAACGCTTGATCAATCGACGCAGTACACGAGAGGCTGCTTACCTGTTTTTCACTTTGAATCACTCTGGTCTAATCTTCGTGGCGAACAGTCTTGTAGTATTCGCATGTGCCAAAATAAATGAATACGTTTAAACGTCAAAAGTAGCTCTGTAACATTAATTTTGCGCGAAACACGCAGCAACATTTGCTGTTTGCTGTTACACACGTGTAAAATAAAGTAGTAGCATCGTCCTCAATGAATGATCTTCTGTCATGAGTGCACATACGTCCCTCGATGTCAGTTAGACGCCTCATGAATTATCGTTATCATTTATAATAAATGCGTTCCATTCGGAACGATGTTTCACTAATAATCTTGCTATTGCAGGAAACTTTATACCTTCCGTACAATAAAACATATAAGACTGAATCCGTTAAAACGTTTATGACGGCCACGGAGATGACGTTGCTACATGACAAATGGTAAATTGTCAGGATTTAAATCCCAAAAGTGATAGCATCATCAGTATCGCAATAAAGGTGTAAAACAATCACTTCCAACAGTGGTGTGATTTTAAATGTAGCCAGACGAAAGTGCCAATTGGACAGCAATCTTAAAAAATATCGTTGTCATTTATTAAATTGAAGCTTGGTTAGGGAAGTATCGTCGTTTATTTTCATTGTTTGACGATGCACACCGGATAACAGAACCGCAATTATACCACGATCTCTGCTTTATGAATTTTGCCAACAATTGGACTGAGGCAATGATTACATTACTTTCTCCCGTTTGCGGATGTGCCGGAGAGTTTTCAAACAGACGTCTGTGAGCTTGGCTTCCATTCAAATATGCGGAAAGCGGTGGTTTGGGCGAAATACAATTCCATTTGGCGGATGTCTTATTGTTCGCCGACAAAATTCGTTTCGCGTCTTATGAAATATCTCTTTTATCTGGCTCAAGGTCATACGTGGCGATCATAAGAACTGCTTTGTTCGCCGTTTGTTCCTGCGTAAACAGATTGAGTATGGGTGCAATGATTGAACCGACTTTTCTCTTACATTCGTACGCATATGCGAAAGCTTCAAAATAGATATTTGCACATTTGGCTGAATCTCAAAGGTTTACCACGTGTAGTTTCGAGAAAATGTAATTTCCTTCTTAGATTTCCATATGGCGGAGTCCTCAAAAGAATTTCAAAGGACTTTCATTTTAACATGAGCTCTCACATAGTATGCATCTACATTCAAAATTTCCTTTATGCGCATAGTAATTGGGAAAAGAACGTGGTTACATCTACAATTTATCAGTATAATAATAATAATAATAATTATATAATTGTTTAGTTACACATTTCGCGTTTGCATTTTTTGTATAAGTAATGGTAGATATAATACTAGCCAACATAAATAATATCCCGACTTATAACTCAATTACGTACATGCTTTAGCGTCTTATTGTTAACGGATACTTAATAATTTTGTATTTTTTAAGTTGTGATATATGTAAGAAACTGATTTATAAATAAGTGACGCTTCGACATTAAATATGAATTTGTTTGTCGGACGATATTCTCTCACACAAACTCGACACTTTTGACCTACATTCGCTCTATCCGATGGTTCCTAACCTTTGGGGTCTGAATTAACCTGTTTTTCGTTTGCCTGATGCAGAAACACACAAAACCTGATAGCTTTAAGTCCCCTTATACAGGGTGTATCAGAACTCGAGGGAGAAAATTTAAGGGGTGGTACAACACATCAATACAGCAATTTTTGTAATACAATGTATGGGCGGAACGCAAGCGATGAAATGTTACAGGGTAGTTTTCCACCGTCACATTCAACGCGTGTTAAAGAATTAAGTATCAGAAGAATGAGAGGAAATATTTCAAGAAAACATTTTATTTATTTGTTTGATTTTATTAACAGGAATATTAATGATTTATATGCTTAAAGAAAAAAAAAAAATTTAAAGGTAACACGCTAACTGCCACGGGAATTTATGAGGAAATATTCGTCAGACCATGCGTGCTGCTCAAAACTGCGCACTGTTTACCTACTTAATGTACGGTGCGGCGGACGGAAATGCGTACAGGGTGCAGCAACTTCACCGTGACCGGTATCCGGGGCATATAAATCAATAACATACCTGTTAGTTAAATGTTTTCTCAAATATCTCCTCTCATTCTTGTGATAATTCTTTAACGCGTTAACCGCCATGCAACGCATCAGCGACGCTCGTGGCAGTCAGCGCGTTAAATGTGACGGTAGAAAACTACCCCGTAACTTTTCACCCCTTGTGTTCTGCCTATACATTGCTGTACAAAAATTGCTTCTACTGATGTGTTCTATCACTCCTTAAATTTTCTCCCTAGAATTCTGATTCATCCTGTATATGATTACATATTTCTTATGTTTCATTGGCCTGACTATAACACACTGTCGGTGATGATATAAAACGTCTGTGGCGTAATTATGTATAACGTAGGTATTCCGGTAAAACCCCATGTGTGTGTCTGCGTGTATGTCACAGAGAGGCAGAGAGAGAGGAGAAAATATTGTGTTGATCGAGATCAGAGCGCAGTGTAGAACGTAGCGTTTAGGTGTTTTCAAACAATAACGTGTTTTCAGTATGCAAAGTGGCCTCAGCAGAACCATATTATTACACTACTTTTTCTCTTCCTGCGATAATATCATATTTAGGTGCTACATGGAGCACTACAATACACTGGTATTATTCCTATGCTTGTTGCATCAACGGCAACAAAAACATGTCCGTAACAATGTATGTAAGGATAGCGACTTTCCCCGAACTTTCACTTCTTCTGAGGGCTCAGAATATTTAAGAGAATTACCGTGTTTGTATACTGTGCACTTTACAACTTTGTGTTGGCCCTTTACTTCGTGCATGTCCCAGGCTCATGAAATATTGTCGGGTGAAGGACTTGCGTCAAAAGCCGTTCTATGAGGGCCAATTTGGAGCGCCATTGTATTTAAACATAAATAATTTACACACATTCCTAGATTACAGATCAACATAATCACATGCACTTTTGCACTTAACCATGGGAAAGAATTGCTTCTTCATCAAAAAATTTTTATAAATAACGCAAGAATTTATAGCCAGAAAGCAAAATACATATATAATTTCATAATCTTTCCTCGATACCTAACAAGATTGTAGGTATTTGTTCTAATTATCATTTCTACCCCAAAATATCCGCACAAATGCATTTCATCTAAAAGGCAAAGTTCATGCCCAAGTATTTAAAGGTTAACGGATCTTCCGCGCTCACAGAAACGTTGCCATAGCTCAACCCAAATTCGGCCCATAGGCCAGTATCACATTCATTCTGATTCAAGTCTCTATGACGTAATCAACCTAACTCCAGTAATATTCCCGGAATCTTTCCAAGCACCACTTTATCCACACAACCGAGATTACCTGCAGCAAATAATCCAATTCTGCATACATTAGCGCATCCCCATCCGTTTTTGCCCCGTTCGCGTGGAACAGCCGAGGCACATCCCCTTGCTCCTCGATGCTCCCAATAGGTAGATACAAAAGACACGGGAATCCAACAAGCCCTCACCTACCCCCGGCCAAGACCGGCAGCCCGGCCAGTAGGTCACGTATCCGCCCCGGTAATTCGGATTTACCGAGCGGGGTGAGTCGGCTCGTCCGCCGAGCAAGATAATCGCACACCTTCTCGTGGAAGGACATTAACGATAGTCGTGCACACATACGGTCAATACATACTGCCGCTCTAATTAAGCGGGCATTCGCGATGGGATGGCTCGGGACGGACATCGGCATGGGAACGTTCTGCTCGGGGGTGTCCGAGGGGATGCGGTCGTTGAGGTGGGAGGCAAAGGGGTGGGGGATGCGCGAGATTCAAGTTGACGATCCCGCAGGTACATCGCTCACGTCGGAAATGTCCGGTGGCCCGTGAGTATCTTGCCGCGGGTTCGGCGTGTCGCGCGCCATTCCAGATGCGCGTGCCAATTAGTAGGATAATCTCGTTGTTTAGATCGATTACGAGTGCCCGC
Organism: Anoplius nigerrimus; assembly: GCA_914767735.1. Taxonomy (NCBI): domain Eukaryota; kingdom Metazoa; phylum Arthropoda; class Insecta; order Hymenoptera; family Pompilidae; genus Anoplius; species Anoplius nigerrimus. The sequence goes on along the minus strand of OU612079.1, from coordinate 6,083,155 downwards.
CGGCTAATCGGCCCGATCTGCCGTGCGGTCTCGCCGATAAACTTCGCCGAACAGCAGGGCGTATGGGCCTGCGGGTACGTACGATACTGTTCGGTGGATCTCCTCCTTCACCGATCCACCCTTCCGGTGTCTCTTGCCTACGCAGAGTAGGGCGTGCAGAGAGACAAAGGAAACGCAAGGTGTCGACTAAGGAATGGAACAAATACACCACGAATTTTATCGACCTCTACTTCGTTGGGGATGGAATCTGATGTTTGAAGAAGATCGATATTCAGTACACTTGATACTGTGATATAGATAAGATGTATAAATTCGTAAAGATTGATACGCTTTGGAATACAAATTTGTTTAAGCTGGGATGTAATTAATTTAATCTAACACAGGGAATGTAGTATTGTAGTAGCCCCTATTGCGCCACGCAAGAATTCTACTTAGCTCAGTAAGGGCGAATGCATGATAATTTACTCCGCGAGGACACGAAATGCGTCACGCAGGCTATCCACTTCCCTATGTTTCAGAAACACGCAGGTAGGAGGAAACGGGGTTATAATGGAGTCATTGTGTCATTTAACTTTTTTACTGCAGCTAGCGTATATACAAGATGCTCTAAAACGGCGTCCATTATACAAATCTCATGTCGCATATTGAGGTAGTTTTACTTTACTCTTAAAAACTTTCAAAACATTTAAATATGTACTTGTCGATAGGGACGGTTTGATTTTTTGTGTCTTTCTTTACGTGATGTCTTCTTTCTTTTATATCGGAATAATTGTTAGGTAACAGTTGGTAAAATATATTCACAATTGATGAATTGTTTCCCGCGCGAGTATAGGACGATAATTATCCCATAATGGAGGGTTTACAAATAAAAACGTTTTACGCTGACACATTAACATATTGAACAAAATACTCCACATTTTCGGTACTATTTACAAACGTATTTAAAATCAAGAAGATATACATATACAGATAATGGTAAAGAATTCTGGCTGGTGCTATAAACAGTCTGAGAATATAACACTTTGAAGTCATATTGAATCCGTCTATTTAAATCAAATACGTTCATTTCAAGCGTATATAATGTCGATATGGTACGATTGGTTGCACACAAAAGAGAGGAAATTCCTCTTTTTGCATATCGAACAAATTTGCCGTCGTATCGAGCTTTCAATAACGCCGCCCCTTGACCATTCACGATAAGAAATGTTTATGGAATTAAGCATGCACAGGATAGAGGAATAAAATCATTCAAATTGATCGAAGTTATGAATAACGGTGCTAAAGTACTGTTAGTTCAATATTTCTAGAACCGAACGGAATACGGGAATTACTTGGGGTTTTATTTGAGTACATTTCAACTAGAAGTAAGTTGATATGAGATGCAAGTTCTGTGGTTAGCGAGGCAAACGCATGATTACCAGTTTCAAGCGTATTAATATTTATTGCAGCAATGCATTTAAATTCTTTTGTAGTTCTCGCTGCTTTATTCAGTCTTTGCATAGGATATGTCTCAGGACAATTTTACATAGAAAGAAAGGAGCGTGTTTAAAGTGTGTGCAGTGGAATAGTACCATTCTACATTTCTTTTAGCAACATGGATAACATACATACAAACTTGTCATTTCAGCCGTTGTTTCTGCAACATATTAAAATATTTGAATACATTATCCTCGAAAATTGCTGCACTCAAAGATGTTAAAATTGCAGGAATATTAAAGCAGCCTATCATCATAACTTCACCCTAAGCTGCGAGATCAGTCAGTAAGACAATCCTAAGGAATTCATAATAAAATTATTTCAATATCACAAGTATGAAATGGGAGAAGACATCTTACGCCATCAGTCTACACAGACACTACATCAGACAAGAACGTTGAGACATCTTACGCCATCAGTCTACTAAGCGTTGTAGATATTTGATGGCGCGCTATTCGTCGCGGCTAGGATACGAAGGCGAGGAAAACAACGAAGGAAGCGAGTGGTCCGTCGTCGAGTTAGCGTGCAGGACAATAGTTTCTCCCTTTCGCGAAGTAGATGATAATAGCCGGGCACCCGACGGTGATCAATTCCATATGCCGTCGCTGGCAATCCGACGGAGCCGTTCGAAAGCCGTTAAATAACATCTATGACTGGCGTTTACCCAACCTGGACCAGCAAGGATTTGCATTCGTCCTCAGGAACGTGCGACGGGCGCGTAATAGGTAACGGTTACGGCGCGCAATAAACTCGCCTGCAATTGGACCATTATGAGAGGAGAATGAAAGACATTATCCCGTCTCATTCTTCCAAGGAACCCACCGTCGCCGTATCTTCTCCCGCGGGCTCATTTCCGGAAGGGGAAAGGAGAGTGCGACGTTCCGAATCGGCGCGAGATTTAGCGAACGTCTCACCAAGATTTTACATCTGCTCGCAGCGCGCTTTGGATGTACAGGGTGTCACGATATGTGTGCACTTACTGCGCTTGATCAATATTATATGTCAAGTTTCGAATATATGGGCGTTGAGGGTGAATATTACGTGGATTGAACGTTCAGGCGCTCCACCCCTAAATTAACTTTGTTTAAGTTTTGGCTTACTGGCCCGACACTAGGGTAAAAGTACAGTATGAGAAAATACAAGACGACTGTTCGCTACGAATTACAGGATATAAATGAGTTCGCATCGAATATCGTCGAACGTGAACGAAAGGCAACAAAGGATCGGCAGTTTGACACGTAGGTCATGTTCGCATCCGAGACATACTTGGGCCCTGCTCAGATAAATTCACAAGCCTAAACATCACTTGGTGCAAGCATATCTTTAGGCAGAACGTCGCGATCCAGTAAACTATACTGGGTGACGTTATTTCACCAGTTAAGGACAACGCAGGCTACTGATATTATCAAAAATTAAAAGATTGTACGTTGTTGGATGCATTATTAAACTTCAACCCAACCTTAAAAGACCACGAAGATATCGACGCTGTTTGTTTTAACTTAGATATTAGGTACACTTTGGCGTGAAAAATTTATTCTTCTTGGTGTTTACCGGTCAACTCCATATTACCATACATACAAAGTTTGGCATTATTCCTTAATAAGCAAACCGTATTATCTATCTAATAGGATAGTGAGTGTATGGATTAACAACTATATGATTGTATCGTTGCTAAATATACACGGGAGGAGTATGCGTTTCGTCCTGGTTCCGTCGGCAGACTCTTCGATAGGGCCATGCTGACGGATCCTGTCCTAGACGTGCTACTTGGTGTTGGGCCATTTGGCTAGGCTCATTGAACGTACCTATAAGTACGAATCGATGAGCAATCAAGCATTAGCGAAATAGGATCGCGGAGAGATGATAGTCCGTCGGATAGGATTGCTGCACATCGTTGGGACAAAATCTTTTCAGCACAAAGCTACACTTTCTCAAGCCGAAGTTTCTCATTTACTGCCTAAACCCTCTTCTCCAACTTACACGCTACGACGCACGATGCCACATGCAGAGTCAACGCTCCACTGTTTGTCTTGCACATACGATTACGAAATAATTTAAAAATGTGAGGGAGGATAAAAAGTCGAATGATCAGTTCATGCTCATACACCTCCTTCAACCGTTAGCCGATCGCAGTCAACAATTCCCTTAACCGTCCTCGCTCTGTAACTCAAATAGGTCTTTAATATACGCTCGCTATTAACGGGAAAAATGTTCTGCGAATCTGTGGCACGCTCACTGAATATCGCGCCTTTATTGCCCAACCTGATGGTACATAACGGCTGTTTCCTTCGTTTTCGAATAATGACGTAACCAGCGGGAATGTGCGCAGTATTCTGGCGCGCGGATATGCATTTCTCACCCTCTCTCACCACTCTTTCATCTGCCGTTTTTATTATACACCCCTATATTACGTCGAGTGCGGCTCCTCTTTCCTTCCCTTCCACCGCGCCTTCTACTGGAAGTGCCGAGCGAGAGTGGGATTTTCGAAACGTTTATGAATCGTTCCACGTAATGGCGCACGTAAACGAACCCGATGACGTTCGATTATGACACGAAAATTAGATTACGCGCTGCGATTATTCCCGTGCGACAGCTTTATCGAATTCCCGTTTATTCATTCTGCACTGTTTTAATATCTTGTGTACGTCGACGTACCCTTTTAACGTTGTGAGCGTCAGATTTATGAAAGAATTTATTAGAAGAATCTATTTGAATAGATGAATATGTAGGGTACTTTCCCTAACGCTGGTCAGCGATATTAAAGTACCTATAGACTTTATATTTTTACCTTTCTTACTCCTCACTTATTAATGCAGAGACTTCCTTATTTATGCGACGTTTCATTAAATTTGATTTATACAATGTGGTGTTGTTCCTACAGTTGTTTTTTTCTAGTTTTTACTGTTTTTACTGTTTTTACTTGATTTTGCCTTTTTACTCATCCCTATTTAGCAGAGTGCCTTCTTTACTCCAATAATGCTGACTTTTGGTTGCATGGAAGTGTGTATTCATTGCGTAGCCGATATTTCTTCTCATGTTATGCTTTTTAGTCACGGTAACAAGACCCGTAGACGGCTTTTTATTCCCTACATCCTCACATTATGTAACATAACATCGTATTGTTGCCCTACAATTAACATTATATCGGTAATCGGGTTATGTTAATTTCCCGCTTATACTGTTATAAAAAAATGTAATCCGAGTTGCACCGTAAAATCTGTAATTGTTTTCGGATCCTTGTTACGTCATCAAAACTTAAAATACACGATATATTTACGCACTACACACAAAAACTCTCTCACACACACGTACACATTTGGTTATATTCAATACGGCTCACACCCAATAATATTTTTCCGTAGCAAACAGAACTATTATCAAAAATGTTTTTGCTTTCTGGATGATAGAACATTGGATTGATCTAAATAAACACAATTGACTAAATGCATATGGTGCTAAATTGAAAGATTTAATAAGATGTAAATCTAAAATGATGTATCTCTTACACTATTTGTCAATTACCCACCTGTGCGTACGCCAAATATCTTCTTTCTGCCCCGTCTTCTCTGTTTCACTACATCTACACATCGCTCTTGTCAGAGTCATGTATGAAGGATTTGATCCGCTTTCTATCGGGCGAGAAAGTCTTTTTCACCACCCTGTCTTGAAAGCTGTTCAATACGTTACAAATTTGCCATTTGCTTATATCTACAGGGTGAATCAGAATTCGATGGAGAAAATTTAAGAGGTGATAGAACACATCAGTACAAGCAAAACTTTGCAATACAATGTATGGGCGGAACACAAGAGGTGAAATGTTACAGGGTAGTTTACCACCGTCACCGTTAACGCGTGTTATCACGTTGAATGCCATGGGGGGTCACCGGTGACCGACGAAGCCAAGATTTTTAGAAACACATAATTCGAATAAATTTTCAATGTTTTAAAAATTTCAATATTATCATCATTAGTAAAGTGGTGTGAAGAAATAAATGCAATATAGAACATACAAAAATAATTTTATTTATTTATGTAACATGCTCAAGTATTATGCGCGCATTTTGCGATATATTGTATTGAAACACTCCAAGCAAATGAAAGGTGAATCAACGCAGTCTCCACAGGATGTCACAACTTTTTTTATACAGTTTTTCCCTTTGTTCTACCAAGTGTTTTAGCATTTTTTTCGTAGAACATTTTACAAAATGGTCGTGTGATCCTAGCTTTTCCCGGCATTTGTTTAAGTTAAAGGCGCGGATTTCTTAGTAGACTTGTACGTGAAGAAAGGCAATCATTAGTTTTACTATCTTGGTATTTTGTTAAGTGCGTGTCTATTTTCATTCGAAAATGATGGAAATCAACATTAAGATAGTGGGTAGGTGTAAGCATTTGAGTGTCCGAGGTCTAGGAGATTAGGACAAGGACGAACTGTACAGAACAAATTCAAGTTATGCAATTTGTTACCATATAACATTCTGTTAATAAAATGTTTTCTGAAATATCTCCTCTCATTCTTGTGATAATTCTTCAACACATTAACCGCCATGTCAGGCATCGGCGGTGTGCGGGGCAGTCAGCGCGTTAAATGTAACGGTGGAAAACTACCCTGTAACTTTTCACCCTTTGCGTTCCGCCCATACATTGTTTTACAAAAATTGCTTGTATTGATGTGTTGTATCACCCCTTAAATTTTCTCCCCCAAATTTTGATTCACCCTGTACATGTAGAAATTATGTGTCATCTTCGAACCTACAAACGTTTTGCTTCTTTCTTTATTCCATCCTCTTTTACCTTCTTCCTTTCGCATTACATAATTTATTCAAATAACATATATAAATACATGAAAAAGATCAGTTTGGACTGATCACATAGAAATGAAGTAGAATATGTAGACTGGTAACATAGTAGCACGGCATACCACTGTCGGGTCAAATATGGAGAGGCTATAGTCCGCGATGCCTGTCGCTTACAATTCTCACAGAACGTGTCCTCATCTGTCATGCATGGGCTAAATTGCAGGTTAAAGTTACATAGCCGAGGATGGTCGTAATCGAGAACTTCGACTCAAGCTCTTTTGCAGTGAATGCATGTTCTTACGTTCTATGATCTTTCATTACGACCGCTTTACTTTCTTTCCGTTCTCGACCTTTTCTCTCGTGTTGACACTTTCCCTTTTAGTTCAACAATTCCCTGTCATTGACCACGAAGTTGTGCAATTTTATCGATGTGATTTTCTTGTACATATATTTCTATGCTTACGTTTAACATGCAAATATTGAATACTTTAGTCCTCACTGCATTTCCGAATCCGATTTGTTGATATTTGCAACTACATAATTATTTCGCTTACACTGTTAAAGGTTTCGCGAGAAAATATATTAGATGTTATGTGTGAAAGTATGTGATCTTATATGAGATTTTCCGGCCGGTGCGATAAAAAACGTGAGGTCAGCGCGGCGTAGCTCATTAATGGCGTTCACGATTAAACAGAACATTTAGTCACATCCCTTATTCAGCTCTTTTCATATTAAGGGTCTCCCGTGGCTGTACCTTGCTTTTTTATGGTGCTTATATTGTAACCGTGATTACGAACGTGCATTATTCTAAAAGTGCACATATGAGAACTATATATTTATTTTGATTCGTGATATACGAATGTGCTTTCAACTCAGTATATAGAACAAATATACTGGGTACCAACAAGTCATTTAGCTTTTTAGCCGTTGCTATTATTATCGAATGTATCTTTATACCCGCACACGTTATTCACACAATAATAAATCCAGAATTGTCACGGTAATTGTTTAGAAATTAGGCACCTACGCAAACACATATGACCTAATTAAATGACGTAATCTGTCCGTTCCGTGACGTTTCCCATTTCCTAAATATTTCCAAGTACTTGGCTTTAATATGATAGTTATGTGTACATACAAATTAACAACATAACAAAAAAATACAGATGGGAAGAGTGCAATCGTGTACCGTTGTGTGAAAAGTCGCGAATATGACTGTTTTTGACCATCAGGTGTTCTAGCAAGACGATTGTCGATTCCTATGGGAACCGTTAATGGTCAACAAGAAAAGAAGTGGAAAAGAATGTGAACTGGGGATGTTGTAAATTATGTAATGTAGACAATGAGAAACAGTGTTACATGGTTGTATGAAAAATATGACAATTTTGCGATTTGAAGAGATATACAGATATGTCGGGTATATATAACTAAAAAATGAAGAGTAGCCCGTATAAACAAAATAGCAGATAGATACGGATTGTGTAAAAATATATTGTACGGACAAAATGAAGAGCAATTGGGATTAGGACTGTGGTTCAAACTACGTGTATCTTGCGGCTCGGAATATAGGTAATTAGTAGGTTATATGGTGGAGAATACGATTTCGCCGCACATCAGAGCCTGGTGACTCTTATTTACACGGTAGCCAAAAGTGCTGTGGGTAATCGCTCACATCGTCGCTCGCGAATTCAATTTATCGCCGACTGCGATCTGACTGCCGCAGAGGTTGCCGTCGGAGTCGTTAGTTGCCGGCGCCGTGGTGATTAATACGATTCACGAGATGAGTCGTAGACGATATATCGCTCGCGAGCACGCCGGCAAACCCCTGTGGACCAGGAGAGTTTCAAGAGACGAAGTTCCGCGCGGAGGTGGTCGAATACACCGGGTGCTTCATCATTTCTAATGAGACACGGAAGGCAACAGACCGAAGAAAAAGTTGCAGTAAGAACACTTACCGCATTATGCCACGTCTAACAGAGATACCTCGTGTAAAAACAAGTCGAAATTATTAAATGATTTTTGTTACGCACAAGATTATTGAAACAACTTCACGGACTGTGTTTTTCTTCAAATTCTTGTTTACGATTTTGATTAATCTATCTATTACACTACACCATATTTAACCTACCGAACTATACACTGTGATGTTTCTTACTGAAATTATCTTAATTATCTTAGAATATACAGTTGGGCATAAAATGATATTGCTTTTAATGTCCTTTCTTCGTTGAATAAGGAAAATGTATGTAAAAAATCTACTATCTTCATTCAGCGGACTTTGCATTAGGACACATAAACAAATCACTTAATTTTCAACAATTTATGGAACACCCTGTATGAAGCACAGTGCGCAGAGATGCAGAGTAAAGTGCCAAACGGCGCACTGAAGCCCATGTCTACGCTGTCTCTTCGTCTCTTCGTCTCTTATTGCCGTGCGTATGTGTACACACGTTTGCGTGCGCGCGAGCATCCTCATGCATATGCAGGACACGCATGCATCTATGTATGAGCGGAGCATCTAGTCGCGATTTCGGATGGCTGACGCCGACGGAACTCTGCGATTAGCCATTAGTCCTTAATACGTTAAACGAATCATTTCTCCGACCGAGACACTTCCGCGGGCCTTGTTATTCGACTCTGACGTCGACGAACGTGGGTGTCGTGCGTGCGGAAAATGAAGATTACGCAGGTTCACGCTAAAACGCAGGAACATTCGATCAAACTTCGTTATTGATCTTGCGACGATCAATTATGCTGTTCCAGCTTAACGGTATTCATCTTTACGCAATTGTTGTTCGAGCTTAGAAATTCCGAAGTGATCAATCACTAGTGGTGCACAAGAGAGTGGACATGGATGAGATTAACAGTTTGAGCAAGCTACGGTGTTGAATATTGTAATTAGTCACACCTATAAACCGTAAATGGCTTATTTAGTCTTACGGTGTAATGGGCTCAAGAAATTGTCAGCGCTTAAGTTTTACAACTAGTAACGTTAAAAGCACAACCCTTATAAAAAGTACGAACTGAATATTACTGAAAGCGGTTTAGAGTAAGCTTGGCATTTTTCATTTTGCTTTGGATTTCCTTTGACTGGAGCCCGGGTATAAAGTTGATTGGGCTTTGGGCATTATAAAGTGACTTTAATCAGGATTGCTATTCCCATTCGTTTTGGCGTACCTGACATGCGCACAAAATCTAAGAATCAGTACCCAACGTCATTCACCGGCCATACAGGCAGTTAATTTCGCACTCAGTTCCCAGCAAGTGCTTAGAACAGTGTAACGGAAAGCTAAAGTTCATCCTCGCGGAAGTAAGAGCGGGCGCGCCGAGTAGACGCCGAATAAAGGCTTAGGCGTGCGGGTCGAAGAAACAGAAGGCGATTGAAACTGGGCCAGCTCCTCGTCGTTTTTCACTTATAACCCGCGCATACCTTCGACGAGGGCCGCAAGCGCTCGTAGCGTTATTTCTCGCCGGAATTCTCGGCACGTGAGAAACGATCGGAGTGCGCCTTATTTTTACGTCCGGCAAGCTACGTGCGGCCGGAGCGAACGCCGAGTCCTACTACTTGCCCGAAGGAAGGCATCCTTCCATCCTTTCTTCCTCTCTCTTCTTCTCTCTCTCTCTCTCCCTCTCTCGCTAGGCAGAGTTCGGCCGTGGCCATCGACGTCTACGTAGAAGGGTAGCCGCTGCCCTTTCGTCCGCTTCCATTCGGGCCCGACTCTTCCACACTCGAACGATAATAAAAGCGAATGGAGGTTGGGAGCCAAGCGGCGCAGGCCTCCTCCTCGAGGACTGGATGCCGACGTGGATGCCGAGCGAGAGGACATTACCGGAGTCTCGGACGTAGGTCCTCGCCTCTGACAGCTCGCCTTCTGTAACTCCATCGTCCGTGAAGCACGTACCAAGTGCGCTGGGCATGCGAATGTGTTCGCCGCGAGCGAGAGTAAGGGTCCGTCCTCGGTGATTGCCGCTGATCGTGTTCCGGAACGCTGACGAACGACGCGCTGCGTAACGCTGAACGCGTCCTTCACGGTTGCTCCTCGCAATTTTCAACGAGCTCAGAAAAGTTTCGGATAAGATCGCAGGTTTTACCTGAATTTACGTACTGTGCGTACAGTTGAGTTTAGCGCGTCGAATTTCAATTTAAATTGTATTGGTTCTCTTGCCTTTTGCTACTGTACCTGATTTTTCGGAATGTAATGGGGGTACGTTGAGGCAATCGGTACCGTGAGTCACTCTTATCGACCGAATGTCTTTTGTCAAACGGGATGACACGAGCTGTCACGACGGTCGATCGCGTTGCGATGGACGTAAAGTGTGAATTGAATAGGAAACGAGAGAGAATCGCATTAGTCAGATTTTTGTACCTCATGTAGTAGAATATATTCTCTTACTAAATGCTCGTTTCAAATTAAATCGGAATCCAATCGGAACACGATGCTCCGCTCACCTGTCTTTCATATGTGGAACGAATTACGAGAAAGTTACGTTTCTAAAAGTGTTTTATTTTACTAGATGTCCATCTTCAGCGATGTTGAGATACAAATCGTTTGGTTCTAGTTTTAATGCATGTGAGCAAATGACCTCTTCTTCCTTGATATTGTACCGTAATTTTGACTAAACTATGGAAATAACAATGATAACCCTATAGGTGTACACTTCAACGATTTCAAACCTTACACGATTTGTAAAACGTATTAGTGTCAAACCACGCCATTCCGTCCTTCCAGTTAAGATTTCAACAGTCCTTGGTACTGTAGACATCGTTTTTTTCCGCTTGAACTGGCGGAGTCATTCTGTGTAAAGCTTGTGCTTTCCAATCAGTTCGCCGAGTAATAACAGTTGATACACGTGAGTGCACATCCGACGAATAAATTTGTTACGATAGCTTCAATATCAAGTTGTTTGCTTTTATGAGAAATGATCCAGATGAAAATCAATTTTTTAAACAACCTAATGTGTTATTGCATTTAGACGGTGAGGTACGAGTGACCACGTTACTGTGGAGAAATAGAACAAAGCAATAATCAAAGACCGTTGGGTGCGCAGTAGGAAGAACTTACGATGCTCAATCGATAGCCAGCCGTTAGTGTGATTTATTGCCGTTTATCTGTAATAATACTATCAGGGGTTCAGCGCGCATTTCTAGTTGAAATCCATTTTATGTACACATTACTCTATCGCAAATTAGTTATTGCTATTACTCGCATTTCACTAATAACGTTCAAAAACGTCAATAGCAGACCTACACTACAGTACTTACTTTTGCTAAATGAGTCAAACATAAACGTTATTGCAACATTTCGAATTATTACAACATTTAAATTAACGTGAAAATTCTGTTTTTTATTACGTGAGATTGGCAAGACCAACATTAGGATATAAAGGGTCGACCCTGCTGGTATGCAAAAGAAAAAATCCAAGGACGAATATAACAGCTTTCATATTCGCAAAATGCCCTGTAGCGGTAGCTGGCGGCACACTCACATTGGCAACCTCTGATGTAATGTAATGGAAACTTCAGAACCGCTTTCATCCATTATCGGATTGGCCGGTCGTACCGTTAATCAGGATATACCAACAAAATATTGAAAAATCACTCCAGACACGATTTTAATAAGGGTAAACGACTTTAGATAAGTATGGAATAAAATATAATAAATCGATGACGTGATTTGCAATGAGTCATGAAGCTCTTGCCCATCAATTATCGGTTCATGTCGACAATATCTGCACCGTTTGGTCTCGCTATTAATATGTTTAACATTCATCGCCGAATGATCGTACATGGTGAATTCAATTATGGCGCTACTTCTGCAATGTTACTATTTGCGTGATCATCTATTTTAACATTGCAATGATAGAGCCAACTATTTGGAAACGTTTGTGAGAGTATATAATATAACTGCGATCGCAAACTATAGGAATCTACATCGAAATTATAAGGAGTATCTTAAAGTCTATGCTTTCACCCCGTATTTCACCTCAATAGAAGTTTAAAATAATGGCCCTCGGCAATAATGGGACGCTTCGAATATATATTACAGGAAAGTGGCTTTCGACACCTAATATCACCATTAGACTCTTGCGCTTCGACACCTCCGAAATATCTAATACAGCCTCTTTTACGAACTTTCCATCTTGCGGCGATCGATGTCTAATATTTTCTCACCTCTATTTCTCTGCATCTATTACTTTTATCTTTCACGTTATAATCCTAAAATCCCTAATACAAGTTTCTGACCGCTACCTGGCATCGATTGCTGATGGCACGTACTTTTTACTAGCACTGCTTGGATTCACGAACTTGTTTTTCATTTACAATATAAACTAGCTTCATAGTTTTCGGATCGTCAATCGTTTTGTATGCAAGAACGTGAGATAGTATTGACAGATGTTGTACTGCTCGAGGCCCAAAATGGAAAGAGCAAAAGTACAGGCACGTTTCCGCGCATCATACGCTATTTAGCTTGCATTATCCTCGGAGTTCCGACGAATAACATGCGATCGAGTCGCTGCTGTCGCGTGTCTTGCTATCCAGGGCGTTAACGCGTCGCAAGAGGAGTTTCGTGTTATCCGTTATCCGAGAAACTCGTAAAGCGCGTCAAATGTTCACGCCCGTGACGCACTCAATGCGCGTGCACAGTGCTCAGAGGCGGAGAGTTAGAGTTTAACCCTTCGCCAGCGAAGCCGGGTCCATTTCAAGCCTAAGAATCGGCTGTAACAGTATGTGTGTAGCTGTTCCGAAAACGATGGTCGTGTGAATGTATGTGACCAGCGACTCTCAACGACTATTGAGGTACGAAAGTGCGGCGACTGCATGTATGTATGTATCGCTGATGCGCGATTCAAAGGAAACCGCCGTGTGACCCATCAGACAAAGGCGCGCGATAAGAAAATGACGATCGGCGAGTGGAGGGGCTACCTCCTCGCAAACCTTTTGAAATCTACGAATTTAGTGTGGCATGAAACTTGTGCTAACGTACACGGAATAGAGCGTTACAACAGAACAAATCTACTTCATTGCTGACACCTCCACCCACTGTGAAACAGAAGAACGGGATAAAGAGAGTGTTGACTCCTTCCTTCATCGTTTGTGTTACTTTTTTGCCAGCAGCGCGATAGTTTGGATCGTATAGGTATCACCGTAAAATAAGCATGGACTGGACACAACAAGTGGATCGTTGAGCTGCACAAGTGAAAACTTCAACTCTATGAATTATTCTTGCGAATAATATAAGTAGCTTTTATAATAAAAAACTGCCGACAAAAATTGTTATAAATATTATAAAGTTTAAACATTTTGTAAATTTTAGGTTACGTATGGTAATAAGTTTGATGGAATTTCAATGTATTGTCTTCCTTCATAATTATATTTGCGTCGCAAATGACACCAAGTATACCACACGATGCACGAACTATGGAAAATTCTAGTGTAAACAGCACGCAAAAGCCGTATTCGCATTTCCTGCGAATAATATAAGTAGTGTTTATAATAAGAAACTGCGTACAAAATTTGTTATAAATGTTATAAAGTTTAAAAACATTGTAAATTTTAGGTTACGTATGATAATAAATTTGATGGAATTTGAATGTATTGTCATCCTTCATAATTATAGTTATACAAAGAGCACCTTTCCCTTCACTCTTGCTCGAGGTTGAGAGCAACTGGCATACGAATGTGTTCACCGCTGAATGAGCTATCGGTGAGCACCGTTCTTAGTAGTAGTCTCATGGATACGAAAGGACCCGGCTTCGCCACGCGCGCTTGAAAATTCGTCCGCTGTCCGAGGGTTAAACTCGATCTGTCGTATTCGCTCGCTTGTAGTGTTCTAATAGGTCGTTTATCTACATTTTTAACTATTCCGCACTGTGTTTAACTGTTTGCTGACATTTCCCGGAGAATACTACATGGAATTATAAATAAAAATATATATGAATGAGGAATTGTGTTTGGTCAGACAGCGAGAATTTAGATACTGGTCTAATTCTTGCTGCACCTTCGTTAACGCCTGACATCGTACTTTACAGTCGCTATTATTTTATAATTTAAGTCCGACATGGTTGCAGGCAAAAGTCGGTGGAATAGACAATGGCAGGTGTTGAGGAACTCTTTTAATGTATGTCTTCATGACAAAGGTGTACAACCTTTGATGACTATGTGTTATAAGGTCATGCAATTACTCTTTTATTTTTATTCCTGCAAACGATCGGATTCGTATAGTTTCCTATTAAATATTGCAACACAAAATACGGGAACCTTTGATATACACGTATGTTGCAATTTACAGTAGGAAGTTATCATCGTAAGTAATGCTATCCAAGTTCCAGCAACACATCTCCAATCGTTTAGCATCTCTTGGTCTCGATATGATTAGCACGCTTGCAGTTCGCAAAGAGATCGCGTGCTACACTTTACGCTCTAAAAGAGTTACGGCAAAACAACTATCCCCTTACCTCATTCATTTTGCTAGGTGGAGAAGCAAGTTACCGTCAACAGGTAACACGTATCGTTCTGCCCGGGAGAATCTTTCTCCTCTGATTCGTCAAGTTGAGCGCTCGTTCCTGACGTGGCACGCGTTGCTCCTTAGTTCACTTGGCCGTTTCATTAGTGTGGGCGGCCTTGTTGTATCCGTTACGGCAGACGGCCGTCACACTTCCGGCGAGAGAGTCAACGCTCCCGAGTCGCAGCTGTGCTCTTCCCTATTCCCAAAACGGATGCAAGATTCTTGTTCAAAATTTTCCTCGTCCCGAAGGACCAGACTTTTCCATTCACCGTTTTCGCCTTCCTGTATCTATTTATATCTATCCTTTCCTTCCCGTCGTTCTGCAGTGTCGATTTGGCTTTCGCGACTGTGTCCCAAAGTCTGCCGAAAGAATTCAATCTGGAATTTCGATTGCGACGTGCACAATACAAAACGTACCATAAGTATGTTTGTGTTTTGCACGCGGAGCGAGTTTCAGGTAACTCAGAAAATGTTTGTTTTTGTTTTTGAGACCATTGGTTAACATAATTTGTGACATACTTTCTTTTGGATTACGTGGATGGTGTCGATGATTCGATAACTGTATTTTAAGTAGGATCGGTGGTGTTCGATTGAGAGACATCTTTTATGATTTTTTGTTTAGGTCAAATTACTTTGTATTGTGCTATTATTTATTTGTAGTACATTGTGTGTCAGTTTTATCAGTTTAATAAAAGCTTTGCCAATGTTTATAAGAATTCAGATTTTTGTAACTAATTATTACTATTATAGTATTATTATTAAGATATACTATATATCTCAAAAATGTATTTTTGAAGCTTTTCCAGTGAAAATTTGAGATCTATATTAATTTATCACCATCATATGCAAAACAGCACACAATAGAAAATTGTCTGACCATTATATCTTTTATTCGCTCACTTAATACTTCACCGGCTGTTTCCCTTCCCTTTTCCGCTAATCCGACTCGCCGACGGGCTTAATGCCATTGACGAAACATTTTCGGCACAAAGAACGTGGCGCCGCATTTTTCTTCCGTTTACCGTGCCTTTTCCCTTCTCTTTAGCCGAGGCTAGTAATCTGTCGTCTTTTGTACGGTGAAAGATTATACAGCGACGCGTTGCGGTCTCCTCAACGATTTTCCTCTCGACGATTGCCATTCAACTGGGTTTTTCTTTTTTTAAGGAAATACGTAAGATGGAGTACTATACTTATTTAGATCCTGCAAGAGGAACGGGCAATTTCAAAGATTTAATATCCCACGGACTTGGTTCACCGAAAATTCTTGCTTATGGAATATGTAATAACGTTGAATAACATTTATGTTACATGTATTAGTCATGATGTGTTTTGAATATAATGCCTCATGACCGCTGTATTCTACATATTCGTATATGTACTCTCGGGCACAGGTTATCTATTACTTCGCGTTGCATCTGTTTGCGTTGCTACCTCCAGCTACATTTTTTCTTTATTACTCATTCACTAGAAAAATGATCACAAGTCGATACATTTAATAGTTTTGCCGGTAGAGATGAATTCACATACTTTACATGAGGAATTATCAGGGAATAATTTTCTAACGATACTCATGGATAGGTTTGCGGTGTGACTGTGGTGTTATCGCTATATTGTGGTGTTATCGCTACCTGATGAGCCGAAAGCATCTGCCACATTGTGTGATGTGAAAGGGTGAAACCTAGAATTATGTTTATTCGATGTGTAAGGACACTTGATAATATTCCTTCGTACTAGATTTGGAACAGTACCAATACTTTTGTTTGTTTTCATACACTGACAAGTGGAAATGGGTTTCGTCACTCATTATCTTGTTAACAAAAAGATAACAATTTTCGTTCAACGTTTACAGGATTTTTGTACGGAATGCGTTTTGATTTTCCAAATCGTTTTTTGTTATTGAATATACTACCTACGTTCGAGCATGGACCCTAGTAGCACAAAATATTAAATAGATATGTATTTGATATTAAAAAGATATTCAATGTCTTTTTAATATTTAAATATGTAACAAATATTTATTTTATATTTAAAAACAAATATTTTTTTACAAATGTTTATACAATATTCATTTCAGATTTAAAACGAAATATTTTTTTACAAATGTTTACTGAACATTTATTTGAGATCTAAAAAGAAATATTTTGTTACAAATGTTTATTCAATATTCATTTCAGATTTAAAACGAAATATTTTTTTACAAATGTTTACTAAATATTTATTTTAGATGTAAAAAGAAATATTTTTTTACAAATGTTTATTTAATATTCATTTTAAATTTAAAACGAAACATTTTTTTACACATGTTTACTAAATATTTATTTTAGATGTAAACAGAAATATTTTTTTGCAAATATTTATTTAACACGTTGCGTGCCATGGGGGTCACCGGTGACCGGCGCAGCCAAGATTATTAGAACACATAATTCGAGTGAATTTTCAATGTTTTTAAAATTTTTCAATATTATCATCGTTTGTCGGTCGACGTCAGTCCGTCTGGTGGTGGGGGTCACCAGTCACCAAAACTAAGTCGCTCCGTTTGGCCATGGGGGTCACCGGTGACCCCAAAAAAAATTATTGCATTATACGCTCTTATATACTAAAATTTACCTGTTGTGCAAAAAATTTCGAAAAAATATGTAAGGCATAATAAGAAATTCACGTTGGCCAGACGCGGCGGACACGCAAAATCAGCGTGGCACGCAACGTGTTAATATACATTTTAGATTTAAAACGAAACATTTTTTTTACAAATGTTTACTAAACATTTAAGTATTTGAGATCTAAAAAGAAATATTTTTTACAAATGTTTATTTAATATTTATTTTAGATTTAAAACGAAATATTTTTTTACAAATAGTTATTTAATATACATTTTAGATTTAAAACGAAACATTTTTTTACAAATGTTTACTAAACATTTAAGTATTTGAGATCTAAAAAGAAATATTTTTTACAAATGATTATTTAATATTTATCTTAGATTCGAAGAGAAATATTTTTTACAAATGTTTATTTAATATTTATCTTAGATTCGAAAAGAAATATTTTTTACAAATGTTTATTCAATATTTATCTTAGATTCGAAAAGAAATATTTTTTTACAAATATTTATTTAATATACATTTTAGATTTAAAATGAAACATTTTTTTACAAATGTTTACTAAACATCTAAGTATTTGAGATCTAAAAAGAAATATTTTTTACAAATGATTATTTAATATACATTTTAGATTTAAAATGAAACATTTTTTTTACAAATGTTTACTAAACATTTAACCCTTTTAGCACCGAACGACGATATATCGTCGTTCGGTGCACTCGCCAGAAACACCAACGACGATATATCGTTGCGCCTCCGTTAGAGCCTTATTATACTCATCACAAGAGATCTGTGTTTAAGTATAAATTCATAAAATGTTAAAATGGTTCATATTCAATGCAACACAAATGTTTATTAGATCAGCTTTTTGAATTTTGTAAATATCACGCCTACTTTGGTTTTTACGAGCATTTTCGCAAACCTCTACAAATTCGTCGATTCAGCCCGGTATTCTTCGCCTAGGTACGCTCTTTTCGCTCGGTGCTAACAGGGTTAAGTATTTGAGATCTAAAAAGAAATATTTTTTACAAATGATTATTTAATATTTATCTTAGATTCGAAAAGAAATATTTTTTACAAATGTTTATTTAATATTTATTTTAGATTCGAAAAGAAATATTTTTTTACAAATATTTATTTAATATACATTTTAGATTTAAAATGAAACATTTTTTTACAAATGTTTACTAAACATCTAAGTATTTGAGATCTAAAAAGAAATATTTTTTACAAATGATTATTTAATATACATTTTAGATTTAAAATGAAACATTTTTTTTACAAATGTTTACTAAACATTTAAGTATTTGAGATCTAAAAAGAAATATTTTTTACAAATGATTATTTAATATTTATCTTAGATTCGAAAAGAAATATTTTTTACAAATGTTCATTTAATATTTATCTTGGATTTAAAACGAAATATTTTTTTACAAATGATTATTTAATATTTATTTTAGATTTAAAACGAAATATTTTTTTACAAATATTTATTTAATATACATTTTAGATTTAAAACGAAACATTTTTTTACAAATGTTTACTAAACATTTAAGTATTTGAGATCTAAAAAGAAATATTTTTTACAAATATCATACCCAACTAAATTATTTATTAAAGGGTTTAAAGGATATTTTTCCCGAATATAAAATTCCAGGTGATGCTCGTACTTTATTAAAAACTGAGCGATCATCTCATATTGTATCGTGTTTAAGTAAAAATAAAACAGCAGCACAACTTAATTATTTTGGCATAAGGAAGCACATAATAACTTTATTACAAGCAGAAGATGTATTTCTAGAACTGAAAGAAAGTTTTACAATAAAATTAATTCTTAATATTGACGGTATCCCAATTTCAAAGAATTCGAACAAACAATTTTGGCCTATTTTATGCAAATTAGTTTTAAATAATTATATTGTATCTCCCTTTTCGATTGCAATTTTTTACGGCGATGCAAAACCGGATTCGTTGCCTGATTACTTGGATGAATGTACGCGCGAATTGTACGATGTTTTGAAAAATAGAATTTTCTGCAATAATATTATATTCAAAGTCCTTATAATTTGCTTCACATGCGATGTACCCGCGAGAGCTTTTGTAAAAAATATTAAACGACACACAAGTTTACACGGTTGCGAAAGATGCACAGAACAAGGTACATTGTATAGTCACCGAATTATACATAAAAACCATAATTAATGCTGGTGCACGAACACATTGTGATTTTGAGAATTTTATTGATATAAATCATCATAAAAATGAGCATAGAACTCCAATATTAAATATAAGCCAATTAAATGTAATAGAACATTTTGCTCTTGATTAAGTATATGCATCTGTGCTGTTTATGAGTAATAAAGAAACTACTTCATTACTGAAATAAGAAACTTGCGAAATATCTTGTGATATATCTATGATTGATATATCTATATAAGTAACTTTGTGAAATATCTGCTTTCATTCTTGTGGTAATTTTTTAACACGTTCGCCGCCAGGTCAGGCATCGACGACGCGCTCGGCAGTCAGCGCGTTAAATGCGACGGTGCAAAAATACCCTGTAAATTTTTATCCGTTGAGTTGCGCCTCATATATTATTAGACAAAAAGTGCTTGTATTCAAGTGTTCTACCACCCCTAAATTTTCTCTCTCAAATTCTGGCTCACCCTGTATGTAGCAAGGTGGCCCCCCCCCCCCCCCATTTTGTTCCATCGCTTCTTCAAACGCTCTAAGAAAATCATGTACTTTGTCGTCCCGTGATATCCACTTTAAAAGAATTTCAAAAGTGAAACCTATTATATGATCTTCCTCTATGACAAGAGAATAAATGTTTTTTTTATGTTCAGCAATCCTAGTCTTAAGCTGGCAAATAGCTTAATTCGTGTGGCAAAGAAGCGCAGTACAAGCGGGGAAACCGATAAATGACGTGTGATTGTTGTGCAATCGGAAGCAAATCTTTGATTTTCGGGAAAACTCGGGATTTTTTGCAGAACATAAATGTTAAATTTGGTGAGGGGTCGCCGGATATCGTGTGATAGCCCAGGAACGTACGAGAAAGAGGCAATATTGAATCTATTAAAGGCTCTCTCTTTTACAACGTCAACATTTTATCTACTAATACTGTCTTCATAGAATTCTAAACGTATGATTCAATTACTTTAATCTACCAGCTGTTCGGATTGTGATTGTAATTATCTGACCAATTAATATTAAGGTTTAAGTGACCCCTCTAACAATAGGTCCCTTTAGCGCAGCAGGAAAACGCAGTACGCACCAACAGCGGGATCCCGAGTTCAAATCCCGTCAAGTGTAAAAAAATTTTCAGTTGTGTAACATGGCCAAGTCATGTACAACGGCTGAATCAATTAACAACATAAAGTTCGCAAATAGTGAATAATTCCCTGCTTTCAAATTTTCTTATTTTTTTAAAATTCAAATAATATTCAATGTTATTTGAATATTAAATACATATTTTTTAAATATCTAATCAATATTATTTGAATATCTATTTTATATGTTCTGAATATCTGTTTTATATGTGTTGAATATCTGTTCTATATTCTCCGAATATCCAGATCTAATATTTTCTGAATATTAAAAAGTGTCGCCAAAAAAATATTTTTTTAATATTCGAAAAAAATATTGTACTAATATTTTTGTGCTATATGAATTCATATATCTATTTTATATGTTTTGAATATTTATTTTATATGTTTTGAATATCTGTTTTATATGTTTTGAATATCTATTTTATATGTTCTGAATATCTGTTTTATATGTGTTGAATATCTATTCTATATTCTCCGAATATCCAGATCTAATATTTTCTGAATATTAAAAAGTGTCGCCAAAAAAATATTTTTTTAATATTCGAAAAAAATATTAAACCAATATTTTTGTGCTACTAGGGGAGTTTTTAAACATTGTGAAGTATACGTCGTACAATGGCTGACTATCCATAGCTTTATTGCATGCGTCGTAGGCATTTGATCGTTGTGGTCAATCCCGAATTCACGTCGAAACAACTGTAAAGCATAAGTAAAGGTGTCACTATTTTTACGGTATACCTTAACAGTGTAACCACATTGTTTTTCTGCTCTATCAATGATGCTCAAATGCTATTCAATCGTCAACATGATGCCAATGGGATTACACAATTAGAGCATCAGGAACTTTTTTAGCTCATGTGTTGCAGTAACAGTGTCAATTGAAAAAAAATGCCGCTCTCTGGCAAAGCGTCTAGCTGCGGAGTGCAAAATTAATATTCCACTTTCTTTTACATCTACAATTATTATTATGCTGCATAGCAAATGGTCATAAGTCATCGTTCAAATATAATTACGTGTATTTGCCTGACGGACTTCATAGAAGGAACATGCCCATGTGCCCTGCTATTTTATTGAGTTTTGTTGATTATAAGTTCAATATATCGTTAAATTGTCAATGATTATAGTTAATAATAAATACATCACTAGGGAAATCAGGTGGTTGTACACATGATAAAATTGCGGAACAATTCCACGTAGAATTGTAGGTCATTATCTATTCCGAGTAATGATTCTCGTTATTGATGTTCTGTCACAGTTGAAGACGTCGTATCGTGTGCTCTCTTGCTTTTAACAGACCGCCATTTCCAGGACGCATCAAATGAATGCAGACTGCATCGTGCTCGAGTTAAAACTGTGCCAACATTGCCGGAAATCCTCCAAGTTTTATTGTCGTTCTATAAGAGCGTGGGGTTGGATACTGCTCTTAATTTGTTCAGTTTCCTTTTAACCTTTTTATGATTTCAAAAATTGCTGATGAGAAATGTCACGTTGGGGAGATAATATTACGTAATAATATGCCACAAACTAGTATTTTTATCTTTTATCGACGTTTAATTAATTTCTGGTAGTGTTTGAAAGTATATTAAATTTAGATACCCAAAAATATAATGTGTACGTTTGAAATATTTCATGCATCAACTCCTATGATATTCAGCAGAATAATGAATTTAGTAAGTGGAATACTGAAGTTTATACCAAGAAATATTCCCCGTTGATATTTCTTGTTTATTATTATGAAAAGTCAAAGATCTAATTAGTTCTTCAAATAAATTGTTTCGACCTTTCAAAGTTTGTCCACACAACTAGTCACGAATAAGTCATACGATACTTTGTCACCACCACAGTACACTCTTCATTTGAATAATACAAGAGTACAGCAGCTCCGCTAATTAAATGGGGCGATTACCGTTGAATTTCTAATAGAGAATATCAGATGCATCGGCGAATATTTCACACGCGCATTTATATTATAAGCTTGACTCGTCCACCCTGTCATATCTGATTAGTCAAGCCTCACAATTTGTGTGGCAGGATTAATTGCATTCTCATTAATTTCATATTGACAATTTGCAAATATGAAAATTAACCGCTCTGTTGTATTTGCCGAATTCACTGTTTCCACATGGCCTATTGAAGACACATAGCATTGCGTAGAACGCGAACTTTGCAGGCGTCGGTTAACACGTGCATTCTTGTTAAGTTTATGTCTCGCAGTAGTTTATCTGCATATTTTTATCATGAACGAAAAAGGTCAGACCGTACCATAAAACAGAAACACCGTGCCGTAATATTGCCCACTTTGAAATTCGTAAATCCGAAATGTAATAAATCATAAAGAATATTTGTCGTTTATATTGCTACGCAACTAAAGAATGCTTTCAATTGCTCTGTATATTTGTGTCGCATAAATAATATTTTTAAAGATACATATGTTATTGCCCTAATTTGTAAAAAAATAATTTTTGATAATGCATATACATATTATATCTAATGTATTGGGCACTACATTTTCTATCTACTAGCACTAATACTCGAAACATATTAGTTGCATGAATTAATTTTTCTATAACTTATTTAGCCAATTAATAATATTTTTATTGTACGGTAGTTACTGTGCCGTTGGAAATCATGTCTCACTTTTGAGATGATTAATTATATCCAGAACTGTAATATAGAAAAATCAAAACTACCGTGGTCGATTTCACAAAGAGTCCAAAACATTTGCATACGATTACGAAACCATTTCTTATAAAATTTATCGCTCACGCGTTCTACCGGTGTAACGAGAGATTTTCCACGACGCTGAGTGCGAACTAAACGGAGCAAGGAACGTTAGAATCAGCTCCGGTGATTTCGGTCCACTTAACTTCGGACTCATAGTTCCGTAGGAGAATTACACTCGCAACGCTGAACGTCCACGAGAATAGCTTTCGTCGGGCCAGATCGCTTTTGAATTGATCGTCGGATCGATTGTAACTTCGTCAGCGAAGGAATCGCAGTTTATCAACAATGGAGCTGTGTCATTATGCTATGTCAATTCCACGTGATACCATTCAGATTTTTACGCTGCTGCCTATTATCAGATAAAACATTGTGTTTGTGATAATGTGGTTTATACTTTATTTACGTGTAGAAAATAACGTTCTGAATAATTCTATTTGAAATTTATAGAAACAGAAGTGTTCTGGTTTTTGTTCATGTAACGGTTTACTTTGTTAACCTTGCTTCGGTGAAAAGTTACGTATATTTTATTCTACATTTTTACGTAAAAATAGAAATGCTAGTTCGGTCAAAACTGTTATTCATTTTTAGTTCTATTTTAACACTCCGAGCACTTGTATTATTTGCATTAACCGCCTGCGATAGTTTTCCTTACAATTAGAGGAATAGTGTTATCAAATTGTCGAGTTTTTATAATGAAAACTGTGCCTAATATGGTCACATTTGAATGTTTTACAGCTCTGCAAGTGCTTGTAGTAGTCTGCAGAGTAGCCGCCAAAGCTTAATGTTTTATTCAGACATCTTATTTCTTATTCTCGTTCCAAATACGGTTACGAAGCGCGAACTTTCTTCGATTTTCTTCATAATAGATGCAACCAAGTTCTAAATGTGGACCTCTTAAGCAAGATAGCAAGTAACCAACGTATTTTTATTGCGAGTATTTATAACCCACAATGCCTTCAACATAATTAATATCACTTTCCAAAACACATAACGTTATATCATTATAAATATAAACAAATTAATATGCTCTTACAACCGGTCAGCTTATACTAATACATTACGGCGGATATTGTGTTTCTTACTTTTGACTTCCAGAATCTATTTACTGACGGTAGACACTAATAACTCTTTCTATTATATTGCTTTACAGTTTATATTCTTCAAAGCAACGTTTGTAGTTCCCTCTTCTCTCTAATCCCACCATTTTTTTACATGACACTCATTCATTTATATGTCACACACACTGCTCGCTGTTTGAAGTCTCCAATGAAACATGCTATTTGCAGTCTTTAAAACCTTCCCACCTTCATAGGCACCGATCGATCACTGACCTGATAGTCCGAAGGTAGAAATCCACTCGGAGATTATTCGTTTGTTCGTGCAGAGGTTCGGGCACGAACGATCGGGCAATTTTGCAGGCAAGATCGCGCATACCGGAATCGATCGGAGCGGAAGTGCAAAATCTGCATCGCGCAGGAGGCAGAATTGGCAGATAGTTCGGGTGGGCAGGTGGGCGGGGGGCCAAGAGCAGTCGATGGGTGAAGGGGGTTTCGGAGGGATGAGGGCAGTTTATCAAAGCGTAGACGACCGCCGCGGCGCTTCCTCGGAAATTATTCGTTTGTCCGTGTGGGTCAAGCACGGGCGACCGAGCAATTCCGGAATCGTATTAATCTTTCCCCGTCGATTGGCTGTCCGCGACAGAGTGCTCGCGAATTTTTCATTTTCTTCCCTCCTCCCATCGCCGCTTCCTCTTTTTTTCCGTCGTTTCACTTCACCCTCTATGTACAAACCGCTCTTCTTTCTATTTTTTCTTTCTTCATAATGAGAATGCGTATTGAAGCGAACAAATATCTATTTATCCACATCAGGATATGTGCAATTGTAAGAAGAATGGTCAAGGGTTATGTAGGTACAATTCTATTGATTTGAGGAATTACACGAATGACGAAAGAACAAATTAATTTCGTTCGATGTTTGGCCTTGACGATGTTTTTTGCTCGTCCATCAAGTTGAAAATTCGATACAGGCAGCGCATTACCTACCATCGAGTAATTACTGATTATTAACTTTCCAATAATTTTGCTGCATTTGTATAGTTTACCATAAATAGCATATACTGATATTCTACAATTGAGACAATAATTGACAAATTATCCGCCGCGCAAAAATAATATCGTACCCTATGAGAACCAGCAATTTCGGGAAACACTGTTACAAACATTATTTCCTAAACCCGTATCCTTTATATAATTACGAAAATTGCACCGTACGTAGGAATAATGCGCCATAACAGTCTCCATTTTACGCGCATTAGACCGACGTTCAAAAATCCAGAAAGCATAGCCCGCATGCCAGGTGTATTTAACTTTTCAATTTTCCGCATCTGCCCGCGGGGCGACGGTTTCATTAAAAAAAGAAAGGAAAAAAGAAGACAGTTCGCAGTTCTATTTCGGTGCTCCCATACAGGCTGCCGTGGCCGCTTATTGCCATCGCTTATCGTTATTACCGAAACGCACACGGTGCTAAAGCCCAGTATGGCTTTGCGCAATGGGGAGCAGCCAGCATTCCCGTGAGTAATTAACTCGTCCCTGGGTGACGTAAAAATTTGATTCAATTTCTGCGGACCGTCCCAGTAAATCTTTCGCCCCTTCCGCACAGGCATTTTGTCTAACGCTGCGTCGTTTGAACCAGGGTCGATCAGGAATCTCGTTCTATCAGTCTCTAAAAAAGGAAGGGAAATATGATTTTAGGGCCGAAATCAATTATATTTTTTTGATTGCCTCTATTGCATGGTACATTTGATCAACATGATGCCAATTGGATTGTCTCGTTATAAAAGCAGATTTTCTACAAGGTTGTAAAATACGTATTAACACTGTCGCTTATTTTTTCGCCTCTTTGACTGACTGGCAGAATGAAACCTTCAAATTCGATTTTTTATATGTGGACGAGGAGTAAGACATTATATGGTTGAGCTAAATTAACTTAATGCTAACTTTTGATATTGGAACTATGACAATTATATGTATGTATGATTCACAATGCTTTAGTAACTTGATACCGCGCGAGTCGATTGCATGTCAACAAACTAAGCATCACTAGAACGAAGACAACTACCCATTTTCTACTTGAACGCGCTCTGGCGATGGTGTACCGTAACTTATGTACTGTATTTTACACATTATAAGAATAACGGTTCGTTCTGGATCAGACCAGGACAATATCAGACGGTAATCTGAAACATGTGCTTAAGCAATTTTGCCTTTGTAACATAATCGTGGTTAATCCATGATACATACATCAATTGTCTGCAAATTCTAAACAACTTGACACTTTTACTGTTGTTCCAATCTAGCTAGGAAAATTAGTTTCGTCAACAGAAACTTCACCAAATTTTTTAACACATTTGTTCTGTGATTTGTAATTCTATTAATCACCAACCAACATTCATTGTTGATGGAAAATTGGTTGTATTCGGAACGTTTGGAACAAAAACGTATCGAAAAAGCAATTATTCGTAAGGAAGAAGAAAAATAAGAGGACACAGATAGGTTATGTATTTAAGTATCAATACTGTTGATATGCGCGTGTATGCGCGTTTGGGTGTGAGAGCAAAAGATCTGTAAGGAGTGACTCATGATGCGACACTGTGCACTGGCTACCGTGTATTCAAGGTATAAAGAATGAAGCACACGCTCAGTTCAAGGCATAGGACGCATTGAAACGGACATACTTTGTATTTTTTCCAGTTTATATATATACTTTTATTATTACAGACAGTTATAATTACTAAATCCTGAAATTGGATAAACTTATTTGTCCTTTATTGTTGAAAAATGCAAAACCTACCGTTCATCAAATGCAGTAAAGAATTAGGACCACTTTACAGTGGTCTAGCTGATTTGGTTTAACAGCATCGACTCTTAGATTTCTGCGAAACTGATCAAACGACTTTCGTATGCACTGCAGAACGATATGACGAATCGTCGTACCGTCGACGAGATCCACGCGAGAGAGTGAAAAGCTCAGTAAAGGCCTCGGAGTTTTTCGTTAATTACGGGCCGCGGCTGCCTGCTATGAGCGAGGAAACTCCGTTTATTTGCCGAAAGGTAAGAGTGCGCTAGCACTCGAAATTCTCCGGCTACGCTCGAGATTGACTCGGTTCCCAGCGCAGAATTGACGGTGGAATTTTTCAGCCCTTGGCAATCGATGAACTTTTGGCGAAAAATGTGTAATCGTCGGAACATTCGGCTTCCAGCGCGCAAGAAATTGGTGAATTATCGGAACGGAGATTGGCAAACTTTACTCATATATTTTACGTTGACGTAGTGGAAATTGTGCGTGTGTAGGGCACAATTGACGATTTGTTATGACAGTTACGAAAGGACTATAGATTCTTGGTTAGTAAAAAAGAAATACTCGTTACACATTCTTGTCGTTACTTTTTCGCGCTCTCTCAAGGTATTACCTATATAGTGTAAGATCGGGCCAGAAAACTTAACGCTCATCGTTGCGGGAATCGATCCTGTAATCATTGGGATCCTCGGGCCGGCACTATACACAATAGGCCACCGTGCGCTTTGGATGTCTATCGGTGAATCATTTTGAAGGACGTCATGTATGCAAGAATCTGCTCTCGTGTTTAATTGTGCAAAAAATCGGTGTGCGATCATAATGATATATATCTGAGTGACATAAATCTAAATTGCGGATACGGTTGGTTGCTATCAGTTAGTGCATTACAGATGTATTTAAATGCAGAAGTATTTCAAACATTGAAACACTTACCATATCTGTGTAAGTAACTATATGCCGTGTCAATGCATAACACAACTCTGATTCCTTAAATATCGCGCTGTTCTGAGACTGTGGATGTCTTTTATTGTTTATTACTCCTCGACTGCTTTCGCTGTTTCAAAGAGCCCTATCGTTGGGCGCATCTGGTGAACTTGCGGCCTATACTTTGGCAATAATCTTTAATCTTCTGCAGCTTAATAGAAAACGGGAATGGCGGAGAATGCGGGTAGTACAAGAAGAGGAACATTTGGCGAATATAGGTCATTCTGCCTAAAATAAGCAAAGCTCGATGCTTTCCGCCAGTGATTGCAGTTGCAGCCATTTTTGGTAATGCAAGATGTAAACGACAAAGTACTCTAACGTTTGAAGCATACAAATATTAATCCGTTTGTAAATATTAAACATATACCTTATGCTAATTCACAGTGTCACTAATATATTTTTACAAATATAATTATAATTATGATATAAATAAAATACAAGTATACACATGTGAGTAAATGTATATCGGTCAAATCAATGACCGTAGCATGGTCAGATAAATATAGTTGTGTACAAATATCTAATTAACTCGATCATTACTTTAGTACAAGAGTAAAATTCATAGCTTATTTTAAACTCATGTAATAGTATTGATAATTACTGCGCACAACTATATTTTCGCAGAATGCTGTTAAACGTTGCAATGAGCTACGTAATTGACAAAACTGGATGTTCATTTGTCTATGATCACGCGGTGTCGCATACTATTCTCGATCGTTATTTGCAATTGTTAATTTTGGATGGATTTGCGATGATTATGCACGTGGAAAGACAGCGATGCATTCTATTAATGTCGAAGCAAATAGGTATAGAAACGAAATGATGAAGCCAGTTCGTATGACCGATAATGAATTTAGAATATTCAAAATGATCATTGTATATTAATACCTAGAATATCGTGGCACACTAATAATGTCTGTCGTCACTGCTTAGTATGCATTGAAATAACAAATTTGGAATATGTATGAAATTGTTCTTGGCAATGCGCATCAATTCAGAACGACGGAATTTTCGAATAGACACAGAAAAAATAATCCTTGTAGAAAAATATACAAAATGTGTTTGCTATAAGAAAACTCATCTAATAATCCATTACGAACAAAAAAAGGGACAAAATCATTATCACATATTTGGAGATAATCTATAATTACGTAAAGAAAGCCGAAAGTAATGTTAAATAGAAACGGTAGAATATTTAACGCCCTAGTCATCGGTATGCATAGCTAGTATTAAAGAAATGCGTATTTAAAACAGCAAAGTAGCCACAACGTATATTGTTTCGAACAAACCACACCGTTAATTCACATAAACAAAGGGATCACATAATACTAACTCGGACTTCTTTCCAATTAAACGTCAATCATTCCTTGCTCCGCACTTTTCTACATCCGTGCGCCGATCGCGTTCGTCCTTGGACAACGGGAATAAATAACGGATGTAAAGTTCGTTACGCTCGAAGAATGCGGCTGTCTCCTCGACGGAAGTCGTTACGTGATCGCAAACGGTTTTCGATAGTGCGAGACGGGGAATTAGAGCCTATAAAGCCCTTTCTCCTAGTTGTGTCATGAATGGGAAACGTACACGCGCCTATCCGTGTGCACCTACGTGCGGACCTACGTATCCATGTACGTGTGTGCGCGGTCGCGTATGTAGGCGCGTGTACGCGTTGGTACACATTGAGTTGCGCCGGCGAAAGTCCCGTTGACGTTGCAGAGAATCACGAGCTCGTAAACGAATCTATCGTCGTCCGCGGGAACAGGAGCGTAAGTCCCGATTTTACGGCGTCGTATCCGAATCGGCCGACAAAAGCCGCGGGTACAAGTTAGCCGGGAGCTTTACGTTCGTGGACAAGCCCGGCGAACATTCCCTCTCTCTCTCTCTCACTCGCCTGTACACACTCACTCTCTGACGTCACTGCTCCTTCTTCGGCCTCGCATCTCGTTGTCACTCTCTTCCGCAGAATATACGACTCCGAACTGCCTTGCGAATAAGATGTTTTAGTACTAGCTTAATGCGCTTCGGGAGAAATGCGCCTTTTTAGGGGACGGTTTCAGAAATTTCTATGCGGGATTAGGTGATGGGTTGAAGGTCTTATACTATCTGGGTTTAAATTTTATAATCGATGTAGATGTTTGGTATATCCGAGTATGTAGAAGTTGTAGCGAAGACCATCGCAGTACTTTGTCGTGGAATAATGAAAATTGCGTAATGTCTTTGCGAGAGTTATTTAACGAGTAAGTAAATGTTAGAATTGTCTTAGAATGAAAAAAACTTAAGGTGTATTAATAAAACCAAAAGAACTACAAAGGACACTGAGAATTGATATTTGATGAGAAACGATTGACGCTGTTTTTGTTTGCAGTACTTACATGCACTTTTGCTCTTACTCGATCGCTACCACGTTTTGAATTTGATTAATAAATTCCATCGTCCCATGGCCCTCGACGTCATTCGCTCGAAAATATATCGGCCGAAGTGATATATAAAAAGAAATCGTTGCAATGACAAGTTGAATTGGAAACAGTGACAATTCGAGAATTTTTCGTATAACGAAGCATGTGATGGTAAATTCATAACATTCGGTGTATGACCGAAAATAAACTAAGATTTTTACATTCACCGCGATAAGAGAAGATCGAAGATCGGATTGAAGCAAGATAAGAGCTGAAAATTCCCGAAGCGTCAACATACCCCCTTAATAATCGCGACATACTTTCGATCGTTTAACCCAGTGTACTAGAGCTTGATAGTTATATGTATATAATAACATGTATTATTTTATCGACAAGGCTACAAAAAAATATTATGTATTACAAAATTAATGCTTTAGGGGGCGCTACAATGCTCAAAAACATAGTCTTGATTTTGTAATATTGTACAATACCTACATACATACCCTGAGCACGAGTATACTCCATCGTCACATTTGAATGGTGCACAAACGCTGCTCGCAAACATGATATAAGCGGAATAGATTTCATCGAGGAAATGCAGGTGATCCTGGTGCGGTGTCATTCCTTCTGCGCACACTTTACAGTGGGTCACCTTGCATTTCATGCCCTGCGTTGTGCGGACGCTATCGCTGCGGTGGAGAAACCTTGGAAGGCGTCCCGGTGCATGTGCAACCAGTACGAATCTGATTTTATTTCAACAGTGACGTCAAAGAACTTCTTTGACCCACTTCGATAACACTTCCGTTCTAACGACCTTCTTAGCTGTATTCATTCATCGAGTAAAGAATAAATCAGTTCAGCAATTTTTAAATTCTATTTAAAACCTCTATCCCATGGCGGATATCATCATAAAATAATACGAATGCACGTTTTAATTTCAGGTGAGTCTACATCCATATTTATATATGGAACGGAAGTGATCTAAACATTTATGATGGGACGAAACGTGGAGCGCAAACTTACCGTTCAATGGATTTGTAAGTGCAAAGAAACTATAATAATTTGTTTGCACTTAAGGCAGTGGTTAATGAGATAGAATTATCTCTTCCGAGTAAATTGATCTAAAAATACATCTCTGCAATTGCAACTTTAGGTAGACTCTGTACTCAACCGGGCTGTAATTAAACGAAGATCCGTACGAAGCACGTTCGATAAGTACGTACGGCGCGTTTTCACATAGACGTCACGCAATGCTCTAGAAACCTAACGAGCGGCATTTTTCACACTGAAATAAAGTTCACTCAGCGTTTGTACTCTCATTCGAAAACCGAGAATCTCGCTTTGGGCATGCGCGAGAAAACGCAACTGTGCACAGTTATGCGCGTTGGGTTCCGCGGGTGGGTCAAAGAAATATTACAACAAGTAACGAGTTTCCGCCGCAAAGGTACGACATCGACAAGCACCGGCATAGAGCCCGGGACGTGATGATTACGCTGGCTCCATTTGTTGTTCTACACAGGCAGGCCCGATCCCCCGGGAGATTGTTATGCGCATGAAATTACACGAAACCCGAATCGCCAAGCGCGAGTGTCGTAATGTCAACGGTATAATCCGAACGAGGCTAACATCTGGAGCACTGAGCTTTTGTATAGTTTATCCGGCTTTCATGGATGCTCCCGTCATTTTGCGGATGACACTCTTTGCACCGATGCCCGCGGCACTGTGTGCGTGCGCGTCCATCAGATCGAGACGGATAATATTAGAATTTCGTTCGGAATACGATTTCGGGAGCCCCTGTGATTTTATGTGAACGACCGCGCTGTAGAACGCTGCGGCACATACGGTGAAGTGGGATACATACCGTGAGTGTAATGCATATGTTTGCATATAATATGATATGTGCGGGAGAGGTTTGTAAATTCCTGGTTAAATTCGAAATTGACGTCGGTGTGAACGAGTTTAATTTATTCGGTTGCTTCAACGCTATTGGGTATTGGAAACTATTCTACGGAAATATTGAAAGTTACTAGCTACAAAGATAATATAAGGATGGTGAAGTGATAGAGATCAATATCAGGTCAGACATACATGTTCCGTTTCTTGAATCAATGCGATACCGTTCAAAATTTATTCCATATATTTGTTCTTATCGCATCTTTTTTAACCGTTTAACTAGTTCGCAATGATATTGTTTATAACATTTCTTTACGTTTATGAAACCGCGCGTGAAGTTGAAAACTTGTATAACATCTTATACGCAAATGAGAAGGATGACGGAAAAAGAAAAGTTAACAAATTCACGAACCGCGAATAATGTTTGAACGCGCGAACGGTAATGTCGCATTTTCAGGTTGATGATCGAAACTATGTCCGTCAATGTTGATGCGGCGAGTGGCGTAATCGTACACGGAGGATCAATTCCTTCGAAGTGGCGCGGTCGACTTCGAAAATCGCGCCGGCCGCTTTATAACGACGTAAACGCTGCCGGGGCGATTCCCTTGATTTACGATTTTAGCGAAACGACCGGTTGGGTACCCGCCTATAAACTTCCCGCTTTTATTTCCCTCTTTCGTGTCAACACGCGCGGCCCGCTCGTTGATATGCAAAGTCCGATAAGACGTTATGTAGCTACGCGTTTCTATAAAGTTATTAACTTTATCGCTTCGTCGATCGTGGTCACAGTGTGAACGATACTTCACTCAAATGCGAACCCTGTGATTTACTCCACTTCTCTGCCTTTTCTGCCAAATATCCTTGGGCTTTTGCCTCGGCCTCATTTTCCTTTGTCCATTCCTTAGCGGCGCTCTAATACATACGTACCTATAGGAAATATTTGCCATTGGAGATATACGGCAATGACGCATTCTATTTTGACAATAATTCCGATGTAAATAAACGGGATCCGTTAGTTGAGCGTCTGCTAATATGAATGCGTAAGCAATGGGCAGAAGTTTAGTAGTTGCTTATGCGCCGGGCTATATTCTCTGCGAACTTCAATCGTGTGGTCACAGTCCGGCAATAAACACGTGTCGAGCGTTTGCCTTTACTGAACTGAACTGGACTTGACCGATTTACTGTGCACTAGTGTTACAGTAATTAACAACTCCGACGAAACGTATCAGTAACCGATGTACAAAAATACCGAAAGCACATCGGCCAAGCATATCTTAATCTTTTCATACATCCAAAATCGGAAAATCAACTTTAACGGATCGGATTAGGCAACTGACAGAAGCTTAGACCTCGTTTGGGGTTTGGCGAGTTGAAATTTCGAGCACGCAGCCACCGTGAATTTCTTTCCCTCCCCTCACCTCCCCTCGCCCTTTCGCTCTTCCTTTTCCACTCGCGCGGGCTTTCTCTCAGCTTCCTTTCTTTTCCGACGAAGGTTGGGGGGCATTTTGCGAGGCCTCCCCCCAGGCACCGGTGTCGGAATCACCGGGTCAGATAACGCCGCCACCTTCCTGAATGCCAAGTTCCGATGCCCTTTACTCGCTCAGGGCCGTCCTGTCCGAGGATCAGCGGCTTCCCGGAGGCGAGCCCGATACCTTCGATCGGCGGACCCTAATTTCAAATTCTGCCCGCGTTCTCATTCGTATCGTCCCGGGGTCCGGCCTTTTATTCGGATATCCGAGGACGCACCGTATCGTTCCTTCGCGAGAACCTCCCTTCCCTCAGTTATGCGGTGGACAACGAAATCGATGTTGCTTTCTGTCTCCTGTTGGGGCCACCTTTTTTTCGCGCCACCCAAGATGCGGGGGAGAGATTTCTCTTTCGGTTCGAATGCTTTGAGCTCTTCGCTCGTCAACGATTAATGGCGTGTGGAGGGATAGTTGGGCGTTTTAATACAGAATGCTTTTGTAAACTGACATTTTTTGAGAGTTTTTTGATATTCAGATTTTAAAACTATTTGGAAATACTCTCAAAAAATAATTGTCGTGTTCTAAATTATCAGTAATGTAAAACCAAAACATCGAGTTACACAGGGGATATGGTTTATAACCCATCATCAAAAAGTATCTGTCGCTTTGAAAGGATTAAAAAGCTTCATAGGATGACCTAGTCTGGCTTTCAATTTCTATCCCGCAACACGATAAATGCGAGATTTTTATTCCGCGAACGGCAGGTAGCTTTTAACATCCCGCTTTTTCATAGACTGGACAGCTTCCCAGCGTAGCAGTTCACACGTAAAGCCCATTGTTTCTTTAATGACGGTAGACTCTTGATTGAAAGCTTCGGTGAACCAACCAGTTCATCAATGAAAAATAAATTTCTTCATTATTGTGAATAAGGTCATATATTTTTCGCGCTTAAAAGCCAAAAGGTAAATATTATTAATTTTAACTATAGAATTGATCACATTATTGCAAATTTTGCCTTCATATTAATATATGAACGGTCTTATTTTGCTGGCAACATAGGGCCTTAAAATCTTGATCGTTGAGTAGGTCATATTCTCATTTGTTCGTGCTGATGTAATTCGGGAAGAAACGAAATGTTAGATTCCGTCATGAGCCTACCCCGCCAAACTAAAACCATCTCGGAGTATACCGTTGAAAACGCTCTGCCGCCACTTTTACGACGTGAAATTACGGCCATAGGAGCACGGAATACGGACTCTGTAGGTCGACCGTTCAGAAGTATCACACGGCCAGATAAGGTTTTTCTACATAAGTGTCCTATATTTCCCACCCTTACGTTTCTTCCTTGTCCTCAACTTCACCGCATTAAACTGCTTTTACATTTCACTTTTTCGCTATCTGCGCAGCTTATTGACTTCCTGGTGTCTCGTGGCGTACTTTTTTCTGACGACAGACTATGGCCATGACGTATATAATTCCTACGTATTTGAACAATCACTTTCGATAGGCGATACGTCAAATATTTAACAATCGTGATGGCTGTGTCTCTTACAAATATTGTACTAGATTTATTCGTACAAAACTATGCTATTGTACCTTATTTATCTAGCTTGCAATAGGAAAGGACTCGTGAAAAATTACTTTACAAACAGTAACATCAATGCTATTCTTTACAGCGTATGATCTATGAGTGCGAACCTTTGCATAGCACAAGCATATTTGACCCACAGGAAAGAAGAATAAATCAATAACAAATTTCACATTATTATTAGCATGGCAGAAATATATATTTTAAAGGTCACAGATATGTGATTTCGAAAGAGTATTATAACTTGTTCTCATTTTACTAGAACAAAAGCGAGTACATTAAACCTTTGCACGGAGAGGTGTTAAAGTAACGTTTTGACCTTCACAATTGTTCGCCATGTAGGTTCGTTGGCTTATTCCTCCCATTATCTTACATCTTATGAATAATTCTGAACAATTTGCGTTGTCCGGGGTCCGTAGGTACGTCGTTTATGCGGTCAACTTGTTTACGCATCAACTGGCTAAAAGTTCCTGGTCGTTGTATCTTTATTTTCTGCAGAATTCAAAAGTTAGGGTGGTTAGAATGTGGTTTTAGGGTGGTTTGGGGCCGTTTTGTGGGAACACGAACGTACACAGACGACTTTCGTCATGACCTCGGAAAAAGTTAAAACGAACATTGAGACGATTATGAAGAACTTTATTTCTCTTAGACCGAAATTAGTTTCGGCCGTAACTATTAACAAAGTTCAGCAAAGTGCTTTCCATTGTAACAATAAACTTTAGCGAAACGCTATGCAAGATAATTCGCAGTAACGATATTATGCAGTTGAGGTAGACAACATATTACAAATATTTGCCCTGTATAAACGTATCCTTCTGTTAAAAACGTAATCTTTGATCGCACCAGGAGTAGGAGGGGAATGAATACAGTTTTAATTAAATTCATGACCTCTAATCCCCTAAGGCAGTGGTGCGACGGTAACGGTGTTGACCATAAAATATGCCTTGTCGGAAGAAGATTACAGTCAACCGTTTGATTGTTATAACCCGACTGCTCAGTTTCACATAAAACGTTTGACAAAAACCAACTTTGAACAATCGTGCCGTCAATGCCGAGTTACACCATTTTCGTCTGAACAGTTTCTCTCGAACGGATTCTCTCACGATATCTCTAAAACTCGAACCCATGATTTTCGGGCTAGAGGTCATTGTTGACGTCGAATTGTATAATTTTCCCTTGAATAGACTAATTGGAAAAAATTCTTCAACGACAACATTAAAAGTCCCGTACATGATTTTGACTGTTATTGTCCACAGTGAATTTAGAGGCAGTCGACTGTTGTTGCGGGTTGCTCGTTTGCTTTTTCTAACTGGAAGACTCGGAATCCATGAGAATATCTACTTTCTGTCCGTGCCGCATTTTCCATAGCCGCGGCGAGAGAAAGGGGTGGCCCGGGGGTGGCGCATTCAAAGATCAACGAAGCCTGGGGGCGATATTTAGGCGAGTTGTGATATATGCGCCGTTCATCCTTCGTCGCCCGTCGCTCTTCGGAAGGGCGGTTGGCAGCGGGTTTATGCAAATATGCAGAATACTGCAGCGTCCACGAAATCCCGACAGATTATGCTGGGATACTGCTGAGACAGGCTTGTGTTTACGTGCGGCACATCGAAAGTCACCCGAACAAGGCTGCGAGTCAAAAGGGATCAGTTTTTTTATTATGCATTTCGAGAAGCTTCCCCATTGTACAAGTGTCACAAATGAAATGTTGCGGCGTCGCTGGGACCAGCTGTCGTTGAGTGAACGAGGGAATATTGCTCCACCTATTTGAAATGACAGGCTTGTTAACGATTAGACGTACTTTCCACTATGACCGCTGAAGATGACAGGTGCGTTTTAACACACCACGATTTTCATTTGACATTCCGCATACATCTTTATTTCCTCCCTTAATATGACCTTATGACAAGTCTTGGAATGTCTGTTCGATCAAACTTTAATTTTGTTTGTGTTCCGTTTGGAGTTTATTTAGAAATGTCCATTGTATATAATAATATGTACGGCAACGAAAGTGTGTTGTTGTTGCTTTCGGTTATATGTCACTTAACTCTCGCGATTGACCGTGTGCTGCGTCACTTACCTTCTTCGTTGTTGTTTGGCTTTGACGCGTCAGCGCGTCGAGTTTCACTGCAGAAGACTTAGAAGAGTCTGCTGAGCACGCTCGTTCAACGGTATTAAAAGAAAACCGTGGCGTATGGCAGATTGTTTCATCACACTTCTTTGACAATACTCAAGATGTGCACGTTCAAAGTGGAATCCTCTTCGATATGGAGATACACTTCCATGTATACTTTAGACTCATACACGTGTACAGAAAATGTCGGAATGATGCAGCATCGTTAGGGACTGAAAGACGTAAATGCGATAGAGTAACATATAATGATGTGGCATCTTCAAAGCGTCAAAGCTTCAAGCTTAATCTGAAAGAAATACGTGTGAGGCTTTTCTTCGTTTCATACGTTCACCTTCGCATCCTATTACTTCAGACGCTTTTTCGATAGCGTGCCGCTTGTTGCGCTTCACTGACATTTTCTTTGCGGAGTCTTCTGCTTTCTTTTCTCTTTTCATGCGCTCGCGTTCATCTCTGTACTCACATTATTTACATTTTTATTTCATCTCTTTTATAAAACATAAAGTTAAGGACCTCTCTTAAGCCCAATCTACTGAAAGGATGAGACGTTCCTAAAGTGAACTGCGAATTTCCCAAAACACGGTGGCCCAACAAATTGTACAGAAGATTCCAATTAGTAGGCTCTTTCCTCCATGATGGGGTTAAACGTTCGCAAAATCGTCGGTCGTTAACCGTTCCAGAATCATTAAAATGTCCATTCACGCAAGCATGCCGCTGTTAATACTCTATTAGGCGCGCCATCTGTCATGGCCGTCAATATTGCGGCGGACCGAGTCTGTGCACATCAGCCGAAGGCTCAAAGGATCTGTGCAATTGTCGGTGACGTTTGCGGAAATTCAGTCGAAGGCTCGGGTGGCAAACGTTTGCCGAGTGGCGCTCGACTGCAAGGCATGGACCCACGTCTGACCACTGACCGTTTTCGAAATCCACCTCTCTACGAAATTGTGAGTACACAGGGCACAAACTAGTTGCGCGCTGCACTCCGTTACGGCGCAGAAAATTTCACGCAGCTTCCCCACTCGCTTTGAGGAAACTGCGGATTGGTGGACAGGTTGGGCAGATCGCAAGCAAAGGAGAGTTACAACCGATATTACAGTCTGTACTGCCAACAGTCATGGGGGAAATGGTTATGTTTGTGATAGGGAGATATGGTGGCCTGAACTTTCTTTTTTATGTTTCGGTTCAAGCGTTATAAAATTTCCCAGTGGCCTTCTATTAGCAAAATGTAATTCTTTGTAGTCTTTATACCAGCACATATGCACATTAAACTTTGGACGTTATTTTTGGATAAACTTTTATTTTTAAATATAAGTCATTATTTTTCTACTTGAGATTGGGTTTGACTATAGGATCTGTGATAATAAGAGTTAAAAAATCTAACTGCTAATGTCTTTGTTTCAATTTCCTGGATATTATGCTGTAGTACACATTTATTGAAATTTTCTCTTTTTTCTTTATTCTGTTTCAACTGCTAATATACCTATGTATTAAAAAATGACTAATTAAACGATGGCCTGCGAAAACGCTTTAATTGCTAAATGTAACATCATAACGTATTGATAAACAATTCGCCGAAATACCTTCGAAAAGCGAGCTGTTTATCTATTTAACATTATTCCGAGCAAGCGCTAGGCACTTTGGAGAGTTCACATTCGATCGCAATCAAATTTTCCCACGGGTTGTTCGATAAATGCTCACGGGACATATCTCATTTGGCGAAAAGTGAATTTTAGATAACGCTGACGTTGCTCTGCCGCGAAGGCGAAGTGTGAGCGAAATTGGCAAGAAAATGGGCAATTCTCAGTCATTTTATCATAAGTTGGCATTGCATCCTCACGCTGGGTACAAAAAGAAATCGATTGCTCTATTAGCTCGCTGTCTGCAATAGTTCCCGATAGGAGGATTATAGTAAATTGCTTTTAACTCGTGCGTCACTGTAACAACGTAGTTTAGAAGTCGTACAAGGTGCATGATTCTTTAAGAGAATGCCGCTTAACCTTGCATGGTACTTTCTTCGACTTATCAGCTTATAGTTATTATTGTGCAAGTGAAGAGCCCATAGGTCCCCTAAGCTTTCTTCCATCGCTTTCCACGTAATCTTGTATGGCGAAAATCAATTCTAGCTTTGTGCATCGTAAACCCTTTTGTATTACATTGAATTTTAATGGGATCACGTAAGAGACCATAACATTCTGTTCAATGTTATCAGCAGTCTGTTATTACACCTGAATTTTTCACTAATACGTATCGCTCTTCATACAATCAATACTACACAATCAGTCAGCGGTATTAATGATGAAGCACAGGATATTGAAAAATTGTAACTATTGATCTATCGCAGAGATTGTTCTCAGTCCAAGATTCAAGACCTGAAATCAATGACGCCCATAGAGAGATTATTATCCCTACCATATATAGTCGAAGATCGCCGCAACCCAGTATCTTAACCCTTTGACTGCCGAATACTCTGAGCCGAAGCGCTTCGCGTGAACGGCGTGAATACTTTTTCACGCAATATGAATCTGTTCGGCGGTGTATTGAATTATAATTCTTATACTTTATTTTTTCTTGTTGATAAGCAACAAGGTTACACATACAGTAAGCAGTAAACGATGGAAGCCATCGCCGAGCGCACATGTGCGTCCATCCACAGTGATAGCGTTTGCTAGACGCACATTTGCGCCCTAAACAGTCAAAGGGTTAAATCTTAAATTAGAAATACACAATTGAACACACACTCGTCCACGAACACACAACTCATCAGTTGCATACACCCTTACAAATAGTAAATAAAAGACCCATTTAAATGCCGTCTTCAAAGTATTCTTTTTCACTCTATGAGAAATAAACAAAATGTTAAATACGCATTTAACGAATATACAGTCTTAAAGGTTGTGCATCCTTATAAAACATCCAAGAATTATTATAAGATAGCCGGAGGGGCAGTTTTCATGCATTGGCGTAATGAATGGAATTTTTAGAATAGAACCAGCAAGCACCTGTACTTTTTTCGAAAATCCGTTCTGTTCAGGCGGCGCGCCAAGGTACTTTTCATGCGTCAACGAGCGTCTGAATGCGCGATTACATTTATTAAAACGTCGTCCCCGGGTAGGAGCGTGCGCCCTGGCGTGGGTAAACCTCTTACAGTTTCCGACGCAGTTAGTAGCGAAAAGGGTTTTAGAGAGGAGTGGGCGAGGACAGCGGCGACGGGCGCGATACCTTGAAAAGACTCGCTCGTCGGGACTGAAAGGATCGCGGGCAAGAACTAAAGTCGACGAACGCGCACATGCTACCTCGACATCGTCCAAGAATAAAATGAGGCAGGCGCTCGTGTGACGAGCATACAGATTATAGCCTATGCTCTCGCTCGTCTCCTAAAACGACGCATTCAGTAAAAATTTTGGTATCATGACCTTCTTACAACTATTCACACGTGATTGTTCGTAAATACAAATGGTACTGGATAAATTTAAGTGACCCTGTTGCTTTTGATTTTTTTCCTCTTTAAACGTGTTAGATCGGGGCCGTTGAATTACAGCATCGTAGTTTGGACCACTTTTCGGCATACAGTTCCTACAGAGATTAATATGATATAGTTGTATGATATAGGTTAGAACGATTTTAATCACCGTGAATATTTAGTGAACCTTGTGACAACGGCATTCCTGTACTTATTACAAGTTATACTTGTCGAAGTAGAGACACGTTTGGCGTACTTCTTCACGCATAGTACAGAGACTTGCTATTAGAACGATGTACAGCTAAACAAACTTATTGGCAGTAGATGCGTTTTCGTAATGTCTTTAACCTCGACAAGCTGAATCATCAATTAGAAACAGTTCATTGTGAGAGAACAAGCTTGGTCATTCCAACATTCAATCCCGTTTATGGAACTAGACGCCAGGCGAACAAACGGACGACTCGATCTCTTAACTTGAAAAACGTTGACAGGATCACTTTGCGAGATTTGCATCCTGGGAAAAACTAAGATAATCTTTCACTCAAGGTTGTTTCCTGTGGTCATTTCACTCACATAATTGTCAAACCTATGTTTTCGCCGCTATGAAGGCGTTACTGAACTTGTTTCTATCGTTCTATTTTAAGCTCGTCTATTTCAAAGTACTGTTACGGATTTGCATTTTTGCAGAGTGCAATCAAACTTGGCTTTAATTTCTTACTATATCTTGAAATATTTTATTCGTATATTCAAAGCTTTTATTGCAGTCCATTTCACAACATTGGCGAAAGTATTTTTAGATATTCCTCATTTGTCAGGTATCGAAAAGTTGAAGTTCATAGTCTACAATAATTAAAAATTTAGTTTATTTTTAACCCAGAAAAAACTTGTAAAGTGATTAAACATTTTTTGTGAGGATTGTATTTGATGATCATATCTATGTTGTGATTATGCCTTCTATAATAGTAACTTTGTTTAATATCTGTAGGATTCCGTTTTATCAAGGTGGTAGTGATAATGGAAGATACTCAAAATTAATAGGTAAAATGAGATATATTCAAATACATTCGCTCTTTACACGTTCACGCTCGTTCTCAGACTGTCGTACCTTTCATTCGCGCCTATGCTTGTCCCTTCTCGCTCGCCGCATCGCGATCGTCATTTGTTCAACCGTCATTCGTTTTCTCTCGCATTCGTACAACTCACACATTCTCACACTCGGCCATTCCTGCACGATCTTCGCCCTCGAAGATATCTAAGCACTACGCACTATTCACATACACACATACCCTAAGTACTATCCATATAAATACGCACTACTCATACTGTTCAAACGCCTTCATATAGTCAGCGGCCGTGGATGTAATTGCGGGACCTTCGCCGTCAC
Organism: Anoplius nigerrimus; assembly: GCA_914767735.1. Lineage (NCBI taxonomy): Eukaryota > Metazoa > Arthropoda > Insecta > Hymenoptera > Pompilidae > Anoplius > Anoplius nigerrimus. Next base: position 6,040,572 of record OU612079.1, on the reverse strand, counting down.
CGACGCGAATCACTTCATACCGGTTGTTTCTTTTTACTTTCGACACTTTATACGGTCCCAAATACTTCCTTTTGATTTTTAAGCCACTTCCGAATTGTGTACGCTTAATGAACACTAGATCGCCCTCTGCATATTGTCTTGCTGGCTTGCAGTTCTTGTCGTGGTGTCGCTTGTTTTCTTCCTGCACTTTCTGTAGGCTTTCTTTTGCTAACAGTCTCAATTGATCACGAGTATCGTCGAATATCTGTAATATTTCTTGCTCGATGAGTTCGATTAACTCCGGATCTTCGCGTCGTCGCATTTTTACTCCAAACAATACCTCAAAAGGCGTTGTCCCGACGCTTCGCTGAAAGGTGCTGTTGAGGCATCTCTGCACTTTGTCTACTTGTTTGTACCATTGATCGGGGTTATCAACCGATAGTTTTGTGAGCACTGGTATTAAAGTTCGTATGGTGCGTTCAGCTTGACCGTTACCGCGCGGTACGCCTGTAGTGGTCAAGACGGCCTCGATTCCCTCCTTGGCACAGTACTCCTTGAACTCCGAAGATGTAAATGCGGATCCTCTATCCGTTATTACCCGCCGCGGATTACCAAATATGTTCTGCTGGCCGGTTAATTTATTAATCACCTCCTTCGCACTTGTTGTTTTTGTCGGGTACAGCCACGTAAACTTCGAGAATCCGTCGACGATTACCAGTAGATATCGGTACATCTTACTCGTTGCTGTCATTGGCCCTACATGGTCCAGATGAAAGGTGTCCAAAGGGCAGTCGCCCTTAGGAATTGGCATTAACGAACCCTCTTTCTTGCCCCTCTTCTTCTCCGCTATTACGCAAGGTATGCAACAATTCACAAATCTTCTCAACTTATCTTCCAAATTGGGGATGTAATATTCATTTTCGATACTTTCCATCATCTTTCGTACACCGAAATGTCCGTTTTCATGGATCCTCCGAATTATTTCCGTCTGCATGCTTTCGGGTACTACAATCAAGTTTTTCTCGCCTTTTCGCTTCATCAGCAGGTCGTTCTCTATAACGTAATCATCGTAGGGTTCCTTTTCCAACACGTGTCTAATCACACGTAGTCTTTCTTCTTCCTGCTGTTTCTTCCGTAACATTGTGACAATACTGTCTTCAATTGTCATGACTGGGAACCGGCTGAGAGCATCCACATGCTTTAAGCGGTCACCTGCTCGATGCTCCACGGTGTATTCAAATTCCTCCAGGGTCAATGCCCACCGCGCTACTTTTGGAGATAAATCCTTTTTCATCAAAGTCTTTTTGAACGCATCGCAATCTGTAATTATTTTAAACTTAATGCCTAGCAGATACACACGCAACTTTCTCACCGCATTTATTACTGACAATGCCTCAAGTTCGTACGAGTGGTACCGCTTTTCAGTATCGCTAGTTTTCCTACTCCAATAATAAACGGGATGAAACGCATCCTTATCACTGTCCTTCTGTAATAATACCGCGCCATATCCCTCTTTGCTTGCATCTGTGTGTAATTCTGTTATAGCCGACGGATTGTATATACGCAACACCGGCCCCGCAGACAAAGTATGCTTAAGTGTAACAAATGCGCGTCTCTGTACATCCGTCCACACAAATTTATTATCTTTTTTAGTCAAATCAGACAGTGGGCAAGCTATCTTTGCATAATCTTTAACAAATTTCCTAAAATACCCTGCGAGCCCCAAAAAGCTTTGTACTTGCCTTATGGTTCTCGGCTCGGGAAAATTACTAATTGCTCGAACTTTTAACGTGCCTGGAAACACCTGCCCACCCTCTATTTCATGTCCTAAAAATTCGATACGCGACTTTAAAAATTGACACTTTGTCCAATTAATACTTAATCCGCTCGCTGCCGCTACCTTCAACGTTTCAGTTAGCTTCTCGAACGCATCCTCATTATTCACTCCGGGGATTATCAAGTCGTCGACGTATGTGAACACTACTTTGCGTCGAATAAGATCTTTAAACACGTCATCGATGAATCGTAGAAAACTCGTCGGACTTATGCATAAGCCGAAAGGCGTCCGTGTAAATTCAAATTGGCCTTCGGGCGTAACAAAAGAGGTGTATTTTCTACTGTCTTCTGCCACGGGGACGTGAAAGAATCCATTTTTAAGATCTATGACTGAAAATACTCGAGCCTGTCTTAATTCATCTATGCAATCCTCTATGAGGGGCATGGGAAATCTGTCTCGCTCAATCCTACTGTTTAATTGCCGATAATCTATACACACTCTATTTGTGCCATTCTTCTTAGGCACAATCACCACTGGACTGGCAAACTCGCTTACGCTTGGTCGAATAATGCCTTCTTCTAACCACTCGCTTACTTGTTTCCGCAATATTTCTTTTTCCTTTGGTGCTAATCGCCTCAACTTTAAATTAATCGGACTTGGATCTTTAATCACGATTTTCGTCTCTATGCGAGTTCTTACATCTTTCGCGGGTTTATAGGCTTTAACTAGTCGCGCTAATCGGTCCTTGTACTGTCCTGTTATGTCTAATTCGCTTTCTTCTATGTAACAAATTCTCCCCAACCCGCTGGTCACAATACTATCTAAACCGATTTGCCCTTTCATAGTCTCGTCCCTTTCGTCCGTCGCTCTTTGTAATACCTTATCAACTCTTACCGGTTTACTCATGACGCTTTCATCAATCGCTTCCGTTACTTTATCGATGCGCACTACTTTGCCTCTACGCAAACATATCTCCACATTCTCCAGAAAGTCCTGCCCGAGGATTAGATCGTGCGGTATCGAACCTGTGGGCAATACGAAGATCGTTACAATGTATGTTTCACCGTTGATCACAATATTGTCCTTAAATGTGCCGAGAGCACGTGTAATTCCGTTTCCCGCTCCCGTGAAATACGCTAGCGTCGTATATAGCTCGCGTTTTCCAAGTTTGTTATATCTGCTCTCTCGCATCACATTAACATCACTCCCGGTGTCAATCAATGCGTTACAGTCCAAATTCTCAATTGTCACTTCACATGATTTCGAACTTCTAATACAGTAGATCTTGCCGATAGCCTCGCTTGCGATAGGCTGTTTCCCACAGTGTGCCGCGATATGACCAAACTCACTACACTTGTAGCACTTGGGACCTTTCCCCTTCTCCGGACATTCCTTCGCTTCGTGCAGTTTCGAGCCGCACGTGTTGCAGCGTATCTTCTTTGCGTATCGCGACGCGTTGCTTTTGTTCACTTCTATTCCCTCTTTATCTTTGGGTGCTTTCTTTTTTTCCCTGCGTGCCCTCATTTTGTCGTACTTATCCAAATTTTGCTTTAACTCTTTAACGTTGGAAGACTGATACAAAATCGTCTTGCTACCCTCGTCATCTTTTATACCGTCGATTATATAGTCGATCATCGCGCTATCCTCTATGTTACCTTCGCTCGCGATCTCCATCATCGCGTATACATATTGCCGTCCGGTCTCTGTCGGTAACCTTTTCCGTGCGCGCAGCCGCGAATGGATAGTAGCACTATTTACCTCTGCTTTAAACTCTTCTTGCAGTTTTCCCTTTAATACTTTCCAGGTTTTAACACCCTTTTCCGCAGCAATGAATTTCTTTGCCGAGCCCCGTAGCATCCGCTTTCCATAAATGACTTTCTGTAGATCATTCCATTCTAATAATTCGCTTGTTTCCTCAAATTCTCCTATCCATTTCTCGACTGTCCGCAAGTCGTCTCCCGTGAAATACGACAAACTCTCCTCCACGTCCTTTATGGCGAACATGCTAGCCTGACTGCTTCGTTTGTGTTCTGTTTCTTCCCTTCTTCGCCTGCCATTACTCACCGACCTCGGTTCGTCTTCGGAATCCTCTTCTTCGTCCGATTCTTCCGTGTCATCGTCATCTTCACGCATACTATTTAGCAGTCGTTCTCTCAATGCAGCTTTTCTGCCGGCTGTGCTTAAGTTTAACTTTGCTAGTTCCCGTCTCAGCTCGACCACCTTCATACTGCTTACTGCTTCCCTTGTCACTCCTCGTGCCTGTCGTTCGTCGCTGTTTTCGACTATCGTCCGGTCTGCTTCGCCATTTTCTTCATCCGTCTCGTTGTGAGTCTGTTCGCGAACCTCCCTTGAGCCTGTGGCTTCTGCATTTGATGCACTCATTTTACCTCGTCTATTTTTCACTTTTTTTACTTCAGTTGCACCCCTATTGATTGTCTTTCCGATTCGTGAAATTCACTACAGTTCTCACCGTTTAATGTCTATCCTGTAAGCACGTGGCGTACCTTCCACGTCTGCTTCCTGTCTTTCACTTGTTAAACGGCTTGCTTGCGGCAAATATTCACTACGGCTTCGACTTGCAATACGCGGCGCGTAATTTACTATTTACTTAATTTGAGTACTTCGCCAGATCCCGGCTGAGCCCCCAAATGTAGGATTCCGTTTTATCAAGGTGGTAGTGATAATGGAAGATACTCAAAATTAATAGGTAAAATGAGATATATTCAAATACATTCGCTCTTTACACGTTCACGCTCGTTCTCAGACTGTCGTACCTTTCATTCGCGCCTATGCTTGTCCCTTCTCGCTCGCCGCATCGCGATCGTCATTTGTTCAACCGTCATTCGTTTTCTCTCGCATTCGTACAACTCACACATTCTCACATATCTACGTTGTAATTTTATTCACACTGTAATTTACAAAACAACACAATCAATAAGCTCTAGTTTAATCTGAATACCAGCAATGAAAACAGTGGAAAGATCTGGAATCAGACCGTTGAAGCGGAAGTCCTGAATGTTTTAACCTTTAGGATCGTACAGTGGCCGTGAAGCTGAACAAACCTGATATTCCCTGCAGTCCTGTAGCCCTTTTTTGTCATCATGGCAAAACGTTTTAACGTTTTCTTCTCACAGCTCGTTCATCATCATAGTAATCCCGTTAAACCGACTCCTGAAAATATGAAGTCCTCCGTCAAATAGCTTTCTTTCTCTCAATATACGGTTAAGAATTTGCATATCATCCACGTACATTGTTCAACGTGTAATTACCCGTACGTGACGCGTCATCCATTAACTCATGGCATTCAGAAATTAATCACTCATTTATCTGCATGAGATTCATATCGAGTCAGTTTCAGGCGAATTTCATCGGCCGTTATATTTTGCTTCCTCCGTCCTGCAATTTGGCATACTTCTCGTGCCGCAGTAAGCCCCGCGCATCTTCTTACGCAAATCGGTCGAAAATTGCGGAGGGCCACGTGGGTCGATTAATCATCGCTGCTGTTTTGCCACGAAGCTATCCGGCGAATCGAATTCGTCGGTAATAAATTTCAGCCCTTCCTCCGTCGAAATAGAAGCGATTCCTCTTTCCGCTTTGTGCAAACCGAACTGTACGTGAATCATTTCGCGGTGCACTTTGGTCAGCTTGGGCCCGTTTGACGTGCGAAATGAAAGCAGTTTGCAGCCGCGATCTCTCTGCTCATTCGACGCTCGGAATAGTTTGTGTAAAACCGGCCGTATCATCGGCCATTCGACTTTGATCCGTTTGCAATCATATGACGCAACCGCGACCCTACCTGTTTCCTGTCGATGTTCCGTTGCTCTGGCATAATCGAACATTCAATTGATATTTGTGCAGGAGTAGTTAAACATTTCGGTGCAGGATTCGAAATTAGCACCTTTGGATACTGACTTGAAACATATCCGGGTGCCAAACACCTTTATGCCTTTAGACTTCACATTGTTTATGTAAAGTGCTGCTGAAGTTCGTTTCAAAAAGACTTCAATCCCCACATTTGTTTGTCTTTCATTCCAACGATTCTGAAAATGGTACACGTACGTAAAGCGAGCAAAAATGTTTCGATTATCTTTGGCAGGTATCATAGTTCTGTTTAGCTTGGAATATGAAGTTTGATCATTTCTGAAAAGTGTCTAGAAACAGTGAATACTCGATTTGTCAACCACTGATTAAATAAATGCTAACAATAGAGATCGTCATGTATCATAAGTTGCTTTTGTTCACAACGCGCCTTTATATGTCCCGATCTTAACTTTGCCCATAGAAAACCGGAGATGTGCGTTCGTCTGTGCAACGCTGCAAATCCTCCAACATTTCCTCACGCCAGCCGTTTATTGTTTCATTTTTGAAACTCGCACGCAACGTTTTCACATAACTCTCGGCCCGCATCGCGAATATTCGAAATTACAGAAGGTTAATTTGGATAACACACTGAATTAGGAAGCCGCAAACGATTTTTCCAACTTGACGTCGGAACGAATCAGGGTTCGCGGTTTTGAGAAGCTTCGGTGAAACAGGTTCGCGAGGACCGACCGCACTGTACACGAGAAACACTTTCGGCCAAAGTGCCCGACGCCACTGTCCAGCCTCGAATCACTCCAGCGTGAACGAGATACACCAGTGCTCGCCGGAGAGTCACGCTGCTAACGCATGCTGCCGCACGATGACAATAATTCCCAGAGAATCGCGGAAGTTGCTTTATGGGAGTCCTCCAACCCCGAGCATTTGCTAGAGATGCCCTTCCCTAACGCGCGGTCCCTTGCACAACGGAGATAGGGAGAGGAGAGTACTTCGCGCCCTGCCGAAATGGCGAACATGTAATTCGGACGGAGATTTGTGGCGAACGGCTGGCTGCTTTTAAATTCGCATTTGTCTCTCTCGTCCTGCGCGTCGACGTCTTTTTTCGCCGACGTTACACCCGCCGTCCACGCACTTGTCCACTCCCCTTCTGTGTTACCGTTGCGGTCCTTTATCCGCTATTTTCCGTGATTCCGCTTTCTCGAGTAGGTGCGCGCTTTTTCTTCATCGTTTTTCATTTTCTCCTCCTGTGCCAGAGACTTTATTTTGCACCGGACACAAAACTTGCTGGCAGGGACTTGGATATTAGGAGAGGAGATTGTTCTTTTTCGTAGGGAGGGCACGGGAAGTTCTGCGTTATCGTTAAAAACGAATGAGAGTTCGTTACTTTTTGTAGCTGCTACGTTGACCAAAAATATTCTCCGAAGAAACAAGAGTCGTGGAATAGTTTACTTTGGATATTTTCATTCGTTGCTGTTTCCGTTATATTCTATAATCTTCTCCAAGCGGCACGGTATTAAAAATCAATGGTCCCACATATTTAGACTCTGTTTATTTTAAAACATTATAAATATGAACGTAACAATACTTAAAAAGAAACTTTTATTCAAACCATTATTACTATAATTATCAATAATTTCGAACGAAACAGACTCAATGAGACCGTATATTAAAACCATGCCCTAACATAATGACAGTTATAACTTCGTTTGAAAGCAGAATGCAATGTTAAATTTGTACTCCGCGGTTACGAAGTAACTCATCTCAATTAATGATTTCCGTACGAATGCGCCCATCTTCAGCAATTGCAATTCCCGGACGATTAGTCTCTCGGAGAACTTAAGACCTGCGGCGCCAAACTGTCTTCCCCGGTGCAACAATACAGGAAGGTATCCCTCGTCTCCCGAGAGGTTCGCGGTTCGATGTTTGGCGCGCTGCCATTTGCTGATTTATCAACACCGTGGCCTCGATACCTGCGTTCTCGGAGTCGTCGATATGCCAGCGAGTGAGTGGGAATAAGGGTTGCACTCCTTGTGGCGATGTTGCCCGCGGCGCATGCCTCGAAAGACACCCTTCGGAATAACGTCGACGGTACACCGAGAAGGAGGGATCGATTCCAAAGACAACGCAATTACTATTCAAACGCTCTGCTGCGGAGAATCAAGCGTGACACGAGCTCCCTTAGCCTCCCGCCTCGATAAATAACAGACGCGCGCCATTCCTCTCGGTTGCTGGGCGAGAGTATGCGTGTGTCAAGCTCTTCTTCCGAGGTTCAATGTCGGAATGTCGCGTCGAACGCCGCTGCTCACCGAATTGTCGTTGGAAATGGAATGTTTCGGGCTGAGAAGCGATTGTCTTATGGCGTCCTTCTGGCTTTTCGAGACCTGGCATATTCAAAGCCCGCAGTGTTTTAGAAGCCTACGGTTCGTCGGTTGTCTCGAAAAGTTTCGTTTGCGTTTGTACTCGTTTGGTTGTATCTACGTATTTTACAAATTTTATTTATTACGCTAACGCTCGTGATGTTTGTACGGTTGTAAGCAATCACAGGAATGCCTTATATTTATAGGATGTATGAATGATTCGTGAGCGAGTGATTTATGAAAATGTGAATGTGTGCGTGTGTGAGTGGCGCAGCAGAGATGTAACAGCGAAAACGGTGCGTTGCAAAAAGTATTGACGACGTATCAGAGAAGGGTCATGAGGCGGAATGGGTTGGTAAAGGGAGAGTACATCGATAGGAAGGGAAAACGGCGTAAACAGTGAGCGAAAAGAATAAGCGACAGAGAGTATTGAGAGTGCGTAGAAAGACAGAGAGAGAGAGAGAGAGAGAGAGAGAGAGGGAGAGAGAGAATGAGAGAGAGAGAGAGAGAGATTTATTGTGTGAAAAAGCGAGTGTATAGACAGAGACAGAGATTTATTAGCAATAAGCATTTGTTAAATAAATACTAGTGCATTTTCTCCAACTACGCAACCCTAATCCCACATATTTCTTTCCAACGTTTTTCAGCCTATTTCGTTCGTTTGATTTTGTATGTCATTTAGTTTTTTTTTATTAGGCATTGATAGAAATATTTCATATTTGATTGACTGAAAAATTTAACATTAAACATACTGAATATGTTCTCGTTTGTAAGCAATTGCTCTTTTTTCGTTCGAAAGTAGTTACTGCAGTATAAGCAATATAATTCGAAACCAATGCAAATCCAAGTGCAAAATGCTAGAAACATGTCAAAACGTTCGAAAGTAGCTCACTATCAATCTCTGTACCTATCTCGCCTCCGATGTAGTCCGTAACACCTGTAATATTAATTTTCGGCGATGGCTGAATCGAGGCGTCTGTATCGGGGACGGAAATCCCAGCGTTCAAAGCTTTCCCATTTCTCGGCAAATCCCGGCGCTAAAGCGTACAGCCGCGGAACCACTGGGCTTACGTTTTCCGCTTGCCAACCCTCTCTTCCCATCTCTCCCTCTTTCTCTCACTTACACTCTCACACCCCCCCCCCCCCCTTCCTTTCGATCTTTCTCACTCTGCTCGCCAGTTTCTCTCTGTGTCTCTCGGACGGACCCTTCTAATTCTCCCCTTAAACCTCCCTTATTTCCGACCCTTCGATTCTCGTATGGCGCGTCACTGGTAAAAGCTGTCTGTTTCTGGCTTTCGGTGTTAGTCGGGCGTACGCCGAAAAGCAACTTGGCAGAGAAAGTCGAGTGTCAAGTGACATGGATGAGGTGAGCCACGTAGCCAACCACATGTAACTCTGTTTCTCGTGTTTAAGTAGTTTTCCGATTCTGGCAGTGTTAATCGCTACGCAATCTCTAAACGTAAATTTTTCTATGCGTTGAAAATAGTGTATGATAATTGATTTTTGGCGGAATTCGTCACTTAGAAACTATATATGGAATAAAGACGAAAAAAGAAATCGTTTCGTCTTAGATCCGCTGGCGGACTCATCCGTAGGGCTATGCTAGCTGATCCTGCCCTAGACGATTTTTCCGATAATTATTTACGTTTATTATACATTGATAGGGATCGTAAAAAACAGTTATTAACCTGATTATACATCACGTTGAAAACAGTATTTTTATTTTTCATATTTGTATTACCTAATGTATTAAAACCATACTGCTGAAACTAACCGTGCGTCGTAGAAGTATAATAAAATATAATTGAACGCGTATATTATTCAGCTATATACCTGTATATGCATATAAACAGGAATTTGTTGACCGATACAACATTGTAATTTTTGCTACACAGATAGAATATTCCGTACATAAAACGTTGCTACATAAAATGATCAAGTTTTAAATTTTACAGACGTTTTACCTAACTTTTCTATTTCAATTACAACCATGACCCCAACACAGCAACGTTTATCACGGTCTAATGTTTAACAAACTTGATCGAGTTCCCCAAGTTACAAAGCCACCCCGCATTCCCTTACCTCGCTCAACATTTTCATCGGTCGACGAACTTTCTTCAAAATGATTACGCAAGAAGAAAGCGACTTGAAGCAGCGAAGCGAGTTTAACCAGGAGGTTTTACGTGTTAAGAACAATTTAAACCCGTCCATGCCTCTCGTTCGCGCTTACATCCCATCGCGCCGCTTTTTACATTCTCTCCCGCGATTATCCCGAAAAGTAAACCCTGAGGAAGTTAAGTGCCGAGCTGCCAACGGTTTCTGGCACACGTTTCTGCTCGACGTGTGTGCGTGACGTTAACTTCGTACCTCGTGTTCAAGCGATCTCGAGCTTCAAGCTTCCATCGCTGGAGCCGCCGTGCTCGCAACGTTTAATGCTACGTCGACAACGCAATTAACATGGCGCATGAGGGCTTTTTCTTTCGCGAGTGCAATTGCGGCCCAGCTTCTAACCCAGCGCCCATAGCCCAGCGGTGCGCAAACTTTTCTTTCCAACTTCTTTGCCCGCCAAGGTCGGCCCGCGAAAAAAACAAGCTTCCGAGGCTTGCGTCAGTCCTCGCTCTTCTTTACGCCTTATTTCGCATTTTTTTCTCAGCACAGTTCTAAACTAAGAACGTTCACGCGCGCCAGAAGGAAGGAATAGTGCTGATTCTTTTGAGTATTTGCACCTCGCTTACTTCAGCGAAATTGGTTTGCTGCGCAGTCGACTTTTCATTCCTGCCTCAGCGTTCATTGCCAAGCGTTTGCGAATGTTGCTAATTATGTACGCCGTGTGGTATAGCTCTTCACGGACGTCAGTATGCTAGGATTGTGAATTTGTCTATGTTTATGATCCGACAAGGCCTATTTTGGTGATTCAAAGAATGTCTTTGCATTACTTAGAGAATTGAAACCGAATGTATCACACGCGAATTAATTTCGAACATAATAAGAAATGCGTACAAATGAGAAGGTGCCAAAATATATCACTATCATCCTTCTTGTCAGCAACTGTAATAAATAGAATGTTCATAGAATGAAAAATGATTAGGCCCTCTTATTAATCAGGATAATACATAGGTTCTTAGAGAGCACTCAATCTCAGGGCGTCCGATATTGAGAACTGAACAACGGACGTCAAATATACACTACGCATTGAAGAGTCGCGCATTAATCGGCGTAATACGCTATCGAGAATTTGCGGACAATTGTCCCCGGTGAAGTACGAGTTGTACCTTTTTTTTGTTTTGTCCCGTGAACGCTGGAGAGAGGGCGAGATAAATGTCGAGGCTGACGTCTCCTGGGCTTTTATTGCGAGTTGCGGTTGAACGAACGAACGCGCAACGCCAGACACACTTAGCCCCCGACCTTTCCTTTTAGGATTCAGCTCCGAGTGATCGAGAACCGGAAGTGTTCCGCCCTTGTTTGCCGTCGTTTTTCTCCCTTGCCTTCTTGCCCGACTCTTCTCCGTCGAACGTACGGCTGGCCTGATTGTACCTCGGACAGTCTTTTTACCCCCTGTCGATCGGCCATTGTCGACGACTCAATGGAACTATGGAAACGCTTATGCCGACCGTACTCGTTTCGCATTACGTCCTCTCTCCCCTCCGTCCCTGGCCCGCCGTTCGCGAATAGGCTGAGGTCGAGCCTTTGTTATAAACTTTACGCGAGAAGGAATCTCAGTCGGCGTTGTTATATTTACGCTTCAGATATAATTCACCTTTCGAAAATTCAGTCCTTTTTAAATAGAACCATAAGAGCAATATATTAAAAATGTGTATCAATGATTATGCTTGGAAATTATTGTTTGCCACATAGCCCTTGAATTAATCGTCACACTGCGAATTAAAATTAATTGACTACAGTATTAATATGAAGATATGGAAAATGTACATATCATCATAATCCCTACCTTTTAATGAAAATTTGCATATTTTTAGATGTAATACATTATCGGTGGAGTCAAAGAGAAACTGGAGTTGTGCTTATCGGTTTTAGTTGACGGATTATCCGGCAATACCGGAGAAATCCAGTGGCCTCGTTGGCAAGCTTCTGTTTCCTCCGTAGAAGATTCCGAGTGCTCGGTTGGCCGAGTGCTCTCTTTCATCCTGGTCCGGTTCGGCTGGCGCGCTCGATATCAAATATTCATCCGTGCGACACTCTCTCCTACACCTTCTTCCGTGTACCTTCTCCCCTGCACTCCTCTTTGCCCTCTTTTTTCAAGCTCATTTAGCTCGCTCCTTCACTTCCTTAATAAGGACCCTTTCGACCCTCTTTCCGCTAGTTCCAACAAGATTACAGACGTTTAACCCTTCGCACGGGCATGTTTCACTACAGTGCTCTCTGGTTATTAGCGAAAAATTCGATGCATCGCCTTAGTGTACATTTAATTCTCCGAATGTGGATTGCTCGTTAGCCCTTCCAATAGTTTGATTAGAATTCAGGTTTGTTAACGCTTGTAGGGCAAGTCGAAAGTTAATATTAAGTGTAGTAATATAAAACAGACTCTTTGGCTATCTTGCAGTTTGATACGTACCGCTCGTGGCGTACAGCAGAATTGTAAATGCAACCTAGGCTGATATGGGTAAAATTTTGTGCCAGCGCACATTTTTATGGAAGTATGTTAAAATAATCATAACACTGAATTACACTATATCAAATCAATGCGGTTGAACAATGTAAAACATATAAAGTTGATTTGAATGTCTGAAAGCACATTGAAACAATATTTGCAAAGTACTTTTAGGGTATGTTGAATATTTTATTCACTGAGTGCAATTAAACAGTTGTGCTTGCTTCAACAATGAGTCAAAAGGCATCCAATTACCTAGAAATCTTCCTTTTTCTCTAAATCGACTGAATGGGGAAACCAGAACGGCTATGTCCAACAAAAGTAATATTTGCATTTTACCGATTTGAATTCTGCAGAATCCTCTTCCCTACTTGCACGGCATGAACCAGTTTTCACTTGTACATCCCCTATCACATCTTAACCACGATCCCGCATACGGCGATTTCTACATCCTCTGCACACAATTTGTAATCGAAATGTTTGTACTGCGTTATTCGATACATGCAAGAAATATCGACAGTTTACCTTCTCGTAACGTACACCGTACACTTTTTTCATTTTCATATTTTACATCTACCTCGAAACTTTATTTCTCATAGGTACATCGAGGTATGCTATACCTGCTGTACAATCAAAGGATTAAACATCGAAATGATCTACCGGCCTATCTGTACGATATCTGCCTCCATTCGCATCCACGCATTTCCTCGGTAAACTCGTTACAGCGTTTGCCATAATGTATTCGTTATACTGAAGAGGTGGCAATGTCGGGTGCATCTGATATCGTTGTACGTCGTGACGCGTAGGGAACTGCACGCAATCAAACCTCTTGCTTGAGCGCCACCGAGTGACACGCTTTGATGTTCCTATTCGGAAGATGAGCATGTGTACGTGGCTACGCGAGTGCGTGCGCACTCGTGAACACTCGCACACGGACACTTCGTCGTGTGAGACAGAATGGCTCAGCGTGTAGGGGATGCGTCAAAGGAAGCTTCAGAGACGAGGAGCAGTGCGTGTGCCTAAAACATGTCTGCTTACTTAAATTACTGATTATTTCTGCGAACCTGCAAGTCTCAATAGTCTGATTTTTCTCAAATGGGCGCAAAGTTGGTCGAAGAAGTATACCTGACTTACAACTGCGGAAATTTTATATATAACCGTTGCTATGCAGGCGATGTGGAAAACATACCCTGTGCATTCTTTTTTAATATTCTGACACTACTTTGTGTGCGAACGTTACAAGATTGTGTTGTACTACATAGATGGAGTTTAATAATTGAATGATGCTACAGAATATTAACTTTAACCATTGACGTGTAAAGGTGATCTGAAGATCTTTAGTAGCATTTTAAAGAACGAAATTCGGTGATATTAGTGGGATAGCGTAATAGGTACGTTGAAACGGTGTATAAATGAGAACCTATTAATATCCCTTTGTCGGTATCCCGCAGATACTGATGTGATCAAAAGTAAAGATTTACTTTACATTTGTTTTTTCCGAGCTGTTCTCTGGTTCGCCTTTCATTGCAATTTTAGCCGCGCGATGAACTTCCTTAAATTACTTTGCTCCAATTTTATTATACCTGCGCACACCTTTATCAAAAACCTTCGCGTTCGTGTAGCGTCAGATAGCAAGAAGCTAGAGTACTGTTTGACTTGGTTGAAATAAACTTGAAACTCGGTAATGTTCATTGTGTACTTTAAACCAGGTATGCTATTCCGTGCCTAAAAAATGGAGCAGCAAATATAACATCGCAGGTGTGCACTTGGAGTAAAACTAGATATCGTCCACAATGTCATCTCTTTTGAAATTTTTTAGAAGACTCAACAAACATTGTAATACAAACAACAAAATTACATTATTATCCGACGATTAGATGAAATATTTATCGAATCTAATTGACTTTAAATCGTGCAAAGCGTTTTCAGTACTTTCTTGTCTTCATTTAGTTGTAAGCTATTTATAATTAAAATAAATTATCTTCAGCAACACCCGCCATGGACACTGTTGATAGGAAAGAATTAAAGAGTGGAAAGCATTTATTGAGCGGTTGTGGCTCGAAGGTTACTATTGTCGTTTCTGCCCGTGAACACAATCTCGCTGAGTCTCCGTCCCAAGGTTAAGGATCCGAGCGAAAGCGTTCCATGAAAAGGAAAATCTTGATCAGGCGGATGGCGAGAATGAGCGAGAATGAGCGAGAATCCCCTGAGAGATGCTTCCTACGGAACCCGATAGATCTTCCAACCTTCCTCAACTAATTAGTCGCGACACAAATGGCAAGGTCTTGCTAACGACCAGGCAGCAGCCATATATAGGGTGTCTTGGATAAATGTGAATGCCTCAACCTTTACATAAACGCCCTTAAAATGCATTACATTATGACTGAATTAGGTACTCGTTTGAAAAAATGCCCATGCTTTTGATGATTGCTGCAGAAAATACGTTAAAAATCCGCGTACATAAAAAAGTAGAAGAAGAGCAAAACTAAATTTTATGCAATTCTAAAGATGGAGGAGGCATGTACATCCTTCGTGGAAATGAAGAGTAAACTAATATTGTAGTGTTTATTTTGGTATCGAACTTCACCGCTAATGTATCCTCTCCCAACGTTACTATTGTTTTTCAGGACACCGTGTACAGTAGATACATACAAATCACTCACTCATACATCCACATGTGCTGAGACGCTAGGCGCGTTTCGTATCTTCTGTTTGCTCCTTTCGGTCTCCAATTTCTTACCGGGAATTGTCGTTCGTCATCTATAAACGGTATCCGCGCCGTTAATCTGTGCGTTTATCGATTCTGTTGTCTCGCCATTTCTTGTCCGGACTATCAATGAACGTTGCCTACTCCAACTTGCAACGAATAATGACAGCAGGGACATAAGTGATAGTTTAATTTCGGCATACATCGATTTTTTTTCCATAAAATCATGTTTACAAACAAAAGCTTATACTGAATTTTGGGTCGAGTAGAAATGTTGTGTTATCAGACATAGCAATACGGGAATGTCAAATAATTGCGACGCAGATACAGATATAAACTGTTTACTGCGCTTTAGTTTATGTAATATATGTTGTTTGCGGTTAATTGAAGTCTCTCGTATTAATGTAACATTTAAAAAAATCATTCAACATTTGCAATTATTCGCAAAATGAACTTGCTACGACCTGGGATATGTGGTGGGTTTCTTCGGTCTTGGGGAAGAAGGATCCTTATATCGAAGTAGTTTTACTTTAAACTACTTTATTAATTCTCTTGCAAATGCTGTGGTCGGAGCGATGTTCTATCAAGGAGATGTGTAGATTGAAAGAGTGTCGAAGATTGAATGCTGAAGGTCGAATATTGAATGCCGCTGGCGGTTACAGACGGTTCTTAAATATGCTTACAACGGGCTATACGGATGCATGTGTGGGTGTGTGTGGCTGTAGGTACGAAGGGTATGTGGCGCCCTCGAGAGCCCAGACGCAGGCCTACGGTATAAGGCCATAAAAAAAGGGTCTTACGTTGGGGCTGTAGCTATGGTGTGTGTACGGTGACGTTATAAGTTGTGGTTTATATAAATGTATACGTTACTTAATTAATGCTAATTATAAATGTTACATTATAAATATTATAATGTTATTTAGTTGCTATGATTATAGGGGAGACCGGGGCAAAATGGTATAGCGGGGCATAATGGGACCGGGGCAAAACGGGTTTGGGGCAAAATGGAATAGTGAAAATCAACACTGCTGGAAAATACGTCATTGGGGCAAAACGGGACTGGGGCAAAATGGGCCGGAGAAATCTCCGAAAAATCGGAGATTTCTCCGGCCCATTTTGCCCCGATCCCGGAGAAATCTCCGATTTTTCCTGTCCCATTTTGCCCCGATCCCGGAGAAATCTCCGATTTTTCCTGTCCCATTTTGCCCCGATCCCGTTTTGCCCCAATGACGTATTTTCCAGCAGTGTTGATTTTCACTATTCCATTTTGCCCCAAACCCGTTTTGCCCCGGTCCCATTTTGCCCCGGTCCCATTATGCCCCGCTATACCATTTTGTCCCGGTCTCCCCTACATATGATATAGGAATTATATGGAGTGTGGGGTACGGGCCGTAACATGGCTTATTTTTATTTCGACACTACCAAACCACTTTTACAAATATTTTACTTATCGAATTTCTACGAATTTTACATGGCGTAGTGTCAAATAATTTAAAATAAAATCTTACTTAAAACGCATGTTTAATAAATCCTTGTTTTACCCTTGAGATTTGTTCCGAAAAAATAACAGTCGCAATATTGTGGGTTACGATTAGGTACGAGTGAGGAAAATAAAGTGCGAGCGAATTAAAGTGCCTATGTGTTTGGGTAAGGAATGCCTGTGTTACGTCAGATATTGCAGTCAAGAATGTTTAGGGATTGAGTGAGTGCGGCTTTAACTGGCGGGTCGTCATTTCAAAGCTGAGAATGAGATGTATTGGGTACGTGTGCAAGCGTATCTGACGAGTGTGTGTTCTCAGAAGAGTAAGTGCGTTTTTGGAAGCGAGGCTGTAAAATTGTAAGGACAGTATGACTAGCAGTATGAGTAGTGAACCGTGATTCTAATTAGCGAGGCTATTATAACAAACCCTTTTCTTTTCTATTCTTTTAATTCCTTTCCGCTTCTTGGCAATTCTTCTTCCGGTTATCCTACAATATAGTATCAGAGAATACCATTCACCGTGATAGAATGTGCACTGAAACGCATTAACAATTTCAAAGTTTTAAATTATGCCATTCATTCACTGAACGATGAATTCTTAAGTTAGAAGTCTGCATACTTCGCGAATGCTCCGAAGAAATTCGCTGTTTCGTTTTTCGGTACGAGAAACTGCTTATCTTCTGTCAAATCCAATTACTCACTGTTGCGACCTTCCGTGAATTATCCAAAGGCAGCAGACGGCGAAAACGCGAATAGGGATGAAGGCGACGCCAATGTACACATTCTCTGTTACGTTTTCATCAAAATTTTTATTAAGTTACGTCGGCGCACGTCTTCGGCGACGATCTTGGGTCGTCGCGATGAAAAATGATCGAAGTGAAGACAACGGGGCCCTTCGTTTCTTTTACAGCATCGGGATCGTCCGGTATTTTAACTAATTTGATTTCTATTACCAATACTCCAACGAACTATTCGACACAGTAAAATCCTCTTAAAGTAACGCTGTAGGAATGAACGTTTGTTTTTCAAAAGAAAACGCCCTCGTTGCGGAAACGCAAATCAATATATAATGACAGAATTTGAGTGTTAGAATGATAACCAAATGACGATGTTAAGCGTGTACTGCCTTTTTTATGAAGCTAACACTGTCAATGAAGTCATCACCAGTATATAAGAATTCCAAAGTTACTTAACTGCTTCCAGTTCTTATTTTAGATAGTTATCTTATAACATTATAATAGTATAAATATAATAGTATATAAGATTCTCACAAATATACTTAAATAATATATTATATCGCATTAGATACTGTACTATTTTTGATTACTGCTCGGGGCAAAAACAATTGCGGTCAAAAATATTTTATGATAATAATAACTTGGTACAATTATCCTATAGAATTAAAATTGTCAAGGTGTGATTTACATTTGTAATAATATCCTTTTTTATCCGAATTTGAAGCAAGGACGTCTATAATTATTGCCAGTTTTTGCATTTAACTCTCGATAACACGATCTCCACTAGCCGATAGCCGATATCCGATAATTGGAAATTGTTAACTGACCATATTGACAGGTAGTTGCAGATGATTGATTATCGCTCACTGATTCTCTCCCACTGATTATCCGATTCGCACAGATAATACTTTATAAGCTTCTCTCTTAAGGGCTTAAAGCTTCACGCGCAGCTTGCAAAAGAAGTGAGGTAGATCGGAAACGTATCCCAGAAACTGGCTTTTGCACATCGGTTGGGCGTATGTAACCCATCACAGAACGTCAATATTATGTACGATCGTCTTTAATACGTCGTCACAAGGCTGATGGCACGATCATTTCTACAAAAACTCCTCCAATACTCTGTGTCTGCTGGCACGTTATATATTCTGATGATATTTATTTCATTTTGATTTCGCTTTTTTTCCTTCTCTTCGCCGGTTGAATATCCAATGTCAACGTAAAACGCCGCAAATGTGATACTTTTATGGTATCCGAATTCTCTGAATAAATACGAACAAATGAAATTACCACCGTATCCACAATAAATATTATGACATTCCCGTGTGTACCTTTGCTTCGTTCCACACCGCGTTCCATGTTGCATTTGGCGTATTCTACATGTGTCAAGTCCATTTGTCATGACCATTATTTATAGTTAATATGGCGTAGGTGGCGGAGACTTAGATGTAGAAAAAGATGTAGCATCGGGGAGAATCTGATTAAATCGGAAAAGAAACGGAAAGAAATGAATCTGATAAAGAAAGACAAATAGAAAAATTGACGATGGAAACATGAGAGTAAAAGATTAAATAAGAATTGAAAGAGTGCTGGGAAGAAAATTAATCTCCCGTAATCCTTCGTCACTTGGAGAAAAGTTAGTATGTGACAGTATTAGTTCTGTTCTGCTTTTCACGCCTCTGCTTTTTATGCAATAATCGATATCGTTGCCTACCAAGTTGATAACTGAGGCAATTCTACGACGATTACAGAAAAATAAAAAGCTGCCTTAGATCATATCCACATTCTACCGATAATCTTATAAACAATAACTACGTTAATACTTCCATAATTATTCATTTATTTCGATAGACGAGTGTTGAGCAGTTTTGGTAACAATTTACATCTAGGATGGGTAATATCTCAAAGACTTTACGTGCATCAAGTACGAATGAAACAGGACGAAACAAACTAAGAGGGATTGAGAGATCTCCAAAGAAATGGTAAAAGCGAATTGTTGCGTGTCAGTTTGAACAAAACCGATGGCAAGGAGCGGAATGTGAAATGACTAGTCTGGAACTAAATCAGCGGCACAGCTGCATATAATTTGCTCGAAAAGTGGCGTGGCAGACATTCGTTCGCTGTGTGTTACACGCCGTCAAAACTCAGAGTCGTGTCTCGTTGCGGTATAAGATTACCGCAGATATTGGATGCCAGCGGCATGAACGGAAAGGGGAGGGCGCGCGAGGAAAATGCGAAGAGTGTTGCTCGAGTAGAAGCCGGCTTCGAGGTGTGAGGATTCTCATAGCCCGACTCGGTAATTACCGTCACGAAATAGATTAGATGATCAAGAGGGGGCGGAGAAGCTTCTTCAATGAAAATTCAAAGTTGTCTTCATATACCACCCTCTTCCTATTACATCCTGCCTTCGGCAACTTGACTTTTCCACCTAAAATTAATCTCAGCGCAGCTGTTTTCAAAGGTGCAGATGAGCGATCCATTTACCTATCTCTTAATTTTCCATTCGTTTTTCAGTATCTCCTTCTTTTTTCATTGGCAAAAGCGTCACGACCCTGTGGCACATTAAATTTAACGCACATGCAATATACGCGGAACATATGAATGTCCTGATAACCAATCTTTTTATTTGAGCGTTACTAAATTGTAAATTAAGCCATATGACGTAAAAGTGAACAAAGAACTTTTCAAGCACGCGCCTTTCTTTTGCGCACTGAACAGTAACGGTGCTTCTGTTTCGGCGGATCATGAGAGACGTAGTTCAGTGAATGGTTAGAAGAATGGGAAACAAACAGAGAATGGCGAGAGCGGAAGAAACATGCTCACGTTAGCGAAATGGAAATTAATGCTCGTCTGGTTTCTCGTTAACGAATGCAGTGCCAAGGACGATTTACAGATGTGGAGAGAGATGTAGGCAAGAGAGATGTAATAGGAAAAACATGAAAAGGTCAGGTAACGTAATAAAGAGAAATAAGCGGGAAAAGAACTTGCTGAATAAACACGCAGTGTTCAACAATGAAAACAAATTCTTAGAAAAACTCAAATTCTTCTAATCCTAATACTCTTCAAAACGATTGTCCAACAATAAATTCTTCACCTTTCTTATTTCTACGCTGCGATAAGCCCAGTATACTCAGCTGCTCGTTTTTTTTCTGTTCAAGTCATAATTGACTCTGTTTATGACACAATGCAATATTTGAAAAAAAAACTTTAAAAATTACAGAAAATTACCTACGGTTTAATAGTTGAGTAGAAAATCAAGTAGAACATTTAACGCCACTATAGATTTCATGCACAGCACGCGCAGACAACAACAGAAAGTCAATAGCGATCACAGGCGCAGTTCAACGAAAGTTTCCAGTACGAAGTCAAAGTCAGACAATGGATGACAGGCTAGTCTATACAACGCACAGTAGGTAAGGCCAAATGCGTACGCAGTGTGTAGGGAACGTAGAAGTAATGCGTAGCCAATAGGCAAGCAACGCGACGGCGCCTCAATGCGCGCTCGCGCCGCGACCCAATATTTACTTAACTTGATTGATAAACAGTCCCCCGATACCGGGGTACAGTAGCTATGGCCTCGCTCCCGAGTTTCGACCGTCGGATCCCCGAGGGATCGTGTGGGGTAACGTTTACTCCGTCCGCTAATACAGACACACGTCTCACCCCCTTCCCGCCCGCGCGCTTACCGTCGCAGCCACCGTCACTGCCACTGCCACACTAGTTTACGATCCTCTTCTGCCCAACGACGTCAGTCATGTCGTACGTCTAACGGCCCTCATGAATCGCTTCACGATCAACTTATTTGTCTACCGACACGTTTACGCACTCGACCGGATACCTTCTTCGCCGTGGACTTTTATTATTATGATACATGTCGTTTGCTTCTGACGAATGAACTGCGACTGGCGAGATATGGTAATGTTAGCTGAGACGTGTCATTTCGCACCCGATCGCTCGGGATTTATCGTGTTATCTTGGTCCTGGCTTCCTCTTGGGTTAACGTTGATTTCCAATTTTGCACAGTTTCTTCTTGTACTAATGAGCCGAATTTACTTTTGCGCGATATGTTTCAGAGTTTTGTGCTCTTATGTAAATTAATTCGATTACGTTAGCAAAATGTGTAATGTATAATTCTTTGCTTAAAGTTTTGTAGTCTCGCTTTAACCAATGTGTGACCTCTGGCTATCGATGTTCACTTATCAGAGATAAACTTTGGGACTGATCATTTTAAGCGTTCACATTCTGTCGCACAATCTGTTATTCAGTATACTGTTATGTTATCGTCAAAACATACATTAATGAACTAGGTGTCCATGTCTTGTTGAATCATCGAACTGATACGTCATTTGACGATGCAAGCTTTTGATTCAGTTATTTGAGGACTAAGTATAGCACACATGAATCCTGGTTCCCCTTTCTGACGTAGTGATATATTTTTTACTATAATGATCACGTATATGTATCGTATTTGAAAATGTTGTTTACTGATCGATGATGTGCACACGACTGATCTGATAGAAGAATATAACGATCAGAACGAAACAATTGAACAGAATGCGTAAGTGGAAATGTTGATGAAAATTGTGTTATGAAATTAGTAGTATGAAGATTATGGTAAGTGCGAATATAGGACCAATCTAAGGAAAAAGGATTTCCATATGACTTATGGCAAACGTGATTAGTGGTCTGTGTTAGTTTCAATAACAAATTTCATAACAAGCATTAATAGCTACTGTCCCGGAAATAAGTATATATGTATATGTTCTTTGTATATCTCTCTATACTAAAGTATATACTTTGTATATAAGTTAAATGTAAAAGGGTGGATAGATAACGCTTTGATAGTCCTTCATAAGCAATTCTGAAGAAGTTCGATAATTACATGCCAGACATAGATATCCGCAATTTCCGTAGCGCGTCAGCGACAGAGATTTTATGCATTTTGAGCTGGTTACATCAATGGAATCTCATATTCGTGCCGAGGTTAACGTCCGTCGAAAGCCAGGACGGCGAGTAATTGAGACTTTCGGCCGTTGATAGCGAACGTATTGGACCTTGGACGTCAATTCGCGCGGATCATTACGATTGAAACCCTCGAAGCTTGGACGAGTACCATTGAAAATGGTTTTTATCCTCGATTTCCGGTAGTCCCGAGGGCGGTCTACGAGAAGCCGGAACTTGTAATTCGGCACTGTGTCTCTCCCTGAACATTGCCCACCGTTCTGCTCTTTCTCTCTCTATTTCTATATATTTCTCATTCTTTCTCGCTCGCTCCCTCTCCCTCGTTCTCTCACTCTCACTCAATTGCGCACCCGGCCGCGTTAAAATTCAATCTCGCCGACCTGAAGTGTATCCCCCCGAACTTTTTGTCTCGCGGAAAGTAATTAAAGCGGGCTTTTCCATTCCGCCCTTCGCTCGTACTGCGAAGGGGATGAAGCGATATAGTATAGTAGAATAAAGAGAGGTGCCCGGAGTTGGGAGGAATAAAGAGCCAGACGGAGAAAGACGAAAATGGTGATTGAGATAGAGAGAGAGAGAGAGAGAGAGAGAGAGAGAGAGGGAGAGAGAAAGAGAGAAAGAGAGATGAAAAGGGGAAAGAGTTGTATCAAGAGGAAGGCGGCGATTCGTTTTACTACTCGTTTGGCTCGCGGCCGGACTTCATGACAGAAAAGGAATGATGGGCGGGACGATGGCGGGTGTGATAGGGGGGATAAAAAGCTAAGCGAGCCGCATCACGTTCTTTTGGCATCCTCTTCTTCGTCTTGACGTCATATACGTCTCGGTCGCAATATTCGGACATATTACGGAGACGTCAAATAACGGCGTCATCGAAGACCCAACTTATACAAACCGCCCCGCCAATTTCGGTTGGGCGCCAGCCATGGACGACCTCCTTCTGGCCGCTTACGTAAACCTCGCCCTAAACCTCTGTCTAACCCTGTTCGTAACCCTCTCCTTCCTTCTCCAGCTGACTCGGGGAACGTAACTCATTTTCTCGCCTATCGAGACTTCGTTGACTCTACCCTCCTTGACTCTCCCCTCCACCCTCTATGCCCCTCATCTCATTCATTTCAGAACCTACCCTAAGCCAGTCGCCTTCGCACCCCTTGTGTTCCCTTGATCTCTGCACAGACGGCAGACCACTATGACGGGGGATAAAAAATAATTTATCTAACGCGCATGCCGGTACGACGACCCTTTCAGCGGTGGAGGTGAACGGCAATAAGGACGCGGCTGGACGTAAATAGCGTAGGGAAGCTTGAGCGAATTTCGACCGCTGTGGTCGCTGACCACTTCGAAACAGAGTGCCGTGCACGTCTCGCCGCAAGCTCGTTTCGGAAACACTGTCCGACCAACAGTTTGCTACCTGTTTTTAGATTATATTTTTCTTCCCACATTTCTTTTGGCCATTTCGTCCATTGTTTCCCCTTGTGAGTCGGCTTATTTGCAGACGATGTGTCTATTGACGTGTTCAGTCGTTTATTACTTACTTTCTTTTTTCTGATCTTCAGTGTCTGTCTGGTGATATGATTAGCGTAACTGTTTGGTACTTAAGGAATGTATGACACGTCACACTTTCGATTCAAGCGATTTGTTGAATTACTGGTATTTCATTTTAGGATGATTTTGATTTTAATGTTTGTGCGTTGCGATGACTATGCTGGTGTATTTTGAGATTATAGGTACAACATGCAACTTTGGTGTAGTAGATTTTTTTGGAAAAATCTATTGAATATAATTAACTCAACATGAAAGTAACGAATGCTTGTCAAAGTCCTTAACAAACGCCTTAGTCTTTTTATTACTTCTTCACCTTCGTGCTTGGTTCATAAATTTCGAGACATACATATATGCCGTTAACAAATTGACGCATCGAAAACATGCTTTTGCAATAAAACAAGCACATACTTTTTTAACCACCGTCATACAATATAGGTATGTCCACCCACACGACACGCATTATCTTTATGTGATTAGGAACCTGGTTCTAAAAATTATATTTTATCACGTGTCACCGTGACAAGAAGTAGATGCTCCGAAATTTCAAAAGATTTCATATAATATAAACATTTTTTATTTATTCGTCTAACGATTAGTTCATGCACAGAATTTTATCTCATTGAGAGCGCAGTTGCTGATTTATACGCCTTTCAGCGTTATCAATGTCCCTCGGCACCGTGTCAATCAGTATGTCCGCGACGATAATGAGTGACGCCCATTAAGCGGACGCTAATGAGAAAATCCGCTCATCTATTTGTCAACTTTCCGATTATGCCACGACAGATGAAAAAGATTTCATGTATGCTCAATAGTACTAATACATGCGTACGTGCGCCTATATTCCGTTATGAGCTCGAAATTGTACCCGGTGGCACGTGAAATTAAAGAGACTCAGGCATTACCATATTTTTTCACTCTCCAACATCGTCCGCGTGACACTTTATTCGTGAAAACGAAATATTTTTTCCACGGTAGATAACGCTACGCTGAATTCAAGTGGACTTTGGCCCGACATTGCGTGAAATATTAAAGTAAGCGCTCGACGAGCGACTGATGTACGCCCTCATTGGCATATTTCTCTAAACAAGCCAACCAGTTACATTGCGCTTGTGTCTCGGCGATTACATTATATAACGAAGCTTCCCGTAGGGCGAAATTCCACATGTGGATATATTATAATTATGCGTGTGTAATACATCCTTTCCAGGAGGTCGGGCAACGTGCAGCAACTGTTTTCGTAGCATGAATATCGCTATTGTCCCGGTGTACCTTAACAGCAGAATTTAATTATGCGTCTTGAGTGAAATAATAGTGTGAGGCATTGGTTTCTATTGTTGGCTGCTTTACGTTTTCCGTTTCTTGTCCTTTGTCTATCGCGTGGCTATTAGCTGCTTAACATTTTGCATTATGGCCGGTGACATTGATGATGCGACCATAAAATTAATTGCCAGGTTTTACGCGCACAGGTGATCTCTTCATGTAACAATAACATTTCATTGTGCACGATGCTAATTGCTCAACATGCAGAAGGTTCACATTCTGCAAAATAAACCACCGCTTCTCTTATAGGTCCTATATTATTGTGTAAAATATAAACCGAGCAATGACAGTGCATACAAAGATATAGGTACGCTGGTAAATATAATATGAAAGTATTGCGGGTAGAAAAAATGAGCTGTTT
Source organism: Anoplius nigerrimus (assembly GCA_914767735.1). Classification (NCBI taxonomy): domain Eukaryota; kingdom Metazoa; phylum Arthropoda; class Insecta; order Hymenoptera; family Pompilidae; genus Anoplius; species Anoplius nigerrimus. Next base: position 6,014,928 of record OU612079.1, on the reverse strand, counting down.
CTTTCGACTCTCATTTGCACAGTTACATTTTCTTAATCATTTCCCATATCAGGGTTAATGCATTCTACTATGAAATCAAAGATATGTGCAAATATGAAAAAGTAGTAGCATGTGCATTTTTCCGAAATATGATATATTCTTTCTAAGCTTTTCGCAACTGCTGCGGTCATCTTGTCTTTCTGCTTAGTCCTTCTCCCCAATGTAAATCTTGATGGCCATCCGAGTTCTCTGTTCGCTTTCCGAGACTGCATCCAATCGAATTTCTTATTCCTCGCTTCTGTTCCCTGACCGTCAGAAGTCGCTCTCTTTCCCAGCTTATCCGCATGGAGTGTTCTTCCCGAGATTTTCCCCAAGTTCCGTTCCGTCGTTTCCTCTCGATCTTGGATCCGCCACGTCGACGAACCGAGACTCTCCTCGTATGGATGGTTTGCACGTGCACGAAGGGTCGCTCGCAGCACGTAAGACTCCTACGTGGCATCGTGCCTAGTCATTCGAAAGGAATTCTACCCTCTCAGAGTATAAAGGGAGTGCCGTTACGAGGTACCACCTAAAAATATGTTCGCTTTTCCGTAGTTTACTTACCGGAAGGAGATTGTTTATTTATCTACTGATGAAGCTCAAGTGCGTTGGCTCGCGTAATAAGAGGAAATCAGATTGCGCAATTCACAGAGTCAGAATTTAAAGTTGAAGGCACGCGAATTAGAACATTTCCAATTCCTGGTTTAAACTATGTTTTCTCTGTTTAACCTTGTTTCTTAACTCTTCTCCCTGTATAATCCCGCAATCTTCGTTAAATATCCTGTGGTATAAAATATCCCCCGATAATAGAAAAAGTTTTTCTAGCACTTCCGAAAAGTTTGCCAACATGTCCTACAAGCACCACTGCACAGAACTACTTCATACGTCTTTAAACACACGCAGACAATTTCCCGTATAAGTGAACGTGCATCGATATGACAATACTGCACTCAGCATTTCTGATATTCCATGCAATTTTCAGTGGCAATAATTTTGTGTAAAAGAAGGCGGGAACAATGCTGCGACAACTGGGAAAAAGGAGGCAATCTCGAAGACGCGGCGTGCGAAAGGGGAATGATAATAAAAAGAAGGGCGGAAGAGTAGGCGGTAGTGGGTGATAGTGATAGCGATAAATCTGTCGGGAGGGGGAAATATGCATCCGGCGGGGGTGGCCCGTCGGGCGCAATCAGGCAGCGAGCACCGAACAAATGTACTCCCCGTCCCGGCCCGGGTGTGAGTGTCGGTCGTTATTGGAAAATAGTTTTGTGGGCTTTCAACTGGCTGCGTGCTCTCCTTGAGAGTGTGCTCATGCGCGCGCGATCTCCGCTGAAGGGCACTCCAGTAGTGGCGAGCGGTATCTTCTAAAAAGGATTTCTCGAGGGCCGCCGAGAAACTGCCGCTGTCGAGTTTATCCTGCCACTTTTTGACAGTTACCGGACATTCGAGAGTTCGCCGAGTTTTTGGACCTACGAATTATGATGATATGGGAAAAGTATACGCGCTTCTCATAGCGTGCGAATCTGAACTTCAGCGTTACTTCAACGAGGTTATTCTGCCAAATTCGTTTGTGCAAAATATAGAGATATTATGAGAGATGCTTCAGTCTATCATGTTTGCTTTTGTATATATATGCTAATGATTGTTGTTAGGACACGGTGAGCTTTTAGTGGGTAAATATTTTCTGTCCAGAGCGCTCATAAATTATAACATTTTAAAATATACTATTTTCTTTTTCATCTGTCATTTACTTTCAGTCATTCGAGAATAACAAATTCACCTGGTGGAATACAATTTGTGTTATTATATTTTCAGGGAACAGTAATTTTCTACGAACATGCCTTAAATATCGATAAATAATTTCTCATCCACATCCCAACCCATTTGTAATAATCGGAAAAAAAGCAGCTGTTAAAAATGCAATATGACGAGGAGATTAATGTACTTACTAGATACTCAATTCAAATCTACCAGTCTTCAAAAATACATGTTACCCGGTCCATTTATACAGCAATACATCTATCTACTTTGAAAATTAATACTTCTTTTTTATATCTTTTGTTTCAACGTCAAATTCTTTATCAAAATGTTATTTTATGGTTATTTTTTTTAACGTTCAACGCGTAGCGTGTAGAAAGAAAATAGTATTTTACGTAATCCAGAAGCTGGTTTCCTAAATGTAGGTGCATTAGACTTTTTTTCGAAATAGATGGAGCGTACGTTGGGCAGTGAGCGTGACTGGTGGAGCTCGGTTCGTCAAATGGCGGAATCCTGTCCGCAGTACGTCGAAATACGGCAGGCGGGTCGGTTCTTGAATCGATTTTTCCCCTGTCCCGAAGCCCTTTGTTTGCACTTTAGGTAAACTTGACGCCCTCGTGGTACACGGCCCGCAGAGATGCACGCGAGCTGGAAAACGAGGAATCAACCAACCGTCCCGATCCCTCTCACATTCCGTCAACCTTTAACCCGCAGCTTCGATTACGAGGACTCGATTGAGCGGCGCTACCTGTTAAAAGATAAAACAGAAAGGACAAAGCACGAGAATCATTGGAAAAACGCGTGGCAACGCTTTATTGCTATTCTCCCCCATTCGGATCGAAAGATTTCGAAGTTAATTGGAAATACGAGAAAAATCGATTGGAAACGTGGAGTGGTTAGATTTTCTAACTGTATTGTATACGGCTAAATTGCGATACTTGTGATTTTATGGCAAAGGCAACGTTGCTTTAATTTCATGCGGTAATGGCTTCAGTAACTTTTTTCGTTTCTAATACTGAACGCGTCGGAACATACGCATTATCGAAATGATGATAAGGTGGTATATGCCAAAATTAAAGTAGATTTCTACAGTGATTTCAACTTTGAAGAACTGAAAGTTATTCTTATTGTAATTGTACCATTTGTATAAATCGAATTTGAATATTGATTGATAGATCTTCGATTTGATAAACTCATGAATACTACACATTTTCTATGACTACTTATCGCGCAGTTTGTGTAAGAGTTGTAACATTTTACCTGGTCAGAAATAATCGAGACTACAAAAGCCCTTCCTACCCGTTTGTTTCCATTTTTCTTTCTCCCCCCTTTCCGCACCCTCACTTCCTCTATTCTTCCACTTCATTTTCCTTTCGTTTATACTCCCCACCCCTTTCTTTCGGCATAGCACACCTGTTTTTTTCCTACCTTAACTTTATCTCATTTCTCATTCCCCATTTCTCTCTCTTGTCTATGTTTTACATTTTTTAGCCAGCATGCCATTTGGCCCACTCCCCTGCATACCTTTCCACCCTTCCCATCCTTTCCATTCATCGTCCGTCCAGCGGCCGTGGTCCCCTTTACCCGACCATCTCTGGCTCCATAATTCGTTCCCTCGCACGTCTTTCCCTTTACCCAAGCAGCCCTTCCTCGTCAACTGTTTCGGCCACTCGTTGCGGCGTGTCGGCCTTTCCCCGTATTCGGTCCGTCAATTAACCCCTCGCGCAAACTGCCTGCTTGCGCCGGAAAAGCGAAGTGTTCACAACTTTTCCGCGTTGCTCGTGAGACGGATGTGAGTCCGTGTAATTTCAACCGACGCTCTTCTAAGCGAGAAAGAGAGAGGGATAAAGATAAAGTTGGCCCCGAGAGGAGGGGGTGGAGAGATGGAGGATGAAAAAGAGGAAGAAAGGGAAAATGGCGAGGCAGACGTTAATTATTATTTTTGCCCGCGTTTCGCCCTTTTCCTTCCGGCACGAAAGTTGCTAATTTGCTTCCTGCGGCCGAAGAACGGAGCCATTCACGCGTCCGTGCCCTTCGTACGCCTCTACGGCGATTATTCGATGCGTTCAGGCAGAAGCCGTTTGAGAATGGAGGATCGGGGCGGAGGGTTGTTTTAATCACGGTGCGGCTCGTTTAGCGCGCGACTTCTTTGTATTTATGTCTACGCGCGCCTGCGCTGGCGAACGAACGTTTTTATTGGGGCGATTAATTGATCGCTCTCTGTTTGGATTTACTGGCCGCTCATACGATTGCCGGCCATGTCACGTAATTATGACGGCTTTTTCCGCATGTTTTTTTCCTCAACGGATTGTTGACTTCCAACGTCGGTGGAAATTTCATGCTGCTGCGCTCAACTCGATTCCTATTACCACGACATATAAGTTATTGTCTAGCTGATACAGATCAAGTTATCATTAAAAGTATGTACTATATTTTTTTATATATATCTTACTTCTACGTTTATTAGTTTTATGAGAAATATTCTTTTCGTACTTTTGAAAAAAAAAACATTTTTTTTCAGGAACATTATATATTAACACTCCGTTGTTCCGTTTGATGAGTACCACGTGCCCTGAGAATTTGACCGTAATTTTTTGTTACTCTCACGTCTGTATGTTTGTTTTCACTACGCCCGTGTACTATTGTTACCGTTCTAGGGGGCGAACGTGGAATCCGATCGTATTACCGCATGTCCTATCGCGATACGTTCCGAACGAACAGAGCGGCCTGATAGCTATAGAGACAGGCACGTGTTTACACGAGTCGAAAAACAAACAGTGCAGATTGTGCGCATCAAGCAGGGACTTTTTGGACCCTCTGTTTTTTTAACCCTCGTCGGTCGAGCCAAAAACAATAATGTAGTGTATGCTTTTTCACAAGGGTATTATTCTTTCAATGACATTACGTGTTTGGTCACGTAACTTTTGGATAACACAGTGGTAAACAATAGTGTTCAGAAATATAAAATTCGGTGTTTACTATGTCATGCTGTTGCGTATTAGTACAATTTGAAATGTGGGCGTTGGACAACGAATATTTCCATTTTGGTCAGGTCATCTAGTGGCTAATTTACGCAGAATATGTAACATACAAGGAGTGATTATAAAAATGTTTGCTTTAATGACAAAAATGGGAAGCCAATTTCGAAAAGCTGCAATACAATTGTGTGTATACATGACCAATGAGTGAATGAGGCCGTGAGAAAAAGTGCTTTCCATCAACCAATTTGTCTGTCGAGACAGTATAACTGCCTGTATGGGCTTTCTTTATACGTCTAATAATAACAAAGCTATTGCAGTGTTCCTATGTAAATCCTCTGCTCCGCCAACTGATCGACAAGGACCATGCTAAGGAAAGTAATACGGCATATGCGCGAAGTATCCGCAAGTAGATAGACTGCCATCAAATTCCAATTCGAAATTGTCCGAAAATCAACGCGGAAGCTGATGCACCGGAAATCAGGAGGGTTTGTGCGGAGGGTTGGGATTTAGCGTGGGCGCGGTCGAAATTACAACCATGACGACTTGGAGGACCGCAACAGGAAGTTCTCGCATAACCGATTCGCTCGCTGTTCACGGCGGATGGTAAACTCTTCATTGTCCTGGCCCCGGCGAATGTAGATTCCCCGGAAATTGGATCTCCGGCGAAAAGGTCAGCGGGTGGAAGAGGCTTCCACTCGCGATACGTTTGAAGATCGTTTGACCTTAATGGCTCTCGGCAGCCGTGGCGAGGAAACGTCTTTGCCCGAGATCGACGAGCGAGGACAACGGGCAAACGTCGAATACAGGATAGCAGGAAGCGTTTCATGATATCGAATTCGAGTGCCGCTGCCGGCGGAAGTTCGGCCCAGAGTGATTGGGTTCAAGGAATACGTTGCAAGCTTCGCCTGTGTTATACGCAGACCCATTCACCGTTTCTAGCAGTCTACAACTTATTGTAGGAAGATTTTACTGGTATTTCCAAACTGAAATGGATGGTTAGAAGGGCAAAATGGGTCCATGTAATGTCTCTTTATTTTTTGATCCATACATTTGTACGTATCCTACACTCCGGCTAATTTATCGACTCGGTAGATTCTCACCAGGCACAAGAATAAAACACAATTTCGAGAGTATTTTAGGACACGTAGGAATGCGCCCGATGCTCACGCCATCAATCACACATTTAAACATTCACACACTCAACAACACACTCATTTCCACATTATTACGTTCTAGGGGCGAATTGTGCCACGGTTCTGAACGTGATTTATATTAAAATAAGCCCACTGTGTCAGTAGGGCAACCGACGTGGAGCACAAATAAATATACGAATTTTTGGTATTGAAGAAGAAATTCAAGTTCCAGGAATAACTGTACTACATATATTAATTTGCATTGTCGCAATTAATTAAATGAATTGTACAGTTAATGTTTTGACGTCGCTCACTAGTAACATTGCGGGAGATCATTTGGCGGAGTACTTGCCGCTTCAGGTTTCCAGATCGTGTGACCTTAATGGTTTCCGGGAATCGTGGCAACGGCAACATCTTTTGTCGAGTTCGACGAATGAGGACAACGGACGAATGTCGAATACAGGATGAGGGAACATTTCTCTCGGCGATATCGAATCGAATATCCAAGACGGGTAAAGTTGGACCAGTCTGAGGCATTTACTTCAAACCAATACATTTCAGATCTGTGCAGAAGTTTGCATGTATTCAATTCCGCACAACAGCTCACGTTAAAAGTAATCGTTGTTGGTATACGTCTTGAGAGCTTAATTAATGAGCAGAACGATCCAGATTTACAGATGTTTTGAAACGTGTGAAAATAATAATTCTTTTCCAACACATGCTTTATCGAAAATGCCATTTAGATTTATATCCGAGGTTCCTTAATGAATTAGTTTAACACTTGGTAAGCGCCTGGACATTAGAAAAAGGGTAATTAATAAAAACATTCTTTTCACTGGTAAGAGTTACAAAGATGGATTACAGTGAATATGCTTTACAAAAATTTAGTAGTCACAATACATTTTCATAAATCTTTGCTCACTCCCTTCACGTAAGAAACCCTCAGAGATGATAAGAAGATATCACAGCGACATTTTCAAGTGAAACGCGTAAGAACATGTTATTTCGCCCGGCGGCGGTATATTACTTAAAACGAAACTGAATTCGATAAAGTAGCATTCCGTTGGCCAAATGTCTTCATCTAAGTGGCTCTAGGCTCCGTTCCTTTACGTTCTCCCACCGGCTCTCAGGCTGACTCGAGCCAGAGTCAAAAAAGGACACGGAAAATGTATTCCTCATCTCCGCTGGATCTCGATGAAACGTCTCGCAGTCAACGTCTTCCTTTTTCCGCCTTTCCGTCGGCGACGGATGGCACGATTAATACTCGACTGCGCCGGGAAAAGGAGGGATGGGAGGCACCGGGGGAAGAGACGTGAAATGTGAAACGTGAAAGGCGAAGAGAGGAAATGCAAAGAGCGAGCGAACGATAAGAAACGCTCAGCGAAAGCGAATAGAGGCACAAGCGGACGGTAAGTAGATACAGCAAGAGCAGAGCGATGAATTAAATTTTGTGTCAATCTAAAAGCTGGGTGGATGTTCGAATGAAGGACTCAATTGATTAAGAAGAAATGAGACGCAAGAAAAGTGTGAATTGTATCACGGTCTCTGCTATAATCGGCTTGTTTTTCGTTGGGCGAGTACGATCAACTTAGTGGTGGCTTTGGTATGCATGGCCTCATTTCGGAGTTGCATACTAAACGTTTGCTAGGCAATATAGCCATAACATATATTCTCAAGCTTATTAGCAATCATTTCTCGTCAACCAAAATGGCCTCAAAATATGCTGTAGAGTTAAGAGAGATCCAATATCTGCTCTTTGCGTATCTATGCGAAACACTCTGCTGGCATGTATTTCTAACCTAGTTGTAAATGGGAAAGAAGACAAAACATTTAATAATTTTATGGAATAAATTGTTAAGTGCTGTAGCTAGGCTTCCACATTTACATTAAGTTAAAAATAATTGATCGTTATGGAATCAATACTTACGATCTCGAACGTGTATCAGTTTGTTGTTAGTCGTCCACCACCGTTTTTACGTTATAGTAGCTTAAATCGATCAAAGAAGTAGTTTAGTTATTGTGCTTATCTGCAGCGTCTCTATTATAAGAAATTGAGTATTCCACATGGTTTATGTAATTTGTTCTTGTTCAACACTAACATATTTATTTTATAAAATACAAACATCTAAGATACCTTTAACTTATTATTATATAAAATGTCAACGAATTATTGATGAAGAAACCTAATTTCCAGCGGCAGTCCATTAAACAATTTCTAACCATCGCATTACACATTCTTTGCTCTTACATTTCTCACATACTCACCGAGACAATCATACCAAACCAAACCATAAATACCTTTCCGCATAATCTAAAGGTCACCGAAAACGACAAATGCCACGTTCAGCGATAAAATCGAAATCTCCCTAGAATGTTTTTCGGAAAATCTGTACGCTACTTTTACCGCTCGTCTTTCTCTGGGTCTTAAAAAACCATGCAAAACGGGTGAGACATTTTTAACAAAACGTGAAGCGGGCCAGAACGAATCGTGCTGTCGAGATCTTTCGAAGGTAGGAGGGGTGGACTGAGAAGGAAAATGGTGTGGAAGTGGGGGGTAAAGGTTAGGGGGTGGGTGAGAGAGTGGGGGTTTGGTATGAGTGCGTGGCAACGCGGGGCCGTAAAAGGCGCCTCGACGCCGCACGCCTCGTGGGTGCGGGCTGCATTATCGAATACACGGCTCGCCGTGAGTTTACAAGTTAATGCATGTTAAATCGCTCGAGTAGAATCGACCGGCGCGCATAATGGAACGTAACACGGTTCGCGAACCCCGCCGCACGGCTTGTTCGAGGGGTGGGCGTCGAAAGAGGGCTTTTCGTTGATGCGGCACGAACTGAGAGGCGGACGATTGAACGGTTCGCCGCGAGAGTGTCGAGGGCTTCGTGTGAACAGGCCCTGTCACATTACTGCCAGATAGGAGGGCTATGCATCTATCTATACTAAGAGACTACTGCTGCCTTCGATTCTCGAAACCTTTCACTTTTGGCACCTCATCCCTCATCAGACGCGCACAATTCCTTTCTTGCGTTGCAAGAAAAAATTACTGTTATGCAGCTACTTGTGAAAATGCTCGATTACGAAAAGTTTGTTCGAAGTTCCATGTTAACGATTTGTACTTGCACAATGAATGATATAAAGTGCTGATATTGACTAATTGAGAAACGATGGTGACATCTTATAGCATTCCATCAACCGAAATGTCTCAGTAATCGCCACTTAGATATTTCTTGATGTTAATTACTTAATTAACAAGCTGCAAACATTATCCAATGCATGGCTATCAGTTTGAATGCAGAAATTCTCGGTTTACATATGACATAAATCTAAGTACCTACATGTCAAATAGAAACCTAAATACATTCAAGTAAAATTAACCATTCCCAACTGCGAGAGACGTCAAAGCTTGTCACATAGAACATTTGCGACAAACTTATTAAAGTGAAAATATCAAGTCTACCCAGAGCCACATTGATTTGTCCGTACGAAAATAATCAATACGATGACAGCACAAGCGACGTAGATTTCGGACTAGATACGGCAGACGTATTGCTAAATAGATGGTCCGATAGACATCAGAGGGAGGAGGCTGGCAAGGATGGGAAAGCAGGGGACAGGCTTCGACACGTGAGGCCAGCTGCTGTCCGTGTTAATTTCGTGGGACTGTTATGCAAATATGTGTGCACGACAAGTAAACAGTGGTGATTTAAACGAAGTTAATGCCGATAGAGAGGCGCCGCGCACGGCAACGATCTCCCGCCTGGTTCAAACTCCACAAACCATGTATTCTCTTCGCCAATCGTGTCCAGGGTATCGGTCCCAATCGACAGAAACGTCCCTTGTGCTTGACTGTACTCTTAACGTTCGTCTCAAATTCTATGCTTCCCGTCTTCAGCCTGACCTCTGCAAGCCATGCGCTGTACACTTGCATTATACGCTACCTCCATATTTATAGTGGCTGGCCTACTTCAACTGTCGCGGGTCAAACTAATTACTCGATAAATCTTTTCCGAGGAGGGATAGTTTTAAACCAGACTTAAACGTTGATACCGGAGTGGTTCATTAACACCTATTTAGAAAGTCATTAAATTGAGCGGAGTTGGAATTGGGGTCGAGTCCGGCAAATTGTCGCGTGCTTCGACTGATTAAGTAAGACTGATCGCAGTAAGTAAGAGATATGCTTCACTAAAGCTTTCAAGACTTATAAGCATTGTTTTCAGTGTGGACGTTACGTGCGACATTTGCAGTCAATGTTTAGAGAAAAAGAAGAATTGGCGAATTTATTTTGTCACAAACTCTGTTTGAATGGTTATTGTTTATCTTGTTTGTTTTGGATTTATTTCCTTAAACTATGTTTGTGGAACCATGAGGAATGATATCGGTATTAGAAGAAATTTTTCATGAAACTGATGGGTTTAATTCGCCGTTATAACAACTGCATTTCCGAACGTTCTACTTTTTGAAGTCTCCGCGTTCGATCAAGGGAAAACATAAATAATTTATCAATATTGGTCTTGCGCATCTCGAATTACCGAGTGGAATTATGTTGGCAGTTTTGTTGTATAACAAGACAGATTAAATGTTCTAGCAAAAACAATGTTTTGACCATCGTTATGCAATTCTATTTTAGCTGACTTCAGAAAGCTTAAGAAAATTGCAACCTTTGTCTATTGCCCCGCTTGTTTTCCCTTCTCCTGAGATGCGTCTTCTTCTCTTTGAGACTAAAATCCCTTTCTAGGATCCGTGATTGCCAAAATCAACTTTGCGTACTGGTCTCTTCCTTTGCTCATTGTTCCTTCTTCAGTGTGTTCAAATCAGCCAGCTTCTGTTCTTACTCGTGGTAAATTAACGTTTTCAGCAATCAAGTTCGTACGCGGCGCTCGTTGTGTAAGGACGAATTTACTTCCGGAGCTGGTTCCCTCTAACTAATTAACGAATGCGCAATAGAATTTTCGTATTCATTGTTTCCTGGAATTTGCGGCCAAGTCACGTCTCGCTTACATCAAACGTGCTTCCAAATAGTGATGAACTAAGGATCCTTCCTCTGATGGAATTCTCAAACATGGAATCACAATTTGAAAAAAAATGTTTCTTTACACCAGAGTTTCTCAATCTAAGTTCAAGTAGTTACATTGTTACTTTAGCACCACCTTCATTTTGTTAATATACACGAAAAAGAATCTTATTTTCCAAATTTCTAGAACACTACTTTAGGAAAATGTCTTCTAAGATGGTATCTTTAACTCCTTCCTTCCATATTTACGACCCCTACCCTTGAACGAAACAAACACAACGCTGCAAAAATATCTTGAAGCATTCAAATGACATTTATCCAAACTTCCACCCCCATAATTCCTCCCTATCGTCCCTTGTCAAAGCAATCGATAAAATATTCCATTGCAAACAATTTGACGTTCCATAAGCAGCCGACTTCAAAATGTGTCGGCGCGCCGACATGAAATCCGCTGGCTCGCGCCCATCTTCCTAATTTGCCCTCGTCGCGGCAATTAATCATTCCGCTCCTTTTCGGTAATATATTAATTAGAGCCGACATGGAGCGCGCGAGGCAGATAGGTCGGCAGACGCGCGGCCTGCTGAGATAGACAGCCGAGCGAGGGAGTAGGCTAGGAAGCAGGGTAGCAAGCAGGCGAGCAAGCAAGCGAGGAAGCAAGCGAGCAAGCAAGCGAGCAAGCAAGCGAGCAGGCCAGCAAAGCAGGCAAGCAGTCGAGCCGCCGACTGCGGAAATTATTCGATCGGTCGCGCGTCAAGGGGTTTCCGACTGCCGGTCGTTCCTGCTGCTCGTTCCTGCCGGCGTCGAAGTTCGTGCCGCAAGCGCCTCGACATGCAAATTGCTTTAATTTATACGAGACCTGGAGACTGTTGTTTAGCCAGGTCGCCGACTGCCAGCCAGATTGGGAATGAGAAGTGTAGCGAGCGAGTGTGAGCGACGTGCGTGGGCGGCAATGGGCGGTGTTTGGCCGACGAACGTGCCTGAGCATCGCTCGCCACGCTTTGCAGCCCGCGCGATTCAGTCCTGTTATATCGCGAAACTCGAATATCCGCGCCTACATGAGCGTGACTGCCAGCTTAGCCGCGTGCGCCCGTGTACACGTGTCTACACGTGTTCTGTCCTCTACTCTCTTTCGCTGTCCTCCGCCGTCTACTCTCGTCTGACATCGATTCTGGAGACCAATTTCAGATCCTTCTTTCCTTACCAATCCTTATTAACCTTTCTTAACCTTTTTGTTTTTTACCCATCATTTTACTAAACGTTTTATTCATCTTTATTCTCACATCAGCCCTCATTTTGTGCTGTTACTCTATTTGTTCTTTTTCCTTCCCGGCTGAGTCCTTTTCATTCCTGTTTTATCTCTTATCGGCTGTACCTATGTCTCCTCTTTACCTCTTCTCAGTTCTTATCATCCTTTCCTCGCACTCTTCAACCCTACACGACCTCCTCTGCTGCCATCTCATTTCTATTCATCCTCTTCACAGGGCTTCTCGTTCCACTGATTCGTTTTCTCCCTTTACCTATCGCAATCTCCGGGGCTTCGAGTGGTAAGCACCGTGACCAACTGGTTGAGTTCAACCTATGGGCGAGTTTCATAGTGAGAGGATGGGATAAAGGGCGGAGAATTGGTAGAGGGTGACGTGACCTTAGCGTTGCGATCAAGGAGGCGGCACTCACCTCGATGGATCAGTGGTCTTGAAGGGTGAATGCCGTGAGGGACAATATGTTACGTTAATTTGGATATTGATTGTGATGTATTGCGGGTGAGATATTGATGGGGTGTTTCGGAAGATTGTTGGAGTAATCATCAGCATGACAAGATACGAATTGTTATTGAAGTTATGACAGCAATTTATATGACTAATTCTGCTTCACTCTATTTCACGCTATTGCACATGTATACATAACCATTTGTCTATTGGAGCGATCCTCATTCGAAAACTGTCAATCATCTTTTAAATCCGCTCTACACTAATCGCGAATTATACTGCTAATATGTACAGGTCTTGGAAATGATAAAACAGTTTTGAAACTGGACAGACACTGTTTGTTCAACTGGGCAGACGCCCTGTTTCCCTGACAAAATATACCCCTACAGTTATGGGATAATTCCAAGTTTTTGCAGCGCCCAAAACAGGTGTACTTATAATCACAATCGTCCACTTTACACTGAGTTTTCTTTCCCACAATCAGTAAATAATTGTACGCCACACTTAAATGATGCATCGCAGAAACGTAATATGAATATACTCTTTATTCGAAATCGATAACCTCAATTCTGTTATGCATAGATACAAGAGATAGAATTATGGGAACGACTTGACACACGCCATATCGAAATTAATATAGTCATACATTTAGATGACGTCTAATATATAAACTCGGTTCATAGACCGTTCAGACGACTTCTTATTTTCGTCCGTATTTCAAACGGAGTCACTCATTTGACTAATCACGCAACAGGAAACAGATCTTCGACCGTCATAAATCAACGGAATGCCCTTCCTAAACATTCGACTCACCGGCGAGAAATATCGGCTCAGCGTCGGAGCGTTACCGTGCGAACGTTATTTATCCCTACTCTTCCATATTCCAGTAACCGTATCCACGAAATGCAAAGTCGATGAGCGAGAGGTCGGAAGCACCAGCCGGATCCATTCGTCGAAACGGCGGAGTGGAATATCTCGCCGGGAGCTTGATGATAAGTGGCACTCTCGGATCGAATCGGCCTTAATCATTCTCTCGAATTCAGGACCTATCATTCGCCGGCGCGCATATCGATGTGGATTCTCGAGCCGGACGCGCTCCTCTCAGGGGCTTTTTATCGCTTCTTCGGCCACGATCGCGCAGGCCGCTGTTGCATAATTCATGGTATAAACAGCGCTGCCGCCTCGACATTCGCCCCAGCAACGATCCGTAATGTCAGTCTTATCGTTCCGATGTTCGCCGCGTCTTCAAATGTTATTTCAACGGCATTCCGCATACATCAGGATGCCGCATCACTTCATCAGGATCTGCTGGCCACGTCGCTCCGTTCACGTCCTCCGTATATGTCGCATCGATGTGTCAACTCGTGCGAAAACCTTCTCGGTCAGTGACGTTCACGTCGTTCTAGGTGCTTACATTTTCAGTAGCGTAAACTGTATATTTTATAGATACATGCTAAACGTAAGGTTGATATTTATTTTCACTTTTTCTCAAATTTACCGGTGTATCTGCAACCTACGCAATATCTTAAAGTGTTAATGGAATGCAATAAAGTCTTTCGATTTGACTTGCATTGGAAAGAACTCTCTGGTGTATTAAGAGTCAGACACAGATGTTCCTTCTAAGGCAAAGTTCAACACTGAACGCAGACACATAGCACTTTCGACTGAACTTATCTTTGAATTCACTTCCTACTCAATGAACGTAATGTCTAGTCGGACAGAAAACTTTTCCAGTGGGCGGCGCATAGATTCAGACCGGTAATTGTTATTAGACCCAATTAGTTCCTTACACGGGACATAGGGGACAATATTTGTGATGTGGTAAGAAAGCAATGGGAGAATTTCACTTAACGGAACAAGCAGGAGAGAGAGTGAACCGCGATCGTGAGGTAAATACGGACAATAAGGAAATAAACATCTAAAATACTTAACACAAGGTAGCGTGCGTCTCAAATTTATATGTAGCATCCGAAATCAAAGGCTTTTCTGATACGTCCCGACACAATTTTATCAACTCTGCGTGTCACAGGATAAATAGAAAACGGACATTCACCGTGAAACTTACGCTTTATGCGAAGGAGAGTGAAAAAGCTTCGCTTAAAAGGGCAACGGATCGAAGATGCGAGGCAATGTTTGTGAACTACAGTCGGCATAATTCCGCTTTCGAAACTAGGAGTCTGTTACCCCTGCAACGGCCGACATTGGCGTACGCGACATTCTCTATGCGGATTTCAATTTCGCGCCGTTCGCGCTTCGAATCGACCGTCCGGGTTATTTGCTCCCGACACACTTGTAGGATTGTCGAGCGAACGACAGCGCGGATATCC